>JAWNNI010000040.1:0-37119 GCA_035043065.1 Hirtodrosophila confusa
CACAATTTTGGGAAGATTTGTCGATTTGTTGAAAAAGTGGTGGATATCTAGCCTCGAACCGGTTTATAGCCTTCGTTTACAATAAATTGTTAAATTACGTTTATGCTTCCAATTTTCTGACAACTTGTTCTTTTCTTGATCAAAATTGATGACAAAACTATTTGAAATATTAACATGTTAGGTGCCAAGTCCTCTTAGTTTTTACAGCTGCCATAATTATTGTCAAAACTGTTTGAATCAAGCATTAATTTTTTATCTTTTTCAGTTTTTTCAAAGTTGCGGTTGCAGCCTAAAACCGTGATTAATAAATGAAGAGTACTTTATTCAAAAATAAATTATCATCTTGCGTATTTATTTGCGTTTAGCCAGTGATTGACTGGCTATGATCCTGGGCGTCTGGCAGGTGAGAGAGAGCCAGCAATGACAACGACACTGACGATAACAACAACAACAGTAAGGCACGCAAAAATTTAAACAAAACTTAATGAAACGACTTAGTACTACAGATTAGCGCGGGTCAATAAATACACATATTTAGCTAGGAAGATAATGAACAGACTTTGACTACGCTAAAACTTTAACTTCCACATTTAGATCGGTCAGATCACGCCCCCGGCTGTGGCAGTGGCTGTGTGTGGGATTCATTCTTTAGCTTGGCAATATGCTCCGAGTTGAAGTAGATGACGGTTATGGTTATATCGTCCCGATACAGGCGTACCACATCCTGTGGCAGCGACAGATAATACGAGATCTTTGAGTGCTCAATGCCATACTCTGTGGCGCCCAGTGCATGTCGTATCAGATGTGTTGCTGCATTCTGGTCGATCGGTTTGCGCGTGAGGCCCGCTCTGTAAAGTGTATGGGAATAGTATTAAGCAGGTACTCGGTATGGAAATATGTAATGCATACTTGCGCTCCGCCAGCTGCTCAGAGATTTGCTGTAGCTTGACATCACCTGGTGGCAGACGCATGGGCTCCAGTATTTTTTTCGAGTTAGTATGCTCGCCCACAAGGCTAACAACCTCGCTGGGGGTTAAAAAGTCCCAGAGGCCATCTTCGGCAATGACTAAAAACTATCGTTGGCATACGCTCGTGATGTTGCACATCGGGCCGAGCAGTCAGGTACGGCGGTGTATAGTAATTTGGTGGCATCCTGTTCCCCGAACATGGGCACCGCAGCTATGCGCAACGTCTCACGGGCCATTTATGGCGATAGTCGCCAAAGGCGCAACGGCGCCAACTGGCTTAGCAGTCGCCCATTGCGTATAACCGTTTCCCTCTCCTCACGCGGATGCTCGCCGAGTATGCGGCTCACTTCCTGCATGTTATCCGCATTATGTTCTGTGTTTAGCTTCTTTGGGTGCCATTGATTCGTCTGTGGATCCACCACTCCAAAGCACGGCTCCACAATCTCCAGTGCTGGCCACGTGCAGCATAAATTACTCGATACCAGGCAGGCAGCGGCTCCTGTAAGAAATCGATTGCGTATATTAAAATCCGGTAACAAAGCAGCAGATGAGTACGAGAACATCTCAGGATGAAAGAGGACAGCGAGAGCAGTCCGGCTGAAATGCTCTGGGTCTAAGACAATCCAAGTCACTCGTAGGGTAGTATAGTCAGAAAAGATTTCCAGCAACTAATACCAATGGCATCAGGAAAAATTCTGTCACCGGTCTGCTAACAGGGCACTGTCTGGGCAGGAAATCACCTTGTCGGCATTTGAATTGTGACGGCGCTTTGTCGCGTTCTGATGAGACGAAACCGCCGCAGAAGAAAAACAAGGCACTGATTGATGCTATCTCAAACGATATAGTACTCGATCGGCAAATTCTTAATTCATGCGACGGTCGTGATGAGTGAGCTTAAGGTAAAAAGTGGGTACAATAGATCTGCCACTGGATATGATTACGCTTCCCATGTAATAATAATAAATATTAAAATCAGACCACATGACAAAAATTAAAAAAATATGTACTTTTAGTCGAAATCGAAACCGTTTACGATTTGGATTGATTTGCAGTCGATTTTTCCTCAAGTTTGATTTAATGTTGTCGTTCTCTATTTTACGGATCTGTTGATAGCCCTCTATACCGATCGCCAACTTTTAATGGCAGTGCAATACAATTGACTATTTGAAGGTCTACTGTGTTTTCTTAGTCAGAATGTGGAATTAGGTCAATATATCGTCTGATTAATGATGTATTAGTTATAGTATTGTAAACTTACTGACAAATTCATATAGTGCGCACATCGTTGGTGGCTAGGGCCTCCAGGGCCAAATCCTCGTCCAGCTGTTGGAACGCATGCTGCAGCTCGCTGGCCACATCACGCTGCGGCTCGCCGCTCAAGCGTTTGATATACTGCTGAAAGCTGTTCTCATAGATGGGCCGAATCTCGCTGACAAAGTCCACGTTGTCGTTGTGACATTTGAGAAAGGATTGACTGCTGCAGCCCTGCTTGAGCTGCTCTTTGAGCACCTGGCGCGGCAGTGTGCCGGCTGAAATGTAGCGCAGAAGGCGCTTGGATACCACCTGGCCGCAGGCAGCGCCTGCATGTCCATCAAATACGCCGCAAAGGAAGCCATTCCGAAACATGAGACTCGCCTCGGTGCGTGTGTCCTCACACGGTGAATTGGAGCCAAGCTGATTTGTTTCATAGCTGCGTATGACGGCGTCCATGGGAAAATTGTAAACAAATTCGTTTTCCTTTAGCGATAGATTCACCTGCATACAATAGAACGACAATGAGAGTTAATTGGGTTAACCGATACTTCGAGATCGATACTTACATCGTAGGGACTCAGCTGGGGCAATTGGGGGATCGGCGCAGCGCGTGAGACGAACTCCTGCCCCTGATGTTGCCGCGCGTAATAATGGTGGCAACAAACTTTTGTATATTTTGTGTACTTTTATTGTTTCATCGCCTTGCTCGGACTAGACATTTGTTTGTCCTTTAACGCCTGACTGCTGGTGGGGGGGTTATTACACCTATACGGGTGGCTACGTTTGCTGGCGTTGAAGCGACGCTGCGTCAGGTGCCATTTAGTATATGTAAAGTTATATCCCTCATATGTTGTTGTACGTTGGTGCAAAAAATATTCATCAAAACCGAAATAAACCATCATCAAATGAAGCGTTGAGATATCGAAAACAAGCATACATGAATAAAAATTCGAATGATTCCAACATCATCAAATGGTTGTTGGACTTTGGTGAAACTATTACTATCATCATTTACTGTAGTTTGTTGGTGGCGCATAATGGACATTGTTTCTAAAGGAAAGTTTTTTTTTTTAAAAAAAGTGGCGTTTGTGAGCTGTAATGGATTCTGGGTGGTGGACGATGACAGTATCGTGTTTGTTTATGGTTTGGTTATGGTGGTGGTGGCGGAGATCTCAATCGATGAAAAAGCGACGAACTGTGTGAGATGACGCTGACAAGGATGGTTTTCCACAATGTTTTGATGATCTGAGTACTATCGATAACATATTGATATACATGTGCCCATCACTATCGATGTAAATTGTTCGTCAGTTGAACAAGTCTCGATATTTCAGAAGAAAAATTAATTTTCATCAGTGCTCGGAATCGATCTACAAAACGACGGTGACATTTTGTTCCAAACTACAAAAAACAAGCGGAAAAATAGCGGAGTTAATCAATTTGGAAAAACAGTTACAATCTTTCAGCGCGAAGGGAGCCTGCATCGGTGGTAAGTTATCAACATTGACACTTTTCTACTGTAGATATATATGTTAAATATATATGTGTGTCTTATATGTATTAGACTATAATTAGACGCTTTATTATATATGTATATATTTTTTGACAACAAAATTTAATATTTAATAACTACTTCTTTCAGTATATATATATTATGATATTTACCTCTGGAAATATTGCATTACTTTTTTGGTGTTTGTTTTGTTCATCTTGATGTTCTTTATACTTTTGACTTCTTTCCTGTTGTTCGAGTATTATAATTTTTTTATTTTTGGTTTTTCTTTGATGTATGTACCTTTTTTGTTTTCTACGAAAACAAAAAAAAAGTGCACTGATTTTACAGAATGTAAGAGTAGCATTTTGAAGTTTCTCGCCCAGTTTTTCTTGCCTGATTTATGTCAAAAAATCACGTAAGAAAACGGGCCAAAAACAAACGAAAAAGAAGAAAAAATACTGAATACAAAGCAATTTTTTTAAACTAAAAACTAAAAGACAAACCAAAACAAAGCGCATAAATTAACATCTATGTCTGTGTGCAAAACAGAATAGAAGTAAAATGCGGAACTACAATTATCAACTAAATCTATGTATTGTCGTTTTTTGTATTTCTGTTATAGTTAATCCGTTAAGTCAATTCGATTTATATTTGTATGTGTTGCCGTCTTTAATTCAATGTCGAAAATTAAACAAATCAAATTTAATTCAAGATTCTAATGTAATTACTGTACTCCCATGTACATAATTGTTTTCTTTATTTATAATTGGGTATTTTGCAATACCAAAGAGTCCATATTACTACCAGAAGATTTCTTAATAAGTCTGTATACGCGTACACTTTCAATATAATCAAGGAATTATATCGATACAATCAGATCTCGTACCTAATTGGTATTCTTGCCACCTATTTATTTACATTGTTTCCTTTACATTTTCTTAAGCTACTGACAACAAGTTTCCAATTGCGTTTAAAATGTGGCAATTCCAAATACTCATTAAATAGCAATATACTATTACTATCTTTTAAATATTTTTCTAATCTTTTTGTATAGATTCTTCTAATTACTTCTAAATTGTACAAATGCATTTGTACGAAAACGATGCAAATGAGTTCTAATAGATGTTAATTATTTAATTACACATCTATTGATTGTTATTGTAATCCACTTCGTAGAATAAAATATTTATTTCAAATTAGGATGATGAGATCTTTCATACGTGTATAGTTATATAGTATCTTAGTTGTGCTAGCGTTTTGTTATGCGTTGTAGTAATTTAAATATGCATTGGCAATACATAAGAAATCGAACTTGACAATTCGTTACACTCGCCGTGAGTGTAATGATCGCAATAATAAATAATGCACAAAAAGCAATTGACGTGTATTTTTTACTTACTAAATAGAGAAGTGAAAACAAAATCAGATACCCGTTACAGTATGAGTATCTTTTGTTTTAGCTGTTTGACCTTCGTATGCAATAGCTGTAACCGTTCAAACCTAATTGACAAATTTACTAATGTACACGTAAATAGTGTTTATACATATCTTTACATTCATGTGACTCTGTCCAACTCATAAATACGCACTATATACTCATACCAATAATGGGTACAATACCTACACAAACTATACTGGCAGTCATGTTGACTCATTTTAAATGATTAAAGAACTCGAGCTTATAAGCGCAGCTGCCTTGTTACACATCGCCAAACAAACAACAAGCCAAACAATTTTAATTTTTTTCGACGCGGGAGGAGAGTTTTGAACCAAGTAGAATACAGTTTTCGCTCAGTTAGCCTTAAATTTAAACGAGATACTCGATATGGGTTTAACTAAAAGTATTTTGTTGATTTTCGAACATTTCTTAATTTTTACGCCTTCTGATTGTACAGTGTTCATTTATGTTGATCTGGGTTACAGTTATCAAATTTTAATACTCGTACAAAAACAAATGCAGAAACACGCATCGCACATTCACCCACATTTTCGGGAATAAAATGGAATACATACCACATACACATTTTAATTTAATTGTACAATATTTATTCATTCCTGACCTTACCAGTTCCTCATGTTTTTATATATATGTATGTATGTATATACTGTTGTTTCTATACATTAGATTTATTTATACACACATTTTGTAAGTCACTTTGTCATTTTCCAAATCAATTTGAATTAATTTTTAACTGAATATTATTCATACTATTTTAAACTATTTTGATATTTTTGAGCTTTTTGTTAATGATTTTTGTTGTTCTAAACATGCATTTTACATATTATAATAAATATAAAATCTGATTACTGATAATTCCAAAACAAATAACCGCAAATGTAAAAAACTAAATCGCAAAACATCATAAACCAAAAATAAACATATCAAATGCAAACATCGACACCACCTGAAGGGGCTCTTATTTCAAGTACGAAGAAGACGAATTGCTGCCTAAACAGGAGATGCGGGTATGGAAGCCACGCAGTTTTCACTATGATAACGTAGCGGCTGCCATGTTGACGCTATTCGCTGTGCAGACCGGCGAAGGATGGCCACAGTAAGCTATTAGCTTGTTGTAGTGTTACATTTTCTTACATACTTATGTACAATGATTATTTGATACTACAGAGCGATAATGCGAATGCTGAATAATAAAACTGTACTTTATTTTTATTTTGTTTTATGCTCTCTTCACTTTAATATTATGATACACCATGGTATTCTTCAATAGGGTCTTGCAACACTCAATGGCTGCCACTTATGAAGATAGGGGTCCAATCCAAAATTTCCGGATCGAAATGTCCATCTTTTATATAGTATATTTTATTGTATTTCCATTCTTCTTCGTCAACATATTCGTGGCCTTGATAATCATTACATTTCAAGAGCAAGGCGAAGCTGAATTGCAAGATGGTGAAATTGACAAAAATCAGGTGAGCCAGCCAAAACACTTACGTAAATCAAAATCAAACAATTTAAAAATCAATTCTATCAATGTTTTTATGTGTGTGATCCATGTGTAATATAATAAACTCGTAAAACCGATAGTCATTTGATAAGCTATTTTCAATCTGCACGTAAATGTACACACATACGTCGATACCTATCAACCATTTATTAATTACTTACGTATGCTAGCCAAACAATACAACAAATACTTATGGTAATTGCATTTACGCTAACGCCATTAGAACATTATATATGTACTACACAGTTCAGTCTGTCTGTACCCAATCTTGTACCAACAGTCTTTCCTGTACCTTTTTTATAGAATTAATGCCAACTAGCAACCTATAACACTGTCGTCTAGTGCGACACCATATACCCTGCCTTGTGTTTTGCGGATACATATGTACATGTGATCTTTTTCTGTTAAAATAATTTACAACAATCAGCAATGACAAGTTATGTTTGTGTATAATTTAAGTGCTTTTCTTGTGGATTGGTCCCATTATCCCGGAAAATATTAGAAACTTATACCAAAATGTTTTAATATAAACTTTAATGCAATACGTTGTAGGCCTTAAGAGATGAAATTATATTTCTGGCGGAAATACCCTGTACATACAGATTATTAGCACATTCCTGATATAAAGAGTGAACATTTACCGGAAAGTAGAGATTTTTTTATAATATTCACGATGGTCCTTAAATATTCAGTGCTGAATATTTAACGATTCGTATCGTAAAGTCACCATTGTTGCCAAACTAAGTATTCCGTTACTGAGAACACTGCAAAAATTACTGTAAGTATGCCATGAATCCAGGAATAAAATTTCTTCAATTTAACCGATCTAATTAATGAAGAATTATTCTGAATTTTATTCATTCTAATTTTTTGGTTCAAGGATATTTTCAATTTATTAATTATGTCAATTATATCAATTATTTAATATTAATAAACCACCGGCTTTGACATCCGGTAACGGTAAAACACAAATTGGCATGATATTTACAATATCAATTCTCATTCAAATCAGGTATAGAAATCTATAAGAATTTATGACTCGCTCTCAACAAAACTTTTTTTCAAATTCTTAATTTTGTACTTTAATGTACTTTCTTGTTTGTTTTTATACCAAAAAGATTACACTAAAAATGTATATATAAAGTACATATATTCAAATACTTTGTGCCCATAGCCTTTCAAGTGGTATTATTAATCGTATAATGTCGCGTTTCCGACCCCATAAAGTGTATATCTATCAGGAACCGTAACAGTTATGAGTAGTTCAAATATAAATTATTTTTAATATTTACTTATTGATTTTAAATATCTTATTATTATTATTATTTTTGATGTTTATTAATAGAATTATTAATAATAGTTACTAAACTTACTAATAAAGTTATTAAAAATGTATTTACTTTTTGTTGTCAAAATAAACAAATACATATTAAAAATTATTTTTAAAACAAAATTAAAAAATTATTGTTTTTTTAATAAACATCAAAAATATAAATCACTTTTGATATTTTGGTCATGAAGTTAAAAACTTAACACAAATGGTAACATATGAGCCGATCAGTGTACATATTGTTTAACTCCATCTCCCACAAAATGTCTTAAACTTTACTGACGATTTTTTTTTTGGTTTTGGCTTAGATGGAAACTATCTCTGTATTTTTGGCTTCTACAATATATATTTAAACTTGTATTATAAAGGGATTTTAAAATCTATGACCTTATTTCATGGCATATCTACAAATTTTTGTCAAATGGAGTTAATCAATGTGTGCAATGACCGGCTCATATGTTTCTATATATTTATAAATAGGTAAGAATGCTCTAGTCAACACGCCGTATTATTCACATGCACATACACGAACACACATATGCATCAATCAGTTCAACGACAGTACAACCAAGATGAGAATTTCACGTGGTGGCTGCGATGCTACACCTCGTTCTCCAGTTCTTCATTAACTTCTGTGGCTATTTCTTTCAAACTGTCCCTATCAAACGTTTTTATCGATTTTCGAGGGTGAGACGGTTGACCTGTGCCCAAGTAGTGTCCGACATTTTCACGTTCATACATACGGACGGTCAGACGAGCATAGCGAGATCGACTCGTCTACTCGTATTGATACTTATAGGGTTTGAGATGTCTCCGTATGTCTGTTACATACATCTGCAAAGTTTAGTGTCCCTACCCATTTAATTGGAAGTAAAAATAGACCATTGTGGTACTGAAATTCAAATTCAGAATTTACACACAAATCAAAGGAATTCGCACACATACATTTATACCTACATGCATTTATATTGCTTTGCTTGAATTATGTACTTTTGTTGTTGGATAAGCTTAGACTTTAGCTGTTTATGTGCCTCACCTAAAGCAATTTCGAAATTTGCAAAATTCGCATTCAATTTTCCGATATTTAATATTTACATGTTTGTTCAAAGAATATATTTCATCAATAAGCATTTACATCTGATTTTTCGCATACATTATTTTTTTTGGTTTCTGTAAAACCCGACAACTTTTGAGATCCTAAATTATCGCTTCTCAGTTCTTTGGTTTTAGGCAAAGCTTCAACTCCATGCAACACTTATAGAAATCAATACTGCTTCAAATATTTTTTTTGCAAAGCAAAAGTCACTTTTTTCTGTGTAACCAGTTGGACCCGGGAATTTCTCACATCTTCCTCACGCATGTCCGCATTTATTTTCAAGACACCGTAAAAATTATTGGAGTCAATTTCGCACTCGTATTCATTCATGTGATTTTTCATCAGGTAACGATTTAGGTTGCTGACGAAATATCCTCAAAATGCTTTTTGGCAAACATTGAAGTGTTGCCATCGGCAGAAAATTAAAACAGCTCCCCAACCATTAACAATTTTTTACCACAGATCACTTCGACTTATTGTGTTTGAATGTGACAAATCTTTGTAATAGTAATCTAAGATTTGAAGATTAGAGCCAATAAGTTCGGTCATAAGATTCTAAATAAAAAAAACATCAATGTACACTGGGTCTTTCTGATTTTACTAATTCTAACAAGTATAAACGTTGCATTCGGACGCTCCCGACTTTTGTGGGGTCGGAAATGGGTTTGGAAAAAAAAACAGTAGTCTGTATGTCAAATTTGGTGACTATAAGAGACTGTAAGTAAGAGATATAGATATTGCTCATTTGTGGTAATAACAACATTTTATTTTACCAAATCTGTCATGGGAGTCAACATAAGTCTGTATGTAAATGTTGTTAACTCTAGCTATACAAATGTGAAGCCCAATATTGTATTTTTCCTTCGAGAACAGAGTATAAGAATTACAACTTCCAATAAATATAATATATTGCTGTTGATTACGTATTTTCTATACAAAATTATATATTGTGTATATTGAGTATGTGCAATGTCCAGCGTTGTGTCACTCCAAATTTATCACACAGATTTCCAAGAAGTAATTAAGGAAACTTGTTTTAGTACTGCAGAGCGAGGGAAAGCAGCAGGACAGGTGTCATTTCAAATATTCTGTTTGCTTGCACTGTTGCTGAACTGCTTGATTTTTTTTCTTATACAAAATTCGCTAATTTTGAATTACTCGAAAAACCATGTGGTTTTAATTTCTGAACCTTAACTGTATATTAATGTTGTCCACTATTATTTTGACTATGATGGTGGCGATGATGATGATTATGATGATGATGATGATGGTTTCAAAACAGCATGAATTTTGCGATAATAAGGAACTCATGTCAATGTAATCGAAGTTATATAGTATTACCATATTTTAATTCATATTTTTTATTTAAATAATACAAGAAGGAGTGCCAAAAATATGTATACACTCGCATCCTTGCAGCAGTGTCGTTCATACAAAAACTGAATTTTCAACTGATGACTGTTTTATATTATAGGGATCAGACTAAAACCAAATATAATTCGGCGTTCCGAGGATGTATACATACATATATAAAGCAATGTTTTTTACATAGCAACTCAATTTTCAACCGCTTGTTCCAGACATAATAATGTACTCCAATATTAATAAAAATGAATATTGAGTATAATAAAAATCGCATTTGCTGAGTTTGTATGAAATATTTCTATAAAGTAAGTAAGGTTCTTCTATTGTGCAAATTTGGCAAATACAGAAGCTATTCAAGGAAGATTCAGTATTTTATAGTGCGGACAAGCATGTTATGCTAACTTGCAATGCCGCTGAACTACTTAAAGCATTTGTGCGTATGTCTGTGCCAATATTAAGCCTGGGTACATGGTGTTCCGTCGTCAAGTATACTCGACTAGAGCACTCTTAATTGTTTTAGTTACAAATGTACCTTATATCTGTTATTTGCGCTCCGTGGCCTCCACTATTATCGTTCAGTATCAACGGCCGAGTTGAACTAACCATATAAATTTGTTTGTGTGATTTTATGCAAACTAGTCCCTCAATTTCAAGGGTGGGTTTGTTAAAACTTGTAACAAAAGCTTTTTTCTACTGCTGGCAGTTCATTTGAATATGTGTGTGGTAGCAGAATCACCAAAGTATTATATATATTACAAGCTGATAATACCTCAGCGTTACCCGGTGAAATATATAGATTAAAATGCATTTTATTGAATTTTACTACTTTTGTAAATCTTAAGAAATACACCAAATAGCTTACCACAATTTTCCCGCTCTTGGGAGTAAACTTTCCTAAATAGTTGAGCCTAATGATTTTTTCAAGTCGATCTAAATAAACAAATAATTTCACTCATTTGACCTTGATCCCACATTCCCGATCGTGGCGACAATGGGGTACAATTTATAACATCAGTTAACACACTCTTAAATTATTTTTAATATAGTTTTGAAAATGAGTTTGAAGCCTATTTCAAGAGTAATGCTACCAGGCAAAAGCTTTCCACCTATTTTCCCCGTTGTGCTGACACACAAAAAACCTAACTTTTTGTGTTTAGAATTGGCAATTAGTATAAAGTCATTTGCATGAGAAACTAAAATGCGGAATTCCAGAGTTGTCCACTTTTTTCCGACCGTTGGTGCCACATGTGTCGCATTATTTAATGTGTAGAGCTTTAAAATGAGTTTGAAGCCAATCGGACAATTATCAAAAAAGTTTCATACAACAGATTTCCACGAATTTTCCGACTGTGGGGGTAGATTTTCCAAAATCATTGAGCACCGCGCCTATTATGGCTTTGTGTATAACCTTGAAAATGAGCTTGAAGCCAATCACACGATATATCATGAAAAAAACAACTAAGAATGCTCTGGCCGAGTATACCCGACTACGAAACACCTTGTACCCAGGTGAAAATTTCCCGACCGCATCTTCGTACACTTACACATACACACACACATACACAAGCAAGCAGACACATAGGCGGAAAAGCAACAGCGCAAGCGAGGCATTTTAAGTTGTGGCTGTGCTTCTTCCATCTTCTTCTTCCCCCACGCTGCAGTACTGAATCTTGTTTGTTGAATAACTTCCGTGTTTATTATTCGATCGACTAAAAATTTGGACAGTATTTTAAGAGTGTCTTAAGTATTATACATGTCAAATTTACTCCCTGTTCCCATAAAATGGGTAAAAACGAGGTACTAAATCTGTGCAAGTGTATGTGTCAGGCAGAAAGAGACATATCCGACCCTATAAAGTATATACATATATTCTTGATCAGTGGCAAAAGAATATTCGATTTGGCCATGTCCGACTGTCTGTCCGTATGAACGCGTCGATCTCAGCAACATAAGAGCATGTGATAATAATTACTCATCAGACAACAAAGGCTGGATGGCAGGAAGTGCAAATAAGGAAGCTGAATAAGAGTGCTCTTCATCGGTAGATGTCAATCGATGACGTGTGCGTTCTTCCTGTACGTGTTGAAAAATAATCCGGAAATATTCTCTTAAGCCCACTCGGTTAAACCGCTGGGGAGTTCGGCATAAGATTCTTGGTAAACAAGTTTATATGAGATGACAATTTAACATAAATATCTTTCTGCTTAATGGCGTATTTGTTAATGGAATCCATAGCTGAAGTATTGCTCAGATCGCGCATAATACTGAAGTTCCATTGGACTTTTGTCCAAAGTTAGCCCCAAGTTCTCATATTTGTGTGAAGACATGTGAGTGTAGCTCAACAACAGCAGCCTGTGTTCAGGCCTCTTGGTGAAGTTTGCCAGGGCTGATTTTGCTTTAGAGAGCTCAAACCCATATTCTGATCATACAGGAACAGTAAATTTAAATGTATGATCGCCAAGTTTCAGATCGATCGAATAATAAGCATAAAAGTTATTTTGCAACCAATTTTTCACAGGCTGTGCTGATTGATGTAGGGAGGATGATCTATAAAAGGTGTGCAGTGTCTGAGTTCGAATATGTATTTGGGTATTTAAGAGCTGGGTACAGGGGTCTTTCCTGTTATTCTTACCTGTTATACTCTTGCATGTATTATAATTTCCTCACAAAATGGGTATAGTATATAGATTCATGATCAGAATCAAGAGTGGATCGGATTTTTATTACATATTAGAACAATTGGCTGAAAATCTAATAGTTGTATGAAATACTTTATTGTTTATTAATTTTATTTACATCATACCACTGTAACCAATTCATAGATATGTTAAAGTGGGTTTTTTGAGGCCAGATGCTTTGTTGATCGTAGCGCCCCAGAGCGGCCTTGGCAAAACGCCGAAATACTAGCGCCCCATTCGTGCATCGCCAGCTCTGCAAAAAAGCCGAGCTAATAACGCTCCGGCTCCTATTTAGTCTTGGATCGACATCAGAACGATGAGCACGGCTTATGTCGCTTGCGCTCTCATTTCAGTTCTATGTGTGTCCAAGCACACACATGCGCTTGCTTCTTAGTATGCATGAGCAATGAAAAATTGCAACAGAGCATGGCAATGTTGAGCGCGATAAATTATTTTCAGAAATCAACGAAACAGCCGTTAAGCGAACAACACATGCCCCTGTTATATGCACATTACTTGATTTTGCCGGCACTAGCATTCATGATGCTGTGGCCGTGTGGATAGAGTGCTTGTTTGATAAACGGCTTTTTGCAGATTCGATGCCCACTTCATCCATTTCTTTTAATAATGCGAAAAAATATATTAATTTTTGTATTTTCTTTTGATTTTCTACTATTTTTATACCCTAGCAGGGTATTATAATTGTGTCTCGAAATGTGTAATGGACCGAAGGAGACGTTTCCGACCCAACAAAGTATATATATTCTGAATGAGCATGAATAGCCGAGTCGATATAGCCATGTCCGTCTGTCCGTCTGTTTCTATGCGAACTAGTCTCTCAGTTTTAAAGCTATCGTAATGAAACTTGGTACAGACCCTTCTTTTTGCTGCAGGCAGTATATATGTCAGAACCGGCCGGATAAGACCACTATAACATATAGCTGCCATAGGAATGATCGATCTACAAATATGTTTTTGTATGAAAAAGTTTTTTGTTTATTAATGTATCCTTACCAAACTTTCCCAAGCCGAGTCTCTAGAGAGTTTATACAATCTGGCTAAATTTGGTCAAAATCACACCACTATATCACTATATCAATCTTTTTGTTTATACAAATATTTCATCCAAACTAAGTGAGAGTCTTATAATACTTCAAATAGTTTCCTATAATTTTATTAAAATCTGAACACATAGGAGAAATCAGACAAAAATTAAGTTTTGTAAAAAAAACATTGCTGCTAGGGTATATAGCTTCGGCACCCGAAGATAGCCGCTCTTTCTTGTTATTATTATTTTTAGACTAGATATTGTCTAATAAATTGGTATGCTAATTATAATACATTTATTTTTTTGGTACCATTACATATACTATCTCACATACATACCGTCAGTTGTGAGCTGCCACCAAAGAACTGATTTTTTGATTAAATATTACTTCAATTATTACAATAAGCCTTTGAAATTCATTAGACAATATCTAGAACATTTTTGAGCGATTATTTTCAGATCGGCTGCAGAATATAAATACTGCTTAGGCATTGAGAGCTTTGAAAAATACAATAAATCATATAAAAGCTTTAATGTGAAATATTATACAAGTATTTGTTACATTAAAATTAATTAACCTTAATAAGGATGCATTAGTTGATGTTAGAAAATAAATCTCCTTTGTTACCCCAAAGTGTCTACCATTTGTTTTGACTTACTAATAGTTTTATTTTAATTTTTTACTCATTCTACAGAAATCGTGTATTGATTTTACAATCGGAGCTCGACCACTTGAACGTTATATGCCTAAAAATCGTAACACTTTTAAATACAAAGTGTGGCGCATTGTTGTATCTACACCATTCGAATACTTCATAATGATGCTGATTGTGTTCAACACGCTATTATTAATGATGAAGGTACATTTGTGTGTTAATGTTTCCATTTGCGTATACTTTCTTATTACTTATTACAACTAGTAGCAATTTAAGTCAAATACTTTTATTTGTGCCAATCAATAGGCTGAAAGGCTATCAAATTTAGTGTCATCCCTAGAACCAGTATCAAATCGATTATTTTTATGGCAGTCATTTTAACCAAACAACGTTAAAAATTTTGTACATTTATTTTGAGGCAAACGAAAAAATCCAAATTATAGGAAGCATATAAGAACTATTCACCTTTTATCCCAAATTATTATAAAAACTAAAATTAAATGTGTTCGTACAACCATGTGAGATGTGTACGTCTGTTGTATTAGTAAATTTTGATTATGCTTGGTTTTCGTGTATGATTTAGATTTAGATTAAAGGTCCCTATTCAGATCGATCAAAATTTGTGCTACCGGAAAGTACACATTATAAAGATTACGATGCTAGGTGTGGATCATAAAAATAAAAATAGTGTGCCCGGATCACGGCAGAACGTCAAATTGCTTTCATTGCTTCTTAAAGAAATTGTACATAGTGAGGCACATGACATGATTTTTAGCAATGTTCTGTTTACAAAAAATTAAGTTTTTAAAATTTGAAAAGCACCAAGTATGTACAAACATATCCCAAAGCCTCAGAAGGCACTGCTCGTTGGTAATGCTTTTCTTGTGGCTTTGGCGTAGGATTTTAAGATAAAGTCGCAAGCGCCCCAATAATAAAACATATATTTAATTAACTGAGTGCTTAATATTTTTTTTTTATTTTTTGTCTCTGCTTCTATATACTCCCAAGCACTTTTCACTGCGATTGCATCAACATGTTTCTTATTCGCGATATTTTCAATTAAAGCTTTTATCTATACCTTTGTAAATGAAGAAACTCGGCTTTTTGGATCTGCCTTTTTTGTTTTATGTGTCGCCACCGACGAAAACATCTGCTGCTAAAGATCTGTGTTTTTTTTATGGCATAAATGAAATCTAAAACGGCTGTTTAACACAATCAAATCTTTAGATCGAAGAAGAGCTAGTGGCAAAAATATTCGCTAGCTGTCATTTTGAATTTTCGCTGCTGAACAAAAATGTTGTCAATCTGAATAGGGCCCTTAAAAGTCATAAATTTCTGGCGCACCAGAGAGAAATCTCGTGACACGAGAGAATTTTAAAAATCAGCGGGATGATCGGGATACGCAACTCACGTCGCCCCGGGGCTATGAACCGTCCAGATACCCGTCCCTATCTCATCTTTAACTGCAAGTGATTGCTGATAATATGGGACCGAGAATGAAATAGGTTCCTAGTGCTGAGGAGGTGGATTAAAATATGTCTACAACACTCAAGTATAAGTCGCGTAAGACTATTTTCTATTGGGTCACCAGAAATGGTCATTGTTGTACCACCAACAAAACTTATCAGCTTAGCAGCCAACCCTTCTACTTAGCAATAACACCAAACAGTTTTATTTACTCAAAAACAATTATATTCAAATGCAAAGAATTTTAAATTAAACAAATTTATTCACGTTGGTTTGAATACACGAAAATGCAATATTATATTTTATATAATTTATATATATTATTTATTATATTATATTATAATTTTCATAAGATTCTTAGATGTCGGTGTGTGTTTATTAACTTCTCGTATAGTAACCTCTAAAAATATTAGTTTGTTTACCATAAGTAGCATGAGAGCATTAGAAGGGCTTAAAAATAACATCGTCAAAATATTTATTGTTTTGTTGTTCGGGTTTGTAATCAAAAATGGCCGTCCTAGAAACATCCCCAGGCGACAGTATTTAAACAACATTTCCATTGAGAAAATTTTGAGTATTTGTATCTTGTTTTTGAAAGGCACATCTCGTTACATGGACTTTCACTCATCTTATTTTTGGTAAAATCAAAATTTTGTGTTTTTTATGCGAGCTGATTAGGCCAATGTGGTTTATTTAATAATCTTTTCCAAGAGAAAGAAACTAATCATTATCAAACATCTTAACAGTACCATAATCAGAGTGAGATGTATGAAAAATCACTGAAATACATCAACATGGGATTCACAGGCATGTTCAGTGTTGAAACTGTGCTCAAGATAATTGGATTCGGTGTCAAGGTAAGTTTAAGATTGTACAAAATAACATTACTACAAATTTAATCGGATAGCGATTTTTGATGTCGTTCATTTTTATACATAATAAGCATATTCATAAATACATATGTATGTATATTTATTTATGGACACCGCAGATCGATTATGTTAATATGTTGAGATTTACAATGTTAAAAGCTGATTGCGTATAAGCCCACAATCTGGTTATAATCCAACGTTGCCAGGCGACATTTTTAGATTAAAAGGCATTATGTTGAAGTTAACTTGAAGAAATACACAAAAATAGCGTGCCACAATTTTCCCACTCGTATGGATAGACTTTCCTAAATGGTTGAGCCACATGGCTAATGATTTTTACTCCTTGTACTGTAAAAGGAGACATCTCCGACCCTATAAAGTATGTATATATATTATTGATCAGTGTCCGGATGAACGCGTTGATCTTAGCAACTATAAGAGCTAGAGACACCAAATTTGGAATGTAGGTTCCTATGTACCCTACGCAGATCAACTTTGTTTCCAATTTAAGATATCTCCCCCCTTTCCCGCGCAATTCGATAAAAACGTTTTATACCAACAATTTTAAAGATATAGCTTTTGGATTTTATATGTATAAAAAAAAACACGGAAGTTATTCACGAAAGAAGATTCAGTGCTGCAGCGCGGGGGGAAGAAGCAGCACAGCCACTACTTAAAATGCCTCGCTTGCGCTATTGCTTGTGTGTGCACGCTGTTGTGTATAAGTGTGCGTGTTTAATTTTAATGCAATATTAATGATAGTGTCGTGTCATATGGCCATGCGCACCATAATTAATTCGCTTTGAAATTAAGCTTGGAGCCAATAAAAAAAGAAGCATGCCAATTTTTTTTTTTATCCAAGGATGGAAATTAATTTGAAACCAATAGGTCAATAAATAAAAGAGTTTTACACAAAAGTTTTCAGACCATGAGGCTATATTTTCCAAAAACGGTGGACACCATACTAATTTAGTCATGGTGTAGAGCTATGAAAATAAGTTTGAGCTAATCGGACGATAACCAAAAAAGTTTAATGCAACAGTTTTTCGCTAATGCGCTCTACATTTATATTAAAATTTATATAAACCTACCTATCCTTACACTCGTATAAAGTGTTAAATCTCTTTATCTTTTCCTTCTAAAGTGCCTTATCCATTGTGTCAAGTGTTATTAGTTGTGCATTGTGAGTTTATTTGCATTTCAATTTCTTACGCGGCGTCTGTGCTGTGTTTGTTGTTGTGCTTTTCGTAGTTCTTCTTTGGTGCATTGCCTGCGTATTCTTCTTTTTCGCTTTGCGCTCAAATCGAATACTCTCTCTATTGCTTTGTATACGTTGTTTGTTTACTTCCCAACTTTCATTTAACTCATTTTGAGTGCATTTAATTTACACTTTCGCTGCAACTAATATTTTCGTTTAACCCAGTAGACATGTCGTGCTGCAGTAAGTCCTGCTCATTTAAGTCGGCGGCTGATTCCCCTCAGCCTTAATTTATTGATTGTTGGTTGTGTGAAAACATGATGCATGCTAAATGCGCTGGTCTTACTGGTCATGAATGCGACAAAATCAATTCTGCTGCTAAGAAGCGTATGGGCAGCCTGAAATGGTCTTGCCCGTCGTGCTATGGTATGCAGGCTGATTTTACCAAAATGTATAATTCTGTCCGCACTCAATTCCTTAAATTAAGTAAAGTAGTTAAGACTCTTTCCGGTGATTTTGACTCAAGCATTGAGTTGCTAAGTCAATTCAAGTTTGAGTCGCCACCAAATCGCCGGATAGAAAATCAATTCTTATCTGTCCCCTCACCACACCACACCCTCACCTCTTCTTCTACTTTACCTTCACCTAATAACTTATCTACTCCCCCTCTACTTGATGTTTCTCCACTACTTTCTCTTTCGCCTTCTCTGAATAATTTTACTAATATTTGTCCTTCCCCATCACCTGCTGCTGCATCCGCTGCTCCTTTAATCGATCCTTTACCGACTATTGGAACTGCGGTAAAAGCCTCTAGTCGAAAAAGTATACCCTCCCGTACCCTTGCCTCTCTTCAACTATAAATGTAGAACCTTCGACTTCTCCTACACTTCCTACGCTTTCTGTTGTAGCGCCCCGTAGACAAGTATTTGTGTCTAGACTTTCTTCTGACACGACTTGTGTATCTGTAGCTTCCTATATTATCAGTAGAACTTCTGCTAATGTATTAGTTAATAAATTTAACTTTTCCGCACCTCGCGAAATCTCCTCCCGATTATGCATTTCCTATTACCTGCGATTCAAATTTGTGGCCTCCTCACATGATTGTTCATTACTCATGAATCATGAGTTTAAGCCAAAAAAGCGAGCGCAACCACCGCCTGTAACCCTATCCCTTCCTAATACTTCCCAAAATATTCCTATTAACTCTGCTTCAAAAAACTAAACTTTTCGTCTGATTTTGGTACTATTCAATACCAGAATGTGTTAGAGGCCTCCTTTCTAAACTCCAACACTTGTATTTGAGTAGTACTGCTTTTGACATTATCGCATTTTCTAAGACTTGTTTAAGCTCTACCATTTCTGATTGCGAAATATTGTCAAACAAACTTATAACTTTTAGGTTTGACCGACCGACTAGACGAGGTGGTGGCGTTCTAATTGCCGTCATAACCACACGACAGTCGGAATTGTTATCCCTGCTGATGTTGAAATAGTTGCTGTAAAATTTACTTTTCCATCATCAGTTCTCTATATTACCTGCTCTTATATTCCTCCTGCTTCTGAATTCCAAGTTTATATGCAACATATAGACTGTATTAATGAAGTATTTTCCCAGGCGCGTGACATTGACACAATTGTTGTGCTGGGTGATTTCAACTTGCCCGCCATAGCATTGTCATTTGTCAACTTTGCAAATTATCTTACTCCCTCCTCTCAGCATGACTTCTTCGACTGCCTACTAGACTTTCCTCTTTTATTAACTAAAATTAGCTAAATTAACTCTATCACTAATAACTTAAATAAAATATTAGATCTTATTTTTACTAACGGCTATCTAAATGCTTCCATCACCAGGTTAACTCCCCTATCTGTGTCTGAAAAATAAATATCATCCAACATTATAAATTTCTCTTCATTTTTCTAAGCCTTTTAGCTCACCTTCTTCCATTTCGTCTGAGCTATATCGTTGTTTTCGCAAAGATAATTTTACTTTGCTTAATCAACTGATCTCTGCAACTGATTGGTCCTCGCTTGATAACGCAGTTGAAATTGATAACGCCCTAACCTCATTCTATGTAACTGTTAACTCTCTATTGGACATATGTATTCCTTACTCTGTTCGCAAATCTATTTGTGCTAAGCCCCCTTGGTTTACACCCAGACTCAAATTTAAAAAATATTAGTCTAAATACTTTAAAAGATTTAACTTTTCCAATCCACCTATTCGTCTATTCCTGTTACTAACACATCCTATCCCTATAGTATTTCTTCTTCTAACAATATTTTTGCTCCCATTATTTCCGCATCATCCTTTCTATCTGCTATGAAGTCCGTAAAACTTTCTTACTCTCCTGGGCCTGATAATATTCCAAGCTGTGTGTTAAAGGAGCTCTTCTTTAATGCATCCCTTACTAAAGCTTTTTAATTTTTCCCTTACTACGGGAGTCTTTCAATCTCTTTGGAAAAACTCCTTTATCATACCTCTACATAAAAAGGTGGTAAGTCTGACATTTCTAATTACAGAGGTATTGCGAAGTTGTCAGCCATCCCAAAATTATTACAGAAACTTTGCAGCATCTCTATAAATTCTTCATCCCAACATGGATTTACAAAGAGTCGGTCTACTACGACCAACTTGCTGGAGTTTTCATATATTATAAATGAATCATTCCAAAAGAAAATGCAAACTGATGTCATTTACGCTGACTTCAGTAAAACATTTGGCTTAAATTCTATGCCACTTTGGCGCTTGGCTAATCACCTTCCTCTCAATTGCTGTAAGTGCATGCTTATGACTTTCTGTCGATCTAAACCTTGGTAACTTGATAACTTTCCCTTGAAACGTATTACCTCTGCGAAAACTCCAAACAAAAAAAAGCTGACGAAACTTTTCGCTGCCAGGTCTTCAACGCTATGTATTAACATGACAAGAAAATTACCTGCAAGTGCTGCCAACCGATCCAATGATTGGACTGTGTTAAAAAACTGTTATCCCCTACAGTTTTCGAAATGGTCCCAATTTGCTTTATTAGTGTTTCGACATGCGGAAAGATAGAGAGACGAACATGGATAAATAGAATCGACTGTTGATACTAATTTAGAAAATATGTATATAGTTAACATGTTTGGAGATACCTCCTTCTGCCTATTAAACGCATTTACACAGTTAATGGGTTGGTAATAAAGTAAAAGTATTTGGATGTACGGAAGGAAGTTATGTTAAATGGGCTTTTCATTGGCGCCCTTCTTAAATACAATCTCTTGTAATTAATATGAGTTCAGTAAGTACTTTATCTTAGGCTTATCAAAATATTTATGTTTTATTTACTGAATCCAAGCCAAATGCAAAATAATGAAAATGTTCACATAATTTATTTATCGGAATGTAACATTGTAAATTTCAGCATAAATAATTATTAGGATGGGTAAATATCAAAATGGGTATATCTTCTCATAACACGTAAGAACGTTGCAGTCGGGAGTCCCCGACTACTACTATGTTTCCAGTCCATTATCTTTTGCTTCTCCAAAGAAAATGTTTGGAAATAGAGTATAAAGGGGAAACGTAAAATAATGGTGACCAGAAACATGTATTTGTTATTCCATGGTCACTTTTATTGCGTGTGATATATGAAATGAATTTATATAGACAATTATCACTTAAATAATATAAAATCCTTTATTTGTAGAACTTTTTCAAGGATCCGTGGAACATATTCGATCTTATTACTGTATTGGGCAGCATAGTGGATGCACTCTGGATGGAATTTGGGGTAATTATCTTCTTGCATTTACCAACTCAGAGCATACATATTATTGTTGTGCTTGCTTTATGTAGGCCGTTATGCAAGATAAGCAAACAATATAAGACTTAATAAAAAAAAATGCAAAGTATCTAGCTTTTAATTTTGCAAAGATACCCGTACTCATACGAAAACATATATACACTAATACTTTTCACAAACATACATAGTATACACATATTTATGCAATAGGTTATGTCAACACAATCGGTTTGTGGTCTCTTAAGTTTTCTTGTACGAACAAAAATTATCAGTTAATATTTAACATACTCAAATTGTATCTCGAGATTCGATATTTGTAGGTTCACAGAAAACTATAGTTCTATCTTACAGAAGAATTGACCTTATATACTTACGTATTTATACCTCGTTTGTAAGTAATTAAAAACCTTTGCACAATTATTTTCTTGTGTGT
Organism: Hirtodrosophila confusa; assembly: GCA_035043065.1. Lineage (NCBI taxonomy): Eukaryota > Metazoa > Arthropoda > Insecta > Diptera > Drosophilidae > Hirtodrosophila > Hirtodrosophila confusa. The sequence continues at coordinate 22,612 of JAWNNI010000040.1, forward strand.
TCAATTGTTAGGAACTAAGAATAAGTAAGGTCTGGATAGATTTTCATACCCTATACATATACATAAATATAATAAAAAAAGGTGCAGTAATTTTAGATTAACACTTATATCTAAGCCAGAGGTTTTAATGTTTTGGGCACCCCTGAACTATAATTACACTTATGTTGTATTGTTATTATTAAGTATCTGTACACATTACAGAAAAACGGATAGGTTATATAATGGGTCCAAGGCATGTTTTTGATGTACTCAGTTGATATTGACTACTCAAGTTAGTACTAGCATACCATGGCAATATGGTTAAATTCCCAAAAATCTAGCATATGAAAGAGCTTGACAATCGCACTAAAAGTTAGTGGTCGCCGATCCTGATGCCAAAATAGGTTTTTTAAAAAAGTAAATTCGCTTCACTTAGACGGGGGCTTAATATAGTTTTTGGTTTTCATAAAGGAAAGACAATAACCCTTAATTCTAAAATTGGTCCTGGAAAATAATTGGTAAATCTAAGCGATTGATGATTGTTTTTTTTTGTTTTTTTACTCTCTGTACCCATAAAACGGGTAAAAAAGGGGTACTAAATATGTGTAAATGTATGTAACAGGCAGATGCAGATATCTCCGACCCTAAGAAGTATATTTATTCTTGATCAGTGTCAAAAGAAAATTCGCTTTGACCATGTCCGAGTGTTTGTCCGTCTGTCCGTATGAACGCGTCGATCTCAGCAACTATAAGAGCTAGAGACACCAAATTTGGAATGTAGGTTGCTGTATACCATACGCAGATCAAGTTTTCTTTGCCGATTGCACATATCTCCCACCGCACCCCGCAATTTGATAAAAACGTTTAACAGCAACAAATTTGAAGATATAGTAATGGGTTTTGACACTTATATTACTTTTGTCTCTGTTAATCTACTGTCAGGCGATCAGATAATAAACACGGAAGTTATTCTCGAAAGAAGATTTAGGTGGTGAGGGGACGAAGAGGAGGGGAAGAAGTAGCACAGCCACAACTTAAAATGCCTCGCTTGCGCTGTCGCGTGTGTGTGTGCTTTTGTATGTGTGTGTGTATGTGTAAGTGGACGAAGATGTGATTGGAAGTTTTAGACCTGGGTACAGGGAGTTTCGGGTATAATCGACTATAGTATTCTTACTTATTTTTTTTATAATACTGGACCAAACCGACATTTTGTAGCTCCACTCGCAGGTATAGTTCTCAAAGGGAACAAGCGTATATTGAGATTCTGCAATGTCCACCCGTCTATCCGTCCGCTTAAACCAAATCTTTTCGACACTATTGATTGAAGCTAAAGCAATCTAGTTTGGTACACATTTTGGCAGTGTATACCCTAGTTAGATAAAGTGTCAAGATTTTTTCTTTGCCCTTCCGCTCTCGTAAATAAATAATAAAAACAAAATTCAAAACTCCCACAATGTTAAATCTAGCAACTCAAAATTTGATTGAGGATCGCTCATAGGCTTAGCTTAAAAAGGAAGCTATAAAAATGATGCTTCCCTTCTTGTATTATTGTGGGATTCCTCTACAAACACTCTTTGTGTACATCTTGGCACCTTTTCGTAGTCACGGGTTTGGGTCAGAATAGTTGTGCAGCTTGCTCATTGCGAGTGTAAAATTTTGCTTGCACCTTTGCACTGATACACCACAAACATAGTGATCATCCTAATTATAATCTTAAGACATACGTATTTGCAGGCAAGCAGTACAGTCCTAAACTTTAATAATTACAACCGGTCGTTAAAATAGTTACAAAATAAACATATTAGATGATTTTCAGTTAAAACCCTTTCGGGGTTAAGCGTTGTTGTCTTTTGATAGAAACCTTGGATTGAAATGATTGTTATGTTCAAATCAGAAAATTCGGGGTCAATTAAATTTTGGAATCTTCGTACACAACAATGTAGTTTGGGTTCAAATAAAGAACTATGTTTTAGGCAAGTCAAAACCAACTTTTTCCTGATTTTTGAGATATGTGTCCATAACGCCATATACTCGTAGTACCTACCAACGGAAAGTCCCGGGGATAGTCAAGAAAAGTGATTTTAGAAATATTGCATAAACAATATTGACAACTATATAGAATATAAAATTAAAGTTTTTGAATTTGTTTTAAGGTACAAATATATACTAACACTTTTAATATATATCGAATCACTAACAAATTTATTCAATTAAAAAAAGGTTTATGTTTTATTAAAAAATGTAAACTTTAATTTCTACGTGATTTTACAAACAAAAATACACTTATATTTGAAAGTCTCACAAAATACAGAAATTAATAATCATATTTCTTTTTGATTTCCTTTTTCATATTTATTTGTGTACGAAAACGAATACCAAATACGAAATGTGGTCTCAAAATCGGGAAAAACCAATCCGAATCAAACAAAAAACCGATGAATGCAAAAAATATAATAATCATTTAACACTCACCCAATTAAATTTTCACACCCTCCACATATATTGATGCGTAAATTATATAACACCTAAAAATATTTGTGTACATGTGTATACACACATGTATATATAAATGCACAAATGCGTTTACATATGCATATGTATGTATGTTAACATATACATTATTTATACAAATACCTCCGATTGACTTAATATTCCCCTGAAAACTGGCTATCGGGAAACAAAACATCACGTAATCACTGCCCAACACGAAATCAATAATAACAAAAATAATAATAATAAACACACTATGTAATTACAAAACCAACACCAATGCCAATACTAAATGCAATCAACTCGTTCACCACAATCACAACTAAAAAAATAAAAAATTCACCGAACAATATTAAAATAAATTAACAAAAACAAAATTGACAAATTGAAACCAACCAATCAACAAATTGAATTGTATTACAAATATGTTGTCATTCAACTACTATGCATGTGTATGTGCCTTAATTGTATGGGTTGTCCAATACATATATTGCACATACATATGAATACATATGTATCTCATCTACAACTACATCGACATGTACAACAAATATCAACACCAACAGCACGATGTAAGTACGAAACACGATCTACACAAAATTGCATTTATCAAATTCCTAAGTGTTAAAATTTCGCTTCTGCTGCTAATAAACTTTTAACCTATGTAATAAGCTTATTAAATCTTATTTGTTTTCTTATCATTGTTAAACCTTCAACTTATACGCAACTATTAAAAATCAATTTTTACCTTTCATTTCTGTGGCCTATCACAGTATTATAATTTTGTTTCGACTTGTGTATCACATTCAAGGAGGCTTTTAATCCTCATAGAATTCATATAAGTACTAGCTGTATCCTGCCACGCTTCGTTTTGGCACTTGTGGCGCTTGTGGTTGCATGGATGAGAAGTAAGAAATTAAAAAAAATAGCTTACCACAATTTTCCCTTCCGCGCCTTATGATTTGTACTCCCTGTACCCATAAAATTAGTGAAAGAGAGTATTAAATCTGTGCAAATGTGTGTAACAGGCAGAATGAGACATCTGCGACCCTATAAAGTATATATATTCGTGATCAGTATCAATAGCAGAGTCGATTTACGTCTGTCCGCCCGTCCGTATGAACGCGTCGATCTCAGCAACTATACCGAAATTGGAATGTAGGTTCCTGTATCCATACGCAGATCAAATTTGTTTCAGAGTTCAGATATCTCCCCCCGCACCCCGCAATATAATAAAAATATTTATAGCAACAATTTTAAGGATATAGCCTTGGGACTTGGCATGTTATGTGCTTGGTCACTTTTAATCTACTGTAAAAATTTCAATTCGATCGAATAATAAACACGGAAGTTATTAAACGAGCAAAATCGCCACATAAAATGCCTCGATTGCACTGCCGTGCGCTGTTGCTCGTATGTGTGCGTATTTACGTATTTGTGTGTATGTGTAAGTGTACGAAGATGTGATTGGAAATTTTAAACTTGGGTTCAGTGAGTTTCGTATTCGGGTAAATTCGACTAGAGCATTTTTATTTGTTACCGTTACTGTTTACCGATCTAACATAAGCCTCTCACACAGTTGTACGGATATGTGTACTGAATGTTTTATATCAGCCTGCTTTGTACTCATTTTTCACAGCTGACCGAAAAGCTAATTTCTCGCGTTATCCGATATGTTACTAACAAATAATACTGAAAACTAGATAAGAACAATCCTCGAAGCGGAATGTATATTGTGTCAAAATTTGAGCTCAATCGGTGCAGAACTTTTCGAATTTTTGACGCATACACAAACCAACAGACTGACTGATTGGCAATCATCGCACAGCCCAAACCGTAAGAGCTAGGATGCTGAAATTTTCACAGTAGGTTCCTTCTATGATGAAAGTGCACGCTAAGACGGGATTTTGGAAAATTCCACCCACAAGCGTAAAAAATCGCGGAAAACTGTTGTATGACACTTTTTTGTTAACCATCCAAACGGCTTCAAACTCACTTTCAAAGATCTACACAAAAATTCATTTGACACATATTTCACCGATTTTGGAAAATCCACCCCCAAGTTCGGAAAATTCGCGAAAAACTGTTGTATGCAACTTTTTTGATTATCGTCCGATTGGCTTCAAACTCATTTTCAAACTTTTCTGTTTATCATCCAATTATTTTGAAACTAATTTTCAAAGCACCTCACATTAAATAATTCGACACATGTGCTACCGGTTTTGAAAAATGCACGCCCACGGTCCGAAAGGTGTGAAGTCTGGAATTCAGCTTCATAATAATTTCCAAATATAAATTAAAAATTAAAAAAACCTCGGTACTTTGAGCAATACAACGGCCGGAAAATAGTTGGAAAGGCTTAGTCTGGATTTTTAGTATTATTCGTTGAATTGGTTTTCAAATTACAAATGATTTTCGAAAATCTACTCCGCGTCGCCACGAGAGGGAAATGGAAGTCAAGGACAAATGAGAGGGATTATTTGTTTAATTAGATCGGCTTTAAAGACATTTTCATAGACCATTAGTCACGTGGCTCAACTATATAGTTTCCTACCCCCACGGGAGGAGAACTGTGATACGTTAGTTTTGTGTATTTGTTACGGTTGATGAAAGTAGTCAAATTCAATACAATGCATTTTAATCTAAATATTTCGCCGGGCAACGATAGCGTTTTACCAGCTAGTAAATATATAAATATGTACTCATTGCAAATGAGTAGTATAAACAATTTCTAAATAAATACAGTCTAAGCATTTGTTAGTATTTTAAGTGTATTTTCGGTCACTGTTTGATTATTATACCCATGCAAACAGTAGCTTCTAATTTTATCTCGAATTAAAAATACATACACATGTGTTGCGGGCGCCATAAAATATATAACTTCTTGATTTGCATCAACATCTGAGTCGATCTAGGCAAGCCCGTATTTTCAATAGAATGCAATCGATTCTATCAAATTAAATTTCGCAAAGATAATTCCTATTGTTTAAGACGTACGTACATATGTCGGAACTGGCTGTAAAATTCGTGCGTCAAAAGAATCGCAATGGCTAAAGTGTCAAAAAATAGACACTTAAATAATTAAAAAGTTGCACGAATAACTAAAAATGTTGATAATCCTGGACTATGATTAAAATGTATTCAACTAACGGGCTTACTGATTAAAAATAAAACTTAGGGTTGTGTGACCGTAAGCATACTATTTACCCATAAAATGGGATACGAAAATTGTACAAATGTATGTAACAGGCAGAGGGGTATCTCCAAACCTTTAAAGATTCAGATTCAGGGTCCGTAAATATTGACAATTTTTTAAAGAAAGAAATCATAATTAAGAAGAATTTATACATGAAAATGGACTACATATAGAGCATCCTTGTTGCCAGGAATAATTTTATTTTTTTTAAGTTATACAGAAAAGCTCAATAATAAAACTTATTTTTGAGACTTATTTGTGTCCCTAAAAATAAGATAAGTACTTTGTGAATATAATTTTTTCACTCAGAAAAAAAAAATTATTTTTGAAGTTGGGATTTTTGGTATTATTTGGTTTTTGTATTTTTTGCGTCTGAAAAATATTTAAAATACTAAATAAAACTGCGCATCAGAATTTTCCAAAATTTTTGAATTTTTTGAACCCAGTGTTTCAAATAATATATAATAATGCAGTATTAACTTAATACAGACGTGAGTTTTATTTTTTAGAAAAACAAAAGATAAAATTCAAGACAAAATTCAACAAATAATCTTTATATTTCGTCAGAATATAAATCTGTAGTAATAATTTTTATTTCTGAACATATTTTTAAGGAAAAATATAATTTCCAAAAATATGTCTAATTTCTGCAATAAATAAATTGACGAAATATTGCTTTTAAGCTAATTTTTAATATCGGAAATTATAACACATAGTATTTTGGATGTACATACATACATTCTAGTCTGACAAAGTGTCAACCCAGGTGCCATAGCTAAATCGGCACGTCTGTTGAGCCTTATTAAGAATATCTATAATTTATGGGGTCTGAGATGCCTCTTCGTGCCTGTTACATACATTTACACAAATGAAATTCACGTGGCCAAGCTACTAGCGTACTAGGCCAACACACAAAAGCCAGGTAAATTTAGTAGTCCGCAGTGCCTGTGCACTTTATAACTGCTTAATACAGTTGAAATGTGATAATTGTGTAAATCTCCAATACGTGTATGTAAACTAGCTGTATTCTGCCAGGCATCGCTGTGGCACATTGTCGTTGCATGGATGAGAAAGAACGAGTTTCCCTCCCGTGACTTATGATTTTTTGCTTGGGGTGTGCAGAAACTGATCTAACAAAAACCTTTCACACATGGGGATAGATTTTTCGAAATTGGGTATCACTCTTACATACCAGTTTGAAGTTTCACACAACATTTTTCCGCCCGTGGGGGTTGATTTTTTAAAGTCCTGGGCCCGGACCGTTGATTACCAATCAGCCAGTCGCGTTAAAGAGTTATATAGATACATTAGCAGGTAATACCCCGGCCTTGCCCGTCGAAATATTGAGATTAAAATGCACTATGTTGAATTTGATTACTTTCGTCAACCGTAACAAATACACAAAACTAACGTATCACAGTTTTCCCTCCCGTGGGGGTAGGAAACTATAAAGTTGAGCCACGTGACTAATGTTTTTTGTGTAGCGCTGTGAAAATGTCTTTGAAGCCGATCTAACAAAACAATTAATCCTACTCATTTGTCCTAGACTTCCATTTCCCGCCCGTGGCGACGTGGAGTAGATTTTCCAAAATAATTTGGCATTTGAAAACCAATTCAACGAATAATACTAAAAATCCACACTAAAGCTTTCCAACTATTTTCCGCCCGTTGTATTGCCCGCAAGGTACCGAGGTTTTTTAATTTTTAATTTATATTTGGAAAATATTATGAAGCTGAATTCCAGACTTTACACCTTTCGGACCGTGGGCGTGCATTTTTCAAAACCGGTAGCACATGTGTCGAATTATTTAATGTGAGGTGCTTTGAAAATTAGTTTCAAAATAATTGGATGATAAACAGAAAAGTTTGAAAATGAGTTTGGGCACTTTCTTTGGGCACCGCGACTATTATAAGTTTGTGTAGAACCTTGAAAATGAGTTTGAAGCCGATTGGATGGTAAACAAAAAAGTGTCATACAACAGTTTTCCGCGATTTTTTACGCTTGTGGGTGGAATTTTCCAAAATCCCGTCTTAGCGTGCACTTTCATCATAGATGGAACCTACTGTGAAAATTTCAGCATCCTAGCTCTTACGGTTTGGGCTGTGCGATGATTGCCAATCAGTCAGTCAGTCAGTCAGTCAGCACGAACTCTTTTATATATATAGATAGATATTATTGCCAAAAAGTATATTTTTTACGTCAAAATATATACGTGGGATGCGAATATTTTAAAACAAAACAAATGTTAAAAAACCAACAAATTAAAAGTTTTGATTTGATATTACTTATTATTATCCCTTCGTATGTCAAGTGCTCAAATTTTAATGCGGTTTTTTGGTTTCGACGTGAAAATACAAAATATAAATAGGGGGTGCTAAATCTGTGCAAATGTATGTAACAGACAGAAGGAGACATCTCCGACCCTATAAAGTATATATATTCTTGATCAGTATGAAAATAATTTTCGATTTGGCCTTGTCCGTCTGTCTGTTCATCTGTTCGTATGAACGCGTCAGCAACTATAAGAGCTAGAGACACCAAATTTGGAATATAGGTTCCTGGATACCATACGCAGATCAAGTTTGTTTTCGATTTCAGATATCGCGCCCCGTTCCCCCGCAATTGGATAAAATGTTGTACAGACACACTTTTAAAGATAAAGCTCTGATCTTTTGCATGAATTGTGCTTGGGCCACTCTTAATCTACTGGCCAAATTTCATGTCGATCGAATGGTAAACACGGAAGTTATTCCAGAAAGAAGATTCAGTGCTGCAGCGCGGGGGGAAGAGGCAGCACAGTCACCACTTAAAATGGCTCGCTGGCGCTGTCGCTTGTGAGTGTGTATGAAAAATGTGTGTGTGTGTATGTGTGTATCTGTATGTGTGTATGTGTGTTTTTTTTTTTTTTTTTGGTATAGGGAGGGAAGCATTAACAGCCGAAAAGTGTGGGACTTTCACCCACTAAACCTAACCCCTACTCTCCGTTTCCCTCACATGGTATAACCGGTTAGGTATTACCTCGATGGGGGGGAGATGGCACGAGGGCCTCAGCTAGATTCTCATCTATGATGTGAAGTCTGATTGCGCTGTTTCTCAGCGCGACGCAAGGCTTTGATGATCTCTGCAGCCATCGTGCCTATAGCAACCCAATTGTTTTGCGAGCTATGTGGGATGTCTGACAAGTCGGTGACTATGAATGGTCCCCCAATAACTAGACTTAGCTCTTCCCGTTCAGCAGACAATCTTGGACAGACAAAAAAGACATGTTCTACGTCCTCTATGGTCTGCGCACAGTGTGTGCAAATCGGATCCGTCTCGTGCTTAAACCTATGTTGTGGTATAATGATACTCGAATTTAATTTAGGGTTAGGAGCGACTGTACTTGTCGCTCCAGATACATTTATTCTTCTGCTTGTTACAATTTGGTAATAAGTATAGTTAAGCCTAAGGTTGCGCGGTCCTCAGTGGCAGCGCTGCCTTTTGTATATCAGTCGTTTTATATATAACATATAAAACGAATATATGTAACTTATATGTAAGCGGCGAAGACGTCGCTGTAGGGACAGAGCGTGCTGTGCACATATGCAAGCGGTCATTGCACGGGTGGTGCTGACGCGGCTTGTTTGTAGTCGAGGCACTGGTGACCGATCATATTTCGGTGCACTTGAATATGTCGTATGTTTAGGCAACAAAGACTAAGTGTCATTGTATTATAATATTTATGTTTATTAGTATATATGAAGTATATACTGGACATAGTGCTGAGCACAGTGAGCTCTCGATATGTGCATACTACAATATAGATAGGATTTGAAGCACCCATGTCCAGTCAGTAGTTGTGTTAGGTAGAAGTCGGGTTTTCCGTGCTTTCTACTCACCCAAGGCCGTATGTCCGGGACGAGTCGTTTGGTCCAGCTGCCATTGGTAGTAGCTCTCCACCGCTCCTGCCAGGTATCCAGTGTTCTAGAGCGTTTTGCGGGCTGGGGGTCACTGTGCTGGTTCTCCAGTGTCAGTAGGTCCAGCGGGATCATTCCGGCCAGCACCAGAGCTGCGTCCTCAGACACCGTACGGTAGGCACTGAGCGTGCGTAGTGCGCACCTGCGGTAGGCTGATCTACATCCCCGGCTGTATGTTGCTATCTGCAGCGCCGGCGCCCAAACTTTTGCAGCGTAGAGGATTATCGATCTCACGACAGAAGCAATGAGCCATCTGCTTTTCGGGCGTGGACCTCCGGTGTTCGCCATCATCCTCCCAACTGCGCTTGTAGCGTTTGGGGGGCCTGTCTCCAGCATAAATAAGATGGGGCTTGAATGTGAGACGGTGGTCAAGCATCACTCCCAGATATTTTATGGCTGGTTTGGACTGCACTTGGCAATTGCCAACGCGTATTGTTGCCGTCTCCACCACTTTTCTGCTGCTGACCAAGACTCCCTCCGTCTTGTGTGCTGCCAATGTCAGTTCAGTGCTGGTGAGCCAGTCAGTGACGTGATGGACGGTTGTATTGGTGCTCTGCTCAGCTACGCACAGATGCTGTGTGTATGTATATGTGTATGTGTATGTGTATGTGCATGTGTATGTGCATGTGCATGTGCATGTGCATGTGCATGTGCATGTGCATGTGCATGTGCATGTGCATGTGCATGTGCATGTGTATGTGCATGTGTATGTGTATGTGCATGTGTATGTGCATGTGTATGTGCATGTGTATGTGCATGTGCATGTGCATGTGCATGTGCATGTGCATGTGCATGTGCATGTGCATGTGCATGTGCATGTGCATGTGCATGTGCATGTGCATGTGCATGTGCATGTGTATGTGTATGTGTATGTGCATGTGTATGTGCATGTGTATGTGCATGTGTATGTGCATGTGCATGTGTATGTGTATGTGTATGTGTATGTGTATGTGTATGTGTATGTGTATGTGTATGTGTATGTGTATGTGTATGTGTATGTGTATGTGTATGTGTATGTGTATGTGTATGTGTATGTGTATGTGTATGTGTATGTGTATGTGTATGTGTATGTGTATGTGTATGTGTATGTGTATGTGTATGTGTATGTGTATGTGTATGTGTATGTGTATGTGTATGTGTATGTGTATGTGTATGTGTATGTGTATGTGTATGTGTATGTATGTGTATGTGTATGTGTATGTGTGTATGTGTATGTGTATGTGTATGTGTATGTGTATGTGTATGTGTATGTGTATGTGTATGTGTATGTGTATGTGTATGTGTATGTGTATGTGTATGTGTATGTGTATGTGTATGTGTATGTGTATGTGTATGTGTATGTGTATGTGTATGTGTATGTGTATGCGTATGTGTATGTGTATGTGTATGTGTATGCGTATGTGTATGCGTATGTGTATGCGTATGTGTATGCGTATGTGTATGCGTATGTGTATGTGTATGTACGTATGTGTATGCGTATGTGTATGCGTATGTGTATGCGTATGTGTATGCGTATGTGTATGAGTATGTGTATGCGTATGTGTATGCGTATGTGTATGCGTATGTGTATGCGTATGTGTATGCGTATGTGTATGCGTATGTGTATGCGTATGTGTATGCGTATGTGTATGCGTATGTGTATGCGTATGTGTATGCGTATGTGTATGCGTATGTGTATGCGTATGTGTATGCGTATGTGTATGCGTATGTGTATGCGTATGTGTATGCGTATGTGTATGCGTATGTGTATGCGTATGTGTATGCGTATGTGTATGCGTATGTGTATGCGTATGTGTATGCGTATGTGTATGCGTATGTGTATGCGTATGTGTATGCGTATGTGTATGCGTATGTGTATGGTGTATGTGTATGCGTATGTGTATGTGTATGTGTATGTGTATGTGTATGTGTATGTGTATGTGTATGTGTATGTGTATGCGTATGTGTATGCGTATGTGTATGCGTATGTGTATGCGTATGTGTATGCGTATGTGTATGCGTATGTGTATGCGTATGTGTATGCGTATGTGTATGTGTATGTGTATGCGTATGTGTATGTGTATGTGTATGTGTATGTGTATGTGTATGTGTATGTGTATGTGTATGTGTATGTGTATGTGTATGTGTATGTGTATGTGTATGTGTATGTGTATGTGTATGTGTATGTATGTGTATGTGTATGTGTATGTGTATGTGTATGTGTATGTGTATGTGTATGTGTATGTGTATGTGTATGTGTATGTGTATGTGTATGTGTATGTGTATGTGTATGTGTATGTGTATGTGTATGTGTATGTGTATGTGTATGTGTATGTGTATGTGTATGTGTATGTGTATGTGTATGTGTATGTGTATGTGTATGTGTGTATGTGTATGTGTATGTGTATGTGTATGTGTATGTGTATGTGTATGTGTATGTGTATGTGTATGTGTATGTGTATGTGTATGTGTATGTGTATGTGTATGTGTATGTGTATGTGTATGTGTATGTGTATGTGTATGTGTATGTGTATGTGTATGTGTATGTGTATGTGTATGTGTATGTGTATGTGTATGTGTATGTGTATGTGTATGTGTATGTGTATGTGTATGTGTATGTGTATGTGTATGTGTATGTGCATGTGTATGTGTATGTGTATGTGTATGTGTATGTGTATGTGTATGTGTATGTGTATGTGTATGTGTATGTGTATGTGTATGTGTATGTGTATGTGTATGTTGTATGTGTATGTGTATGTGTATGTGTATGTGTATGTGTATGTGTATGTGTATGTGTATGTGTATGTGTATGTGTATGTGTATGTGTATGTGTATGTGTATGTGTATGTGTATGTGTATGTGTATGTGTATGTGTATGTGTATGTGTATGTGTATGTGTATGTGTATGTGTATGTGTATGTGTATGTGTATGTGTATGTGTATGTGTATGTGTATGTGTATGTGTATGTGTATGTGTATGTGTATGTGTATGTGTATGTGTATGTGTATGTGTATGTGTATGTGTATGTGTATGTGTATGTGTATGTGTATGTGTATGTGTATGTGTATGTGTATGTGTATGTGTATGTGTATGTGTATGTGTATGTGTATGTGTATGTGTATGTGTATGTGTATGTGTATGTGTATGTGTATGTGTATGTGTATGTGTATGTGTATGTGTATGTGTATGTGTATGTGTATGTGTATGTGTATGTGTATGTGTATGTGTATGTGTATGTGTATGTGTATGTGTATGTGTATGTGTATGTGTATGTGTATGTGTATGTGTATGTGTATGTGTATGTGTATGTGTATGTGTATGTGTATGTGTATGTGTATGTGTATGTGTATGTGTATGTGTATGTGTATGTGTATGTGTATGTGTATGTGTATGTGTATGTGTATGTGTATGTGTATGTGTATGTGTATGTGTATGTGTATGTGTATGTGTATGTGTATGTGTATGTGTATGTGTATGTGTATGTGTATGTGTATGTGTATGTGTATGTGTATGTGTATGTGTATGTGTATGTGTATGTGTATGTGTATGTGTATGTGTATGTGTATGTGTATGTGTATGTGTATGTGTATGTGTATGTGTATGTGTATGTGTATGTGTATGTGTATGTGTATGTGTATGTGTATGTGTATGTGTATGTGTATGTGTATGTGTATGTGTATGTGTATGTGTATGTGTATGTGTATGTGTATGTGTATGTGTATGTGTATGTGTATGTGTATGTGTATGTGTATGTGTATGTGTATGTGTATGTGTATGTGTATGTGTATGTGTATGTGTATGTGTATGTGTATGTGTATGTGTATGTGTGTATGTGTATGTGTATGTGTATGTGTATGTGTATGTGTATGTGTATGTGTATGTGTATGTGTATGTGTATGTGTATGTGTATGTGTGATGTGTATGTGTATGTGTATGTGTATGTGTATGTGTATGTGTATGTGTATGTGTATGTGTATGTGTATGTGTATGTGTATGTGTATGTGTATGTGTATGTGTATGTGTATGTGTATGTGTATGTGTATGTGTATGTGTATGTGTATGTGTATGTGTATGTGTATGTGTATGTGTATGTGTATGTGTATGTGTATGTGTATGTGTATGTGTATGTGTATGTGTATGTGTATGTGTATGTGTATGTGTATGTGTATGTGTATGTGTATGTGTATGTGTATGTGTATGTGTATGTGTATGTGTATGTGTATGTGTATGTGTATGTGTATGTGTATGTGTATGTGTATGTGTATGTGTATGTGTATGTGTATGTGTATGTGTATGTGTATGTGTATGTGTATGTGTATGTGTATGTGTATGTGTATGTGTATGTGTATGTGTATGTGTATGTGTATGTGTATGTGTATGTGTATGTGTATGTGTATGTGTATGTGTATGTGTATGTGTATGTGTATGTGTATGTGTATGTGTATGTGTATGTGTATGTGTATGTGTATGTGTATGTGTATGTGTATGTGTATGTGTATGTGTATGTGTAGTGTGTATGTGTATGTGTATGTGTATGTGTATGTGTGTATGTGTATGTGTATGTGTATGTGTATGTGTATGTGTATGTGTATGTGTATGTGTATGTGTATGTGTATGTGTATGTGTATGTGTATGTGTATGTGTATGTGTATGTGTATGTGTATGTGTATGTGTATGTGTATGTGTATGTGTATGTGTATGTGTATGTGTATGTGTATGTGTATGTGTATGTGTATGTGTATGTGTATGTAGTATGTGTATGTGTATGTGTATGTGTATGTGTATGTGTATGTGTATGTGTATGTGTATGTGTAGTGTATGTGTATGTGTATGTGTATGTGTATGTGTATGTGTATGTGTATGTGTATGTGTATGTGTATGTGTATGTGTGTGTATGTGTATATGT
>JAWNNI010000041.1:0-10039 GCA_035043065.1 Hirtodrosophila confusa
TGTAACATACAACGAAGAACTCGTCCATGTCATCTTAGAGCAGATGGAATTGTAAGATTGCGGAGCACGCGCTTGTTTCCGGCTATTTCTCGTCGGCTGGGGGGGTTCAAACTATACCACAATATTACGCGCTCAGAAATGGGAAATTAATTTTATATTATTATTCGCGTGCTATTTTGGAGGGTGGCAGCCTATCAATCAAGTTTGGGAGAAGGAAAAATTAGGAAAAGGACAAAAAAGAAATAGAATTCACAGTCGTCTATAGGACTCGGGGCCACACTGAGATGTTAATCAGTGGCCTAGTACCCCACCCTTCCATGATCGCCAAGTTGCAGTTGCTATTTTGGTGTTTGGCGATCCCTAAATCCATTTAGACACTAAATAATCGAACTCTCATTTTCACCTCGCATGACTCCGGATATGCAAAAACTTTAGTGGCACTTCATTATAATAATATTTATTAACGTAGGCTAAGATAAGTATTTAAATTTAACAGGAGCAATATAGTAATTGGTTTCAACATGTGTTATTATTTCTTCAAATTTAACTTCATTTTTTTTCTAAGTCTATTTATTTCATTTTTATTGTGTCGGCATGTCTTTTAACTTTTATTAGGCTAATATGATTTAGGGTAATTGTACGCTCTATTCATTGAATTTAATTAATGTGCCATTAGCATATAAGTACGAACGATAAGCAAGCTGCAGAGGCAGGCACTTTATTGTTGGCCGCGACTGTACCACACGTCAACGTACCCTAGGTCAGGCACGCGCTTACAGCAGCTGACTGCCTGCGCAGGTGCACTCTAGCAGCGGCTCTTTTTCGCTTCAATGCTTTAACTTTTTACGGCATAATACCGTATGTTAGCACCAAATCAAAACAAAGTAGACTTTACCGAACCGATATGTCAAAACTAGGTGGGTTGAATGAAACAAATATAGAAGGTATTACTCACAGTACATTGGTCCAACGGCGAAAGATCTTTCTCCGGGATGGTGCGGGCAGAAGATTATATTATTTGTAGAATTTGTATTATTATTTGGGGTTGTTTCATTCGGTATGTTTGCAAACACTAGTTAAATACATATCGCTTTGGTTTACAAGAGATTTGACTGCTGATCTGGCATGCACTTAGGATAGATTTACTAATAAAAATGACTATTTTTAATATGTCTCTTTTTTTTTTCACTCGTTTCATTTTACTTTTTAGCACTTCAAAAAGAAAATATTTTTAACAAGTCTTTTCATCATTTTTTTTTTCTTTTTTGGCATTTTTTTAATATTCATTTTTGAGGCTTAACTTAGAATTTATCTAACTCAAGAAAAAAATGATTTTTAACGTGTTGTGTGTGTTCACTTTTAGCTTTTTGGTCATTTGGTGTTTTACGTTTACTTTTTAGAACTTAGCACCAAACAAAAATATATTTTTAACGTGTCTTTTTTTTTTGTGTGCTGTTTCATACAAGTATTTTCGTTTTTTTGTTAGTCACTGATTTTTTTATAAACTCCTGCTGACCATGGAAGATCAGTTTTTTACACTCCGTGTTTGAACCGGTCTTTTCATTATTTTTACTTTTTGTACAATCTTGACCCGTGCGTTCTACTTGTCGGGCGAAAGCGCGACTTACACTAGCACATTAGGCGCATCATCCAGTTTGACTGTCAGTCAGAGCTTTTGCGGGGGCCGCAGCAAAGAGTGCGAGGCGATAGGGGCTGCGCTGATAACTGAGGGCTTTAGGCCTGGGCCTGGAACCAGATCTATACAACGAGCCAAAACCGACAAATCGTAAGCACTGTGGAATATGTGCAAGCAATTGCATTCAGAAATATTTACCCCGGTGTTCTGGGTCTGGTTCGGACTTGTTCGAATTTTTCGGCTGCCACCAAAGTCAAGATAACTGACGGAATGCTAAATTGGGTAAAAATCAAGTAAGTTTGCACATTCATGTCCATAACAACAATGAATAATTTACCCTCTCTCTGTCCAATTGCTAGAGCAATTAAAAAAAACGAAAATGCACGTTTATAACCTTTTCCTAAATTGCCGTGAAGACGTCTGCTCCATTCAGTGGGAAGATTGGAAAAGAACGTGGTCGGAAGTTCTAGAAACTTTAGAAGCCTCCTCGAACTTCGAAACAGGGAAGCATAGAGTAGCCTTTTCGATCCAAAACTCGAAAAGTGATCGACAGGCCTGCATTACTTGCAATCAATTACAAATACTGCAATATAGCTAGTATTTTCTGCTGTTAGCCTATAGAGGGCGGTAATAGCGCCGAGAGGATAGGCAACGACTAATTTTAAAACCATTGGTAGCAAAATCCATTGCATACCCATACGAAAAAATTTTTTTAAATTCGACCGTTACAAGCGCCACTACAACTCCCCCCGACCGAAATCGCACTTAATGATCTCAATAAGGGCGATCCACGCTTGTAAAAAGGGCGAACCTCAAAAACTATGGTTTAATATCCTTGGCATGATATTTTCCCACCAAGTTGCCTTGCAAGTCTTCAACTTCGTAATAACTGTTTCCCAGTTTTCGTCTAATTCTGGCTTTAATGAAAGTTGGAGACAGTTTGGCGTTAAATCCTTTAACAAAATTGCTTTGCTGGAAATTTCGGCGGAAGACTTCTTGATTAGCGCAAAAAGACACTTCTCGACTTCTCAAGTTGTAAGTATTTTCATTGCGCGAGTGTTGCTTGCGCATCACATCAACTGCCTTAGTTCGCATGAGGTCAAAGGAGTCGTCTCGGTTGAAGTTTATTGAACGATCCTCTAGCAAATCTAATTCACGCAATAATTTGTAAGTATCGCCACTCGCAATCATATGTTGCCCAAACGCTAACCTGTATGGCGTGTTATTTATGGCCGAATGCCAGCCGGAGCGTAATGCACAACTAATTTTGCTCAGATTTTCATCCCAATTAGATTGACTGGGGTGAATATAGGATTTAATTGCTGAAATGATGGAGCGGTTGACGCGCTCAGAAGCATTAGCTTGTGGGGAATATATCGCAGTGTAGGCGTGCTTAATATGGTACTTGTCCAATAAGTTGTTGAATACATGAGACTTGAACTGGACTCCGTTATCAGACACAACCACTTCCGGTACACCGAAACAATGAAAAAGGTCGTTTTCCAGAAAGTCTAAAATGTGTTCGGCAGTGAATTTTCGAACTGGCTTGAGAAAAGGAAATTTAGTGAAGTGATCGAGTACTACAAATATTCCTATGTTACCAGCTTTCGAGCGAGGATAGGGTCCCAAGTAGTCGACAAAGAGTTTTTGGAAAAATCTCTGAGTCTCTCCTGTTTTGCCCAATGGAGGTCGAAGTACTTTGTTCGGATGCTTAGTGCTTTTGCATATTTCGCACTGGTTCACATACTTCTTAACGTCATTTATTAAATTAGGCCAATAATAGTATCGACGTACCCTTTCTAAAGTTTTGTTGATACCACCATGAGATGAAAATGGGTCGTCGTGAGCAACTCTCAAGGCTGTTGGTATCAATTCTGAGGGAAGCCATAATTTCCATACTAGATCATCGGCTATTTTATCGCTTACAGCATGTTCAGTTCGGCGATAAATAAATTTGTCAACTACTTTAACGTCGGCTATTTTGCTGTCGTTTGCCTTTATTTTGGCCGCTAAGTCAGTATAGCTTTTCGAATGAAAGTACGGAGATTGCAAATCTACAATTTGGTCTGCCGTTATTGACGACAAATCGTCGGTATGCGTGCGAGACAGAGCATCGGGCACAATATTTTTGCTGCCTTTGCGATGTTGTATCTCGAATGAGTAAGCCTGCAATTTGAGAGCCCATCGCGCTAGACGACTACTAAGGTCTGTCTGAGACATTAGCCACTTTAAGGAGGCGTGATCGGTGATCACAGTGAAAGCATGTCCTTCAACATAGGGTCTGAATTTTTTTATACTAAGTATCGCCGCAAAGCACTCTTTCTCAGTGACCGAATAATTTCTTTGACTCTTGTTCAATTTGCGGGACATATAGGCAATGGGGACTTCGTCATTCTCCTCATTTATTTGCATAAGTACTCCACCAACGCCTGTTTGACTAGCGTCACAGTGAATAAAGAAGGGCGCTTCAAAATTAGGTGTGTGCAACACCGGAGCTTCGCACATCTGAGTTTTCAGAGATTGGAATGACTTCTCTGCTACCTCGGACCATTCAAAACGTTTCTTGTGCTTTAGAGCATCAGTAAGCGGCGACGTGAGTGCTGCGTAGTTACGAATAAATTTATGGTACCAACCAGTCATACCAAGAAACCTTCGAAGCTGTTTAAGTGAGCGAGGAGTGGGATAGTTAGTAATCGCAGTAATTTTGTCAGCGTCCATGGCGATTGAACCGTGACCAACGACATGCCCTAGGTATTTGACTTCTTTCACGCAAAATTTGCTCTTCTGAAGGTTTATAGTTAACCCGGCATCTGACAAACTCTCAGCTATTTGTTTCAATACGTCCAAATGCCGTTCGAAAGTGTCGGAAACTACAAGAAGGTCGTCCAAATACACGAACACTTCGTTTTTAAACTTGACATGAATGACTTTGTCCATGAGTTTGGACATAGAAGCAGTGGCGTTAGTAAGTCCAAATGGCATCACCTTAAATTGGTATAATGCTCTTCCAGGGACTGTGAAAGCCGTTTTATCCCGTGACTTTTCCTCTAAAGGGATCTGCCAATAGGCGTCTTTCAGGTCAATGCTCGTTATGAACTCAGCCTTGGGCAGTCGACTCAAGATACCATCTATAATAGGTGTGGGATATGCATCTTTGCGAGTAACGGAGTTCAATTTTCGACTGTCGAGACACAGACGAATTTTTCCTGGCTTATGGACCAATACGATAGGGGATGACCAGGCACTATCCGATTCTTCGATTACGCCCATTGCAATCATACGATCGAGTTCTTCGTATACTAACTTTTCCATTGCAGGAGAAATTGGGTAGTGACGCTGCTTAATTGGCTTAGCATCACCCACATCAATGACATGCGACAAAAGAGAAGTTTTTCCTAAGCCTTTGTCGGCAAAAGATGGAAAAAGTTGAACAGTTTCTTGCAATAGCTTACGCTGTGGCTCCGTCAATGGTCGAAACTCGTCATTATTAATCGAAAGACTAGCGATGCTTTTACAACTGCCATTCTCCAAAAGATGAGCAGGCAATAACCTATATTCGGTCCAAAAATCTATACCTAGGTATAGTGGTTGAGTTAAGGTAGGAATCAAATAGAAAGTTAACATTTTAGATTCTCCACGATACTGCAGTTCAGTGCGAATTTTACCCAATATCTTTTGGGCATGGCCATCGGCGGTGCGTACTGATGAGTCGATAGGCTTAAAAGGGACACTGTTTTCTAACATGAACTTGGCAAAACTTCCACCAATGCAGCTTATTGACGCGCCGGTGTCCATTAAAGCTGTTACCGATTTGCCTAATAATGTAACCTCAGCATAGGGTCTGAAATCATGAGCTACAATGGCTTCGATCAAGGCTTTTTCCTCAGCTTTACGCCTCTTTCGAAATGTAGAGCGCCGTAAGCGTGAGCGGGTTGTTTTAGCAGGAATTGCACGAGTTGCTATATCCTGAGGCAGCAACCGCTCGTGCAGTGAAATTTCTGGGTGAATTGGCAAATCAGGTGGAGAGCGAGCTGTAGTCGTTGCTACGCTCACTAATCGGTGTTGGTCGCCTTCGAAGCAACCTGTTTGCGTGCACTTTTCAACGGTGCACTGCCTGATAAGTTTTTTGAAGACGTACATTTAGGACACGATGGTCTGTACGTGTTTGCTTGTCCGCATCCATAGCAGAACACGCGACGTTCAGCTACGCAATCTTGGTAGCGGTGACCGTTTTTGCCGCAATTCCAGCAGACAAGAGTGAGAGCAGCCACCTCCAAGTTGCTGTCGTCAGTTTCGCTTTCGCTATCTACCTCGACAGCTTGAACTGAGCGACGGAACGCAGTCCGGGGTTTTGCCACTTGTGGCTTGATCACCGTTCGCATGAATACCTCTCGGGTTCTTACCACGCGACGTAAATGAGCTAAATTGGAAATCCTTTCATACAGCAATTCGTGCTGTATTTCCGGCAATAAATTTGATCGAACTGTCTCTAGCAAAGACATATCTGACAAAGGAGTAGACAATTTATCTGCAAGAAGCGCGATCGACTCGTAAAATTCGTCAAAAGTTTCATTTTCTTTTTGTTTACGACGGTCGATTTCTGCTCGTATGTTTACATCAGTGCGCTCATCCTTAAATTGAGCCTTCAAAGCTGATCTTAACAAATACCATTCAACGTGACTCACACTTTTGTGGTACCGCCAGTACCACTCATTGGCACTGCCGTCCAACAAATTACTTATATTTTGAGCTAGCAACTCCAGGTTGCCTCCAAGAGTTTGCTCAGTCAAAGCTTCAATCCGATAAATAAAATCGTCTATGCTCATAGCAGACTTATTGGAGAACCTGATCTTCCAGTTGCTGATGATCTGGCTGATGCGGTCAGATCGTAGCTCGGCATTTAGAGGAGTGACTCTCGGATTTGAGCTTCCTCGTGATGGGGATGTTTGCTGCGGAAAATTGGTTGGTTGCAGCGGGAAAGTAGCAGAACGAGTTTCAGGACGAATCGATTCCGCAGTTCTCATTTGCGTTGCTTGTGCAGCGACAGTGTTTAGAATGCTCTGAAATCCTATATTTAAGGCTTGAACTATTTGCTCAGTCTGTTTTGCGGCGGCTGTTGCCATAGCGTCTGCTAAAGACTTCTGAATTTCGCTGACAAGTAGAGAGGGCTCTGGAGAAAGAAGGTGTAACTGTGCTGCATTTGAGCTGGCTTCTGTGTGCTCTGAGCTCCCTTGTGCAGGATCAACAGGTTGTCCTTGACTACGAGTATGGGCAGGCATCATTATAGAGGGCAGACTTTCCGTTGATTGAGCTGTTTCCGAGTTGAAGGTTAAGTTCAAGGTAGATGAGGGTAGTGGACTTTTGCAAACAGGACAAAATTCTCTATTTGTTACCCTGGTGTTAAAGCATGCCCAGTGAAACGTATGTCCACAACTGGTGGATAACAATTGAGCAGGGTATTCAATAGTGCGAACACAAAGGTAGCACTGTTTTTCTCCAGCAGAGGCCAAGTTGTCACAACTTCGGGTCACCAGCATGGCAGATTCGCCCTAAGAAATTGTTTGCGAAAGCGCACAACTTAAAATAATAGTAGATGCGACTAAATTTACTTAAGACAGACAAGTAAAAACTAATTAATAGCAAAATTCGTAAGAAAAACTTTACTCAAAATTCATAATAACTATCCGAAGTTCATAGCATGTTTCCATGAGATGCGATTAATAACTGTGAATGTGAAAGAGAAATGAGGATAGAAAGTTTCATCAGTAGGCTAATCCAAGTGGATTGAATACAAACAGAACAACGCAGAACGCAAGTTGTATGACGATTCGACTTAGCTAGCCACGTCAGACAGAGAATTTGATACAAGCGGTGTGCGTGTGCTACTAGCTACGAGCCAATCGCTAATAATACATTTTAACATAATTGCTTGCGCCAGCTTTAAGTGCACTATCCAGCAGGTATCGAATGAAAACAAGAGAAGAGGGTGATAAGTTAAGAATTTGGAGCTTGCCTTACTTAATAAGCTAGGTTGCTCGTCTTTTTCAACTTACACGAAAAAAAAACCGATAGAAGAAATTTGGTAGGGAATATGTTAGGAAATAGGATAAACTTCTACTGAGCTTCTGCTTTGCGGTGAGCCGTAGATCTAGTCCACGCAAAACTCGATTCCAGCAAAACTTCTCAAAGTAGCACAATTGGAAAAATGATACCAGTTGTCATTGATCGCGGCGTTAAATCTTTTGCAGATAAAACTCATCCTGCTGATCACAACTACTATCGTATGACATTCGTTTTTTTCTAAGGCCAGGCAATAGAGCTATCTTGCAGCTTCTAAAAGAATCCGCAGCCTTTAAAACAAACAGTCTTGGACTAAAGGATTAACAAAAATGAAGAATTAGAGGATTATAGAGACCTAGTTTGATTGAGTTATGTCAGGTGTTGCTGACTGAAAAATGAGAACTAATCTTTTTTTGTATTTTAAGGGCTTGCCGGATCGGGCCCCACACGTTTGGGCGCCAAATAATTAAAATGAATTAATAAATTAAATTGTAACATACAACGAAGAACTCGTCCATGTCATCTTAGAGCAGATGGAATTGTAAGATTGCGGAGCACGCGCTTGTTTCCGGCTATTTCTCGTCGGCTGGGGGGGGGTTCAAACTATACCACAATATTACGCGCTCAGAAATGGGAAATTAATTTTATATTATTATTCGCGTGCTATTTTGGAGGGTGGCAGCCTATCAATCAAGTTTGGGAGAAGGAAAAATTAGGAAAAGGACAAAAAAGAAATAGAATTCACAGTCGTCTATAGGACTCGGGGCCACACTGAGATGTTAATCAGTGGCCTAGTACCCCACCCTTCCATGATCGCCAAGTTGCAGTTGCTATTTTGGTGTTTGGCGATCCCTAAATCCATTTAGACACTAAATAATCGAACTCTCATTTTCACCTCGCATGACTCCGGATATGCAAAAACTTTAGTGGCACTTCATTATAATAATATTTATTAACGTAGGCTAAGATAAGTATTTAAATTTAACAGGAGCAATATAGTAATTGGTTTCAACATGTGTTATTATTTCTTCAAATTTAACTTCATTTTTTTTCTAAGTCTATTTATTTCATTTTTATTGTGTCGGCATGTCTTTTAACTTTTATTAGGCTAATATGATTTAGGGTAATTGTACGCTCTATTCATTGAATTTAATTAATGTGCCATTAGCATATAAGTACGAACGATAAGCAAGCTGCAGAGGCAGGCACTTTATTGTTGGCCGCGACTGTACCACACGTCAACGTACCCTAGGTCAGGCACGCGCTTACAGCAGCTGACTGCCTGCGCAGGTGCACTCTAGCAGCGGCTCTTTTTCGCTTCAATGCTTTAACTTTTTACGGCATAATACCGTATGTTAGCACCAAATCAAAACAAAGTAGACTTTACCGAACCGATATGTCAAAACTAGGTGGGTTGAATGAAACAAATATAGAAGGTATTACTCACAGTACATTGGTCCAACGGCGAAAGATCTTTCTCCGGGATGGTGCGGGCAGAAGATTATATTATTTGTAGAATTTGTATTATTATTTGGGGTTGTTTCATTAGGTATGTTTGCAAACACTAGTTAAATACATATCGCTTTGGCTTACAAGAGATTTGACTGCTGATCTGGCATGCACTTAGGATAGATTTACTAATAAAAATAACTATTTTTAATATGTCTCTTTTTTTTTTCACTCGTTTCATTTTACTTTTTAGCACTTCAAAAAGAAAATATTTTTAACAAGTCTTTTCATCATTTTTTTTTTCTTTTTTGGCATTTTTTTAATATTCATTTTTGAGGCTTAACTTAGAATTTATCTAACTCAAGAAAAAAATGATTTTTAACGTGTTGTGTCTGTTCACTTTTAGTTTTTTGGTCATTTGGTGTTTTACTTTTACTTTTTAGAACTTAGCACCAAACAAAAATATATTTTTAACGTGTCTTTTTTTTTTGTGTGCTGTTTCATATAAGTATTTTCGTTTTTTTGTTAGTCACTGATTTTTTTATAAACTCCTGCTGACCATGGAAGATCAGTTTTTTACACTCCGTGTTTGAACCGGTCTTTTCATTATTTTTAATCTTTGTACAATCTTGACCCGTGCGTTCTACTTGTCGGGCGAAAGCGCGACTTACACTAGCACATTAGGCGCATCATCCAGTTTGACTGTCAGTCAGAGCTTTTGCGGGGGCCGCAGCAAAGAGTGCGAGGCGATAGGGGCTGCGCTGATAACTGAGGGCTTTAGGCCTGGGCCTGGAACCAGATCTATACAACGAGCCAAAACCGACAAATCGTAAGCACTGTGGAATATGTGCAAGCAATTGCATTCAGAAATATTTACCCCGGTGTTCTGGGTCT
>JAWNNI010000043.1:0-28760 GCA_035043065.1 Hirtodrosophila confusa
TACTCCCTGTACCCATAAAATGGGTAAAAAGGGGGTATTGGATTTGTGCAAAAGTATGTAACAGGCAGAAGGAGACATCTCCGACCCTATAAAGTATATATATTCTTGATCAGTATCAAAAGAGATTTCGATTTGGCCATGTCCGTCTGTCTGTCCGTCTGTCCGTCTGTCCGTCTGTCCGTCTGTCTGTCCGTATGTATGAACGCAAGGATCTCAGCAACTATAATAGCTAGAGACACCAAATTTTGAATGTAGCTTCGTGTATAGCGGGAGCAGATCAAGTTTGTTTCATATTTCAGATATCTCCCCCCGTTTCCCCGCAAATCGATTAAAACCGTTTTACAGCAACAATTTTCAAGATATAGCTTTAAGATTTGGCATGTACAATACTTTAGTCTCTCTTAATCTACTGTCCAAATTTCAAGTCGATCGGATAATAAACACGGAAGTTATTCACGAAAGAAGATTCAGTAATGCAGCGAGAGGGGGAAGAAGAAGCACATCCACTTTTGACCAACAATACTTTGCAAGAGAGGCGAGCCTCAGGCAAGAGTTGGAACAACAAATTTCACAGGTGTCTTCTAGGTTAAAGAACACTAAGTTGTCGGTACCAGAGGTGAAAGTGTATAGGGATGTCGAAATTAGAGACGGGGTCAAATGTGATGAGCCCCTCGACGCTGTTAAATGCCTGCATGAGTTCCACGGCACGCAGGAAATATATGTGGCGTGGAGACAGGCCGCGCATGCCTCTACAAAATTTTCGAGAAATATCATGGCAGTTCTCGCCATTACCATGCTATCATAATTATCAGAAGCAAAATTAGGGGTCCCGCTGATTCGGTTCTCGCGTCATTCAATACACCACTGAATTTCGAAGCCGTTATAGCAAGGCTTGACTTCACTTACAGTGACAAACGACCCATTCATGTAATTGAGCAAGAGATGGGTATGCTTAGGCAAGGCAGTTTGTCGATTATTCAATATTATGACGAGGTGGAGAAAAAGCTCACCTTACCCGCTAACAAGGCCCATATGACATACGACCGAAGTCTGGCAACGGTCATGTGTGAAAAATTTAGGGGTGACGCACTTCGTGTGTTCATCTCTGGGCTAAAACGCAGCTTAACCGACGTGTTGTTTGCGGCTCACCCGTCGGATTTACCTACGGCACTCGCGCTGGCTCAAGAAGTCGAAGCCAATAATGGGAGGTACGCCTTCGCAGCGAGTTTTGCTAGGGGCAAAAGGAAAAAGGGCGCTCAGAGCAACGCTCACAAGGACGCCAGCAGCAGCAACCACAGGAAAAAAGGGGCGGTCCTCAGGGTAATCAGGGTAAGAACCCGCATTTTAAAAGGCAGAATGGTCAATCGTCAGATAAGACCCAAGGTGAGCGAGAATGCCACGGAGCCAATGGACGTTGACCCGTCTTCTTCAAAGTTTAGGCAGCCGACCAATTTTCAGAGAGGCCAGGGCTCGGAGAGGCTAAACGCTAACCAGGGCCAGACAAGTAAACGCCCTGCCGGGTCCGACCGTATGACAGGTCAAAGGCGGCAAAGAGTGGACCATTTAAAGGCAAGCGCGGAGGAGGGGTCAGGTTACGCCGACGCGGCACAAGAAGCGTCAGCCGAGATAGAAGACAGTACTGAGCTTGACTATGATAGCGATAGCGCTAATTTTTAAGGGGAACGTCCCGGCTGCCGTTCATCCGTCGGACAGTGGCAGGGACAGTAATGACATTTTTAATCGACACGGGTGCGTCAAAGAATTACATCAAGCCGCACAATCGACTAAAAGGCGTCACCCCGGTCGAATCCCCTTTCGTCGTTCACTCCATTCACGGTTCCAACAACGTTGCCGAAAAATGCAAGTTGTCCATGCTTGGTTGCGACACATTTTTTTCTTACTGGATTCCTTGTCCACCTTTGATGGAATCATCGGTCTTGACCTGCTAAAACAAGTAGGCGCGGTCCTATGCTTAAAGGAGAGCAAAATAAAAATTGGTGCGGTTTCGGAGGCGTTGCAGTACTATGAATGCACGGACCTCAACCATACGAAAAATAGGGAAATCGAGTCACCTGCGGTGAAGGCAGATTTTCTGCGAATGCTTCACCGGAATAAAAAGGCTTTTGCGGAATCTAACGAGGCGCTGCCTTATATTACGGCCGTCGTGGCCACGATTCGTACAACAGACGAAACCGAGGTCTATTCGAATTTGTACCCCTACCCGAAAGGTGTAGAAGATTTTGTCGCAGCAGAGGTAAACGACCTCCTAAAAAATGGCATTATCAGAAAATCCAAATCGCCATACAGTAATCCGTTATGGGTGGTGGATAAAAAAGGTTCGGACGAGATGGGCAATAAAAATAAACGTCTAGTAATAGACTTTAGGAAGCTCAATCTTAAAACGATTGCCGACAAATACCCTATGCCGAGAATCGCAATAATATTGGCAAACTTGGGTAGAGCCAAATTTTTTACGATACTCGACATGAAATCAGTTTATCACCAGATCACTGTGGCAGAGCGAGATCGTGAAAAAACGGCTTTTTCAGTTAACGGCGGGAAGTACGAGTTTTGTCGGCTCCCCTTTGGCTGATCTCGTAAAGACCTTCCCTTCTACAGAATTCTGGTTTTGTAAGAATTTTGTAGCCGACGTCTTCGACGTCAATGATAGAAGGGAAATAATTACTAAAGAGCATAATAGAGCCCATAGGCCCGCTCAAGAGAACATAAAGCAGGTCATGCGGGAATACTACTTCCCGAAAATGACAAGATTGGCAAACGAGGTGGTCCTTAACTGTACAATTTGCGCCAGTGAAAAGTACGATAGGCACCCGAAGAAACAGGAACTCGGCCAGACGCCAATTCCTTCACAAACTGGAGAAATGTTGCATATCGACATTTTCTCCACCGACAAGAAATACTTCCTTACCTGCTTAGACAAGTTCTCTAAATTTGCGGTCGTGCAGCCCATCGCATCCCGTACAATATAGGACACAATGCCCCCTTTGCTGGTGCTAATGAATATCTTCCCACTGGCAAAACAGATATATTGCGACAACGAGCTCGCGTTCAAGTCAGAGACTATTAGGTCCCTGCTAATGAACAATTACGGTGTAAGCATTGTGAATGCACCACCGCTCCACAGCACGTCGAATGGACAAGTTGAACGGTTCCATGGCACCCTGTTGGAAATAGCCAGATGCCTGAGGCGACAAAGGAAAATTGTCGGCACGGTTAACCTGATCTTACAGGCAACCATAGCTTATAACGGGTCCATTCATTCGGTGATCCACAAAAAGCCGAATGAAATATTGCATGATGCTTCGCAGGGATGCATCCGCGACGTTAGGGAAAAGATAGAAGGGGCTCAGGTCGAACAGAATGCTAGGCTGAACAAGAAACATCAGAATAGGGTGTTCGAGGTAGGCGACAAAGTCTTAGTAAAAACAAATCGCAGGTTGGGGAATAAGTTATCATCCTTCTGTATTGAAACAAAAGGTTGAAGCGGACTTGGGGACAACGGTCCTGATTGGAGGGGAGGGTGGTCCACAAGGACAACCTGCGTTGAAGGAGACATTTTTATTCCCGTACCCATAAAATGGGTAAAAAGGGGGTATTGGATTTGTGCAAAAGTATGTAACAGGCAGAAGGAGACATCTCCGACCCTATAAAGTATATATATTCTTGATCAGTATCAAAAGAGATTTCGATTTGGCCATGTCCGTCTGTCTGTCCGTCTGTCCGTCTGTCTGTCCGTATGTATGAACGCAAGGATCTCAGCAACTATAATAGCTAGAGACACCAAATTTTGAATGTAGCTTCGTGTATAGCGGGAGCAGATCAAGTTTGTTTCATATTTCAGATATCTCCCCCCGTTTCCCCGCAAATCGATTAAAACCGTTTTACAGCAACAATTTTCAAGATATAGCTTTGAGATTTGGCATGTACAATACTTTAGTCTCTCTTAATCTACTGTCCAAATTTCAAGTCGATCGGATAATAAACACGGAAGTTATTCACGAAAGAAGATTCAGTAATGCAGCGAGAGGGGGAAGAAGAAGCACATCCACTTTTGCCGCCTGTTTGCGTGCGTCTTTGTGTATGTGTGTGTGTATGGGTAAGTGGACTTAGATGTGATTGGATGTTTTAGACCTGGGTACAGGGAGTTTCGTAGTCGGGTATACTCGACTATAGCATTCTTACTTGTTTTTATTGTGGAGGAGTGACATATTTATAGCAATATCATTTTTGAGCCACTGTAATTCACAGATTGCATTGCATATTGTAACCCACTGTATGTTTACAAATTGAAAACTCATAACAGTGGCCTGAATTGAAAATTCATAAAAGTGGCTTGCTTTTTATAGCCACATTCAAATAATGTCAATAAATACCGAATTTAATTCTCTAATTAAAATCGTACAAACAGCATGCCAACTGCATCCGCACTTAATAAGTGTCAGCGAATTCCAATCTGATCATCAGCATGCCTTCTGCAGCTGAACTTAATAAGTGTCAATATATTCCAAACAGATCAACAGCATGCCTTCTGCAGCTGAACTTAATATCAACAAACAATTGTATAAACATACACTGATGAACGCAATAGGTCAGTAGAATACCAAACTGTAAACAAATCCCAATCGCTGACTCATTGCAAAGAGTCACGTACTCCAACTATTCTAAGCTTTAAATACTAACATAAGCAGATATTGTATCTTAGTCTTAATCAAACTACTCAATGGAATAAACGAACATCTCAAAAATACTATTTATCCCTTTTTTTATTTTTCCACAACGGAAGCATAAGAATGTAATTATATATATAAAAGAGTTCATGCTGACTGACTGACTGACTGAAGGATTGGCAATCATCGCACAGCTAGGATGCTGAAATTTTCACAGTATGATCTATGATGAAAGTGCACACTAAGACTGGATTTTGGCAAATTCCACCCACAAGCGTGGAAAATCGCGGAAAACTGTTGTATGAAACTTTTTTGTTTACCATCCAATCGGCTTCAAACTCATTTTCAAAGATCTACACAAAAATTAATTTGATACATACTTCACCGATTTTGGGAAATCCACCCCCTGGGCGGGAAAAAAAAGTGAAGTGTAAAGTTAGTTTTTATTGGTGAAGACGTCCGTCTTGGTTGCATACATTTATTTGACTTCGCTTAAGCTAAGTACATATTTGTTCGTATAGCTAAGACTGCAAGCGCCGCTGCTAGAGACGCCCCCAGCGAAGCAGTCTGTGTAAGTATATCTATATATGTATATGTGAGTAGCGGCGGTCACTTCGCTGCTTAAGAGAGAGCATACCATGTTCACGTGGTGACAGAGCGATCGCACTTCAACTATGCTGACTCTTCACATTGAGCGCCCATAGCATGTGTGGTCAAATTACAAGCACTTGAAATATGCTTAGGTCTTTGTTTATGTAAGCGTCGTGACAAAGTGTCACAATGTATCTAGAATATTATTTATGCATAACACTGAGTACAGTGTGCATTCGATAAGTGAACATACTACATCTCCCTCCTTTGAAAAATTACGTAATTCTATGAAGTTTTTACTCCCTGTACCCATAAAATGGGTAGAAAGGGGGTACTAAATCGAGCAAATGTATGTAACAGGCAGAAGGAGACATCTCCGATCCTATAAAGTATATATATTCTTGATCAGTATCAAAAGAGATTTCGATTTGGCCATGTCCGTCTGTCCGTCCGTCCGTCTGTCCGTCTGTCCGTCCGTATGTATGAACGCAAGGATCTCAGCAACTATAAGAGCTAGAGACACCAAATTTGGAATTAAGGTGTATCGCGGGAGCAGGTCACGTTTATTTTAGATTTGAGATATCTCCCCCGTTCCCCCGCTATTCGATAAAAACCGTTTTACAGTAACAATTTTCAAGATATATATTTGGGATTTCGCATGTATAATATTTCGACCACTCTTAATCTATTGTCTAAATTTCAAGTTGATCGGATAATAAACACGGCAGTTATTCACGAAAGAAGATTCAGTGCTTCAGCGCGGGGGGAAGAAGAAGCACAGCCACCACTTAAAATGCTTCCCTTGGTTGCGCTCGAGCTGTCGCTCGTGTGTGTGCGTCTTTGTGTATGTGTGTGTGTATGTGTAAGTGTACGTAGATGTGATCGGAAATTTTTGACCTGGGTACAGGGGAGTTTTGTAGTCGGGTATACTGACTAAAGCATTCTTACTTGTTCTACTAGTACTTACGTTTAAAATTAATCAACGCTCTAGGATTACCTTGGTGATGCTTTCAATACTGACCATGACGTCAGCGCGAATAACGGACTACACTCACGCGGACTACATTCCCATTACGGACGGCGACATTTTATTGTGGAACCAGTACGGGTACCAACGCCACATAACCAATCTGACGGAATACAGAAGAATGGCTGACGATGCAATGAGGTTGACGGTCATGTTCCCGCAGTCTCATATGAGGAAGCTGTTGACAATAGACACACTGCAAGCAATAGGCAAATTTTAATAAACTCTCGAAATCAGGAAAAAATCAATCAGCTGACAGACACTGTGGACAAAATTCTTAAAATGGCAAAGGAAGGCCAAGCCGAGTACTGCTCACCTATTTGAGACTCTCGCAATGCGCAATAGGATTCTGATCACCGAACTGGGGAACCTAATGCTAACTTTAACTCTTGAAAATTAAACGTAGTAAATCCGGCTATAATAGATCACTCGGATCTAACATCGATTCTCACTGACCAAATCACAGGGACCACTATTACTGACATATTGAAAGTGTCTAACATTAAGATAGATCGTAAAATAATATAATTAATCTCATAATACAATATCTATAGTAATCAAGCTGTGCAAGAAAATAACAGTTTTTCCAGTCGCCCACAATGGTACGGTTCTACAGCTACAGGACAACTTGGTGGCCGATTGCGATGGTCAAATGTTGGCCGTGACAAACTGTTCACAAACGGCAACAGCCACATTCTGCAGGCAACCTGAGGGCAGTACTTGCGCACAAGGCTCCACTCTGGGGGCACAGCCCATTCTCAAACCAGCCAAGTCACCTCGACCCCGTCACGGTGGTCGATGACGGTATCATCATTGTAAACGACCGCAGTGCCACTCTCGCCTATGACGACTCCGCTGAGGTGAAAATCGATGGGACGAACCTCATCACGTTCAACTCGTTTGCCATTATCAACGGCACCCGATACATGAACCGAAACAGCGTCCAGAATCGGTTCCCGGCAGTGGCAGCATGCCCGCTATTAAATATCAGCGGCCACGACACGATTCTCAGCCTTCCGTACATCCACCGTCTGAGTGAGGACAACCTAAACTTCATAAACGAGATTAGTAACAAAGTCACAACCGGAACTACGTCGACAATCTCCCTAAGCATAGCTCTGCTAGCATGTGCTACGGGAATGGGGCCCTACTTTCTTCGCCTGCTCGTGAAGAAACGACGAGATGCCCAGCAGATCGCCGAACTGATAAAAAGCTACAACACGACCGAGGACGCTCGGTCTTCGAGGGGAGTAGTTAACCACTGACGCTCGGAATTGGCTGACCCAGCGCTTTGGGGAAGTCAATGACTGGAGTCATGAGCGCGGCGGATGTGCCGCGACAATGTTGCGCGCCGCGACGGTAATACAACAACGTACACGAGGCGCTAACGCTGCAGTTTTCTGGCAGCGACGGCAGCCTGGCGGCAGCGCTATCTGCATGGTTGAGGGCTAGCTTTAAGCTTGAAGAATTGTAATATTTAATTTTAGTTTTGATTCGATAAAGCGAGGTGTATCGCCCGCTAAATAAAGTTTATAAATTCTAACTCTCACTCCACCGCACTCTCAAGCAGCTGCCTTTTCTCGGCAAATCTTCCACAGCTGAAGAAGACGTGCTCCGCGTTCCCCTCCACTCCGTGACCGCACCATGTGCTGTCGCTGCTTGACTCGTGCCCGAAACAACACAATTAGCTTCTTATATCCTCTTTCCACAACCACATTATTTGTAATTTTTCGTAATTTTTTTGATATTGAAAATGTCACCCTATTTTTCCTGTAGAAAATCCCATATGGAAAAAATAACAAATCTGACATTTTTTTAATATGATGCCATTCGCCCCGGCTGTTTTTAGTGTTTTGTTATCAAGCACGCGATGTTTATCGCTGAACTGGTGCAAAGGTAAACAATGACGAGTTATTGCCAAAATTAATTTTTTAAATAAATAGTAAAATGCTTATATCTTAATGTTCCTATATTTAGTAAGGATGAGGTTAAAAGGGAAGGTTTGTCCGGAGGTGCACCCTGAAATGGCAACATTTTGACAAGGTACACCGCCTTTTAGGAGCATTGAAGTTTGTGCACTTCACAGGTGCGCACTCACAATTTCATTGTAAATTTCTCCCATCTCCGCATCCCAGACATCGTCCAATTGTTCAAAACCGTACGAACACATCGCAACTAAATGCCTATTGATATGCAACTTTGCTTTTCTACAGTTCTGCCATTATTTGCCATATTTTTAACTTTTGTGAAAATTTTCATCAAAACAAGCTGAGCAGTTGATTTATTTCGGGCAAATGACAAATTGCACATTTGACCGTGGAAAGACCATTATCTTAAATATTGAAATGTGACATTTTTAGGTCAGCCAAAGAGGCTATTAAACACCCAGACCGCTGAGGAGCTGCGAGGTAGAAATTCACATCACCGTGACTTCTGATGCCAATGTCTCCAGTTCTGGGGATAAATCTGTGGGTCCAGTGGCCCTTGCTTAACGCGTCCCACCTTTGTTTCCAGCGCAGCATGCATTCCTCGCTCGGAGCTCGGAGTAGCCTCCTGTTAGTTGTTATTTGTGACTGTCGCACCTTCGCGCATCGTATTCGCTAGTTAGTATTCTGGACGTTGATGTACTAACAAACAGACATACAAGTGGCCCAACGACACCAAGCACGGGCTTGTTAACGCGCGGACCCAAGCATAAATGCAACCCACCTCCCGCCCAACCGACCGAGGGGCACGCCGCATAACGTACGGTAGCGAAAGATCGCGGACATGCAAATACAACAATAACATTATACAAAAGTTCCTAAGGATTACATAAATAACGTAAGAGTAAAGTTTTAAGTGTAGAAATTTAAGTAGCATTACTTATTAGATGGAAAATATTGTTATAGTAAGAGCAAAAGACTCGAAAGGGGTTATGAATAGCATAATTACAAGCTTGAAGAGATGGTGGAAGAAAGTTTCTAGAACATCTGATCGGAACTGCAAAACTAATTTGGCTGATTAATTCAGAAGAATCAATTTCCCCATTAATTAGTTTGTGTAAGAAAATTACACCCAGCATGGTTCTAAGATCAGATAGAGAAGGCAAATTTATTAATAAAAGTCTACTACGATAAGAAGGCAAGCGAGTATTATATTATATTGTTTTTGTACCGATTCTAATCTATCCTGATGAACCTTGTATTGGGGACACCAAATACAAGAACCATATTCAAGAATAGGTCGCACAAGAGAAGTATAAAGAGTTTTAGTAATGTAGGGATCGTTAAATTCCTTCGACCAACGCTTAATGAAACCCAGGACACCAAAGGCACGATTAGCGGTGGAAAAGATATGCTTGTCAAACTTAACCTTGGAATCTAAGAGGATACCCAAATCATCAACCGACTCAATTCGAGCAAGCGGCTTACCATTAAGAATATAATTATTAAGAAAGGGCATTCGCCTGTAAAAGGACATTACGTTACACTTACCACAATTAAGATTTAATAAATTTACCCGACACCAGGCTTGAAAACTATCAAGTGCTCACGGAAAGTGAGTCTGGGGTCCAGCACTATGCCCAGATATTTGCTGCCGCCACCTACTGTACTCCAAAAGTGCCTCTGTTTTGTGTGCGCCAGTTTGAGGCCGAACGTAGAAAGCCACTGCTCGATCCGACTATTGACAGAGTTAGCTGCACTTTTAGCAATGTGGATTTCTTTGGCGACCACAACCACTGCGACGTCGTCTGCGAAGCCTATCAAGTGCCTTTTTGATAGGGGGCGTAAGCGCAGTATGCCATCATACATGGCGTTCCACAGGGTTGGGCCCAAGACAGATACTTGTGGAACTCCGGTTCCGATTCTGCATGATTCTACGTTATCCGTGAATGCACACGGCAGGATTCTGTCATCGAAGTAACTGCGGATTAATTGCACCAGGTATCTCTGAATTGGAAATTGCTCGAGAGCACTGATGATGCAATGCCATTGGGCCGAATTGGAAGCTATTCCCATGACTTTACTGATTGCATCCAGCGTCGATCGGGTCTTGCGGAAGCCATATTGATGAGGATATAGGATATAGCCCCCTCAGGCTATTGCAGAAACCAGTCTGTCTGCGAGTACCCTCCCAAGCACTTTTCCCACGTTGTGCAGAAGACAGATTGACCTGTGTGCTGAGGCTTCTTCTGGAGTCTTCCCTGGCTTTGGGATAAGGACCAACTTCTGGACCTTCCATTGGCTGGGGAATGTACCCTTGGCTAAGCACTTATTGTAGAGCGCCGCAAATACTCCTGGTTGCAGTGATAGATATCGATAGATAGATATCAGTGCCCTGTTTGATATCGAGTCCGACGGCCACTTACGCTGGGCAGGGTATTTTGGCTCTGTGGAAACAGCTGCTCCACTATGCCTCTCAATTTGTCAGAGTCCATAGGCGGAAGGGCTCCGTTAGCTCCGAGCATTAAGGCCCTGCCCCACGGGTCGTGTTCTGCAGAGTCACAAAGTTCAAGGAAGCAGTTTGGGCGCCCTCGTATCTGCATAAGCGCCATGCCTTCTCAATAGCTTCGTTCCACCAGAAAACTGGTTCGTGTTGACGCCTGAATGTTCCTAGCTGAGTTATGCTGGACTTGCAGGCGGTTTTCAGCTGCGCCATGATGTTGTCTGCGTGACTGGGCATTGCCCTTAATTGGTGTCTCCTCAAGATGATTATAGAAGGTCTGGGTGTCCAGAGTATCTTCTTTATATGCGCTCCTGCGATCGAACCCTACTACAGCATCTCGTCATCTGTAGAGTATGGCCTTGTGGTCACTGGCTGTGTATATGTCACTAATGAGCCAGGCTGACGAACGGAACAGGGAGCTATTCACGTGGGACAGGTCGATCACCGAACCGGCTCCTACTCTGCTAAACATGTGCTCCGTTCCAACGTTGAGTAGGGTCATCTCCAGTGCGGCGAACGCTTCCAGCAACGTTCAGCCTCTCACGTTCGTGCGATCACATCTCCAGTTTTCGGCCCATGTGTTGAAGTTTCCTGCGATTATGGTTGGGTGACGACCCCTGGTGTCAGTTACCAGGGAATCCAGGACAATGTCAACCTCTATCAGCGATAGGCTGGGTTCAACATAGCAGCTGTGTATCCAAAAGTGGCCCGCCTTCGCACGCACGAAGCCATTGGATGAGTGGACATTGTGGAGATATATAGAATCCACACATGCCCATATATCTGCTTTTCCGCTTGAATTCACGGCCCATTTGGTGCATACGCCAACCCTGATCGGCTCGCTCAGAATCTCTACTTCAGTGGACAACTCCCGCACCGATTGCGTAAGCAGTTCTTGCGCTGCTATGCAGGGGTTCGCGTTGAGCTGGAGGAGGTTTACATATCGTCCTCCGTTTTGCCTCCTTGTAGACCGGACACTTAAAGTTACCTGTGGCGTGGTCTGTACTCTCGGTATCCCTCATAGTGCACAGCGCACAATTGTGTTTGTAAGCATGTGACCGCATGTGCTTTCTGACCGCACCTAAAGCACATACCCATCTGGCCCGTGACGGCCCTAACTTCCGCCTTACCAGCTAAGGCAACACCCACTGCCGCCTGCAGCTTGTTGACGCCGTATGCTGGGGTTTGCTCAGTTGTAGTAGTAGATAGCCGTTCTCTGTCTTTCTAATACTGTGGACGTCGCTACTCATTCCTTGCATGGTCGGGTCGGCTTTACCGCTCTAAGGAGGCCGGCATATTGTCACTTACTTACACTTTTGGCAATAATTGCGTCTTATCTATTTAACTTTTTAAACCAACAACGTTTCTTGACCTTGGTCCAATTCTTTTCACGGTTGGCCGCATTATTATCCGATTTGGTCTGCCTCTTTACCGGTTGCTTCCCTGAAGCATCGGACGCTACTGCGGAGCAAACGCTCGCTGCCATCTTGAGTGCGCATGCGACGCTCGCTCGGGCATCCAACGTTGGACCAGCCTCGAGTAAGTGTGCCAACACTGTTGTGGATTCACCTGAACCTTCTCTAATGCTTTACAGTGGCGAGACTAGCCAATGGCAGAACCAGATGGTCGCTGGTTAAACTCTTTTATTCCGGCACAAGCGCCCTCCTGCGCACGGACTTCACACTTCCGACGGAGCGCGACTTGGTAGGCAACTATTTATTTATGCAAAAGTCTGGTGTCGCCCCGGTAAGCCAGAAAGCGGAAGCTATTGGAAAACACGGCCGCCACACTTTCGATCACTTTTCTCTCTCTCAAAATGTGTTTGCGAATTTTTGATCTGGGTATATGGAGTCTCATAGTCATTTTGTAACAAATTTTGCAAGTTCAATAGCAAGTTGAAAAACTGGATGGAACTGATAATTCTCGCAAAGAATTAGAATTAGGAAGCCATTATTAAAAGCAAATGTATATGATAAGTACGGTAATTATACCAAGCTCATTACTCCCTCCACTAGCACGGAGCATGATGTCTCGCCAATATCAGCTGATAAGCATAGACTTTTGGCGATCATTCGCATTGGCCCCTGAGGTGCTGGGAACAGGTTGAAACGGGGATTTACTTGTCAGCAGAGCAGAAAGCAGAATTGAAGCAGATGAAGAACGAATTCCTGGGACTTGAAACTGTAAGCCTGGGGAAGTCTATGGAGTCTATGGAGACTGTGGACGATGCCGAGCCAGTAAAGGACCGGTATTATCCAGAGATGCAGGACGTGGTTTGTGCAGATGTGGACAATATGTTGGCCTTGCGGGTCATGGAGGGCAGTGATAGCCCGAGGAGCAACCTCACTACTGTTGTGAAACGGCTGTGTAAAAATCGTTTCTGTCTCGATGCCGCGGAGCTCAAAAAATTGACTATTAGGGACGCGTATCCACTACCTAACATCGAGGTGATTTTGTCGCGTCTCGATCAGACTGATCTACATCTCTAGCGTCGATCTTAAATCCGATTTTTGGCAGATCAATTTGGATGAGAAAAGTAGGACCTATACAGCTTTCGGATAATGCCTTTTGGTCTCTGCAACGCCGCTCAGCGCCTATGCAGGCTAGATGACAAAGTGATTCCTGTAGAGATGCGATCCAATGCTAAAATCATCAGGAAGGTTGCAGATCACCTACGAAAAGAAAATTTGTAGGAGGATCCTGATCGCGTGTCAGCTATCTTATACATCCCTGAGTCAAATGCAAAATGCCAAAAAGCCATTGCCATTGGCATTGAACACCAAAAAGGCGTAGACAACGTAGTTGCCGCCACCTTGTCGCGAAATATTGAGAAGCTGGAAATAGATCCGAGAAGCGTGCTGGATTTCGATACCGTAGAGCTCGAATCCGAAAAGTACCAGGTGTTAATTGAGGAGACTACAAAGATTCCGATCGCAGGCGGCATGATTTTCAAGCGCATGCGCTTTGAGCGATTTGACGATCAGTTGAAAGGTTCCGTTTGGAAGTTGTGGGTGCCGATCTTGTTGACGTTGACCCTGTTTGAGCAAGCACACAAACATTTACGAAAATACAGCACATTGTGGGACCACGAACACACATATATTGCGAAGGCAGTATTATTGGCCGATCATGGCAATAGAGCAACGCGATTACATCCGACGTTGTACTATTTGCAAAGAGTCGATAGCGCTGAATCACGCAGATTGTCTTGGGAAAATATCCGCGATTAAAGAACGAGCAGTCGAGGATATTCATTGTTGTTGATCGCTTCTCGAAATTCGCCTTCCCCAAAGCAATGAAGTCAGACATGATCATGGCGTTTGGAAACACCCACATGAATAGCAGTTCATTCCCCGCAGAGCAACGCAGCCGAACGTGTGAATATTACAGTTCTCAGCGCGTATCTACGCGAGATAGAATTGGCCATTCGAAACTCGGTGCATGAGGCAACGAAGTAACCCTACTTTTGCAGTGGATCGTGCTACAAGCTCCATCCGAGTGCATGAGGTGTCATTGCTGAAGGCTCAAGATAAGCGTAAACTTATTCAGGAAAATTCACGCATACAATCGCAGTAGCTGGAGCTACAATCAGCGGTCGCGACAGTTCTTCGCGAAGCCTTGACAGAAGGTGTACCGTTGCAATTTCGTCCTGAGCGACTTTGGAAAATGCTTCGACGCCAAGTTTGCTCGAATGTTCATCAGATCCGTACGCTCTGGAGGACCTCAACTGGTGTCCCATCGGTATATACCACATCAAAGATCTGCGTGTGTAGGCGTATGTGGGTGCCGATAGCGCCATCCAACGAAATGAGTAAATATTGATAAGTAAGAAGCGTTTAGTTGGGACAGTCCAGGGGTATGAAATATTACCGGAGAGCAGGCGGCCACTACTATGGGGAAAATAGGAATGTATTATTGAGGGTGCGCAGGCGCCTAAATAGGAGTGCGGTAGAAATGGCGCGGAATTAGCGAACGTTATGTGCATGCAGACCTTCAAATAATTTGACCAATTGACTATTTTTCTTTTCTGTGTTTGAGTTTGAATCATGTGGGTATATACAAATACTCGATCTGCCCAGTGAACATACTCTCATGCTCTTTATCCTCATCATCCTGGCCCGGAAGAGCGTAAACAGCAGCCGGGTGAGTGAAATTTATATACGACAATAATTCGAGTAAATTACCAGCAAGAGTCGCAGCGAAGTGGACCGGGGCAGGACACGGCGGATACAATCCAATGCCTTCATCGCCACTATAAGCTAGAGTGATTAAAACTGTGAGTCCGATCCGTGTTTGTGTTGACAGCCGTGAAGTTGACTCCACATATAAGCCCACACCCCGGG
This sequence comes from Hirtodrosophila confusa, assembly GCA_035043065.1. Lineage (NCBI taxonomy): Eukaryota > Metazoa > Arthropoda > Insecta > Diptera > Drosophilidae > Hirtodrosophila > Hirtodrosophila confusa. The sequence continues at coordinate 15,078 of JAWNNI010000043.1, forward strand.
CAGTACAATTTTCGGCCAGGCTACCCAGTCGCCAGTACCCTGCAAAAAGGCAGAATGTACGTCGCTGCCAATATGTTTAAAAGTTTGTAAATTTACTTTTGTTGTGCCCATTGTACATCGCCGTTTTGGCTCACGCAAATGCACACACGCCTACAAACATATGTATGTATGTGCCTTCGTCTTTTTCCAAATCTGCTGCGCACACACAATTGCGGCCTGCAATTTAAAACCGCACTAAAACATCCATTTCGTAGTTCTTGTTAATTTTTAATTATTATAAGAAGGTTAACAATGAATTCTTAATCACGACAATTAAAGGGCACTATCTACAAGGCTTTTAGTTCGCTTAATGAAATGCGAGGTTAGATCAAATTAGACTACCCTGCTTTTTTGATAGAGTTATTTATAGCGGCGATAAAGTCAGGTATTGAAGCATATCTTCCATACGGGAGTGGCATTGCACATCTCTATCGGGTATTCGCGGGGTACTCAGTAGTTATATAGCTAACTGCTAATAAATTCGAATTGGCGGCAGGTGTTTGTCCTTTGAGAAGGTGGTTGTGAGTGAGACCAATATGCCCAAAGCTAGACTCCAGTAAATATTCTCATTTCATGTGGGTTCGCACCTTTGGATATAACGGGTTATGCCAGAAGAATTGAATTGCTTGTAGTGGTGGATTATATCATTCCATTCAATAATATCAGTAACTACTGAATTACATGGATGAGTCAAAGAAGAATTTTTTTGAGGCCAGTTGCTTTGCTGACCCTAGCGCTTCGGCAATTAATCCGAATGTGCGGACTTGGACACACACAGAAACGAAATGATTGTGCAAGCGATATAAGCCATGCTCATCGGTCTCGTGGCGATCCAAGACCGTCCGGGACGGTATTGGCTTGGTTTTTTTTTGTGACGTGCCTTGCAAACGTCAGTCGTTTAACTAATGTAACTCCCAGATATTTATGGGAGCTTCGTGGCGAAGACGAGATCCAAGCATTGAGATGCCTGAACACAGCTGATGCCGGTTGCCAAATGTAACATTAGCACATTTGTTGGCATCGATGGCAATGTTCCCCTTTAGCGCCCATGTCTCAAACGAGTTCACGTTCTGTGGCAACCTGTATACATGCACTTCGAGTCAGCACAGCTGTGCCTAAGGTGGCTAAGAGTACATTATATCTTCGGACAGCTTGCACTGCACTTGATGTGGGCATATCAGCTGTGTAAGGCAAGTACATTTGCACAGACTTGTACCCCCTTTTTGATATGTATAATACTTTGGTCAGTCTTAATCTACTGTCCAAATTTCATGTCGATCGGATAATAAACGCGGAAGTGATTCACGAAAGAAGATTCAGGGTTGCAGCGCGGGGGGAAGAAGCAGCACAGCCACTACTAAAATGCCTCGCTTGTGCTGTCGCTTGTGTGTGTGCGTCTTTGTGTCTGTGTAAGTGTACGTAGATGCGATCGGAAATTTTTGACCTGGGTACATTGAGTTTTGTAGTCGGGTATACTCGACTATAGCATTCTTACTTGTTTACAGTATCCAAATATCTAAATAAATCAAACATATTTGTTTAAAAAACATCTACAAATTATAAAGCACATAAAATGGTTCAAAAGGGGCATTAAATCTGTGCAATTACATACAGTGAGCCCAACTTTTATTCTTACATTTAGTATTTTGTACTTCATTGGCTATTATAGATTGGGTTTACATAGTATAGTAAATTTTTTTGCTAGAGCAGAGAAAAGCAATTATTTTTAAATAGTATGCCCAAAAAAAAAACAACCGCTAATATCATATGCACAAGGAGTACAGCATCAATATCAAAAAAAGAGCCGAAAAGTTCAACCTTTCAACTGTAAGTTCAACCAACACTCTAATTTACGGTTTTTTTGCGATTCTCTTTTGCGCAATTCGTTGACATACAAAATAGTAAGTGCATTTCTCTGAAATTTGACGAAATTTGAGATTGATATACACCAATTGCGTTAAAATTAGGGAAAAAATAAAAAGAGGTCAGTGATGTTTCTCCAGAAATCCCAAACTATCTAGAACTGTATCTAGAAAATCGGAGTCTTCGCGCAATTGGACAGCTTGTCAATAGGTCGCATTCAACAGTGAAAAGCCAAACTTCACTTGGATAAGCCAGATTCTTTCTGGGAGAACGTCATATTTAGTGACGAATCCAAATTTAATAGTTTTGGGCATGACGGTCCTCCAAAAGTCTGGCGCAAAGTCAATGAGGCTATTTACAAGCAAGTGCCACTGAACTAGGCCTAGATCCAAATACATTTATCTTCCAGAAAGATAATGATCCCAAACACACAGCTTATAGTGTTCAGGAATGGCTAATTTACCATTGTAAACAGCTTAAGAGCCTGCCCCAGTCACCAGACTTAAATCCTATAGAGCACGTATGGAATTTGCTGGAGAAAAGGATCCGAAAACTGCAGATTACGTCCAAGGAGTCTTTAAAGACAGCATTAAGCGATGAATGGACCAAAATCAGCGCTAATGATACCAACAACTTGGTTAAAAGCATGAAAAAACGTTGAAAAGCTGTCATAGATGCCAAGGTTAGGTTAGGTTAGGTTAAGACGGCAGGTCACCCTAACGAGAGTCCTCACATAGACCATCTGGTCCTTAGTGTTACCGCATATTTGACCTTTGCGACGTTTAAGATTCTTTAAAGATAACTTTCGCGAATTTTAAGAGTTGGTTCAGTGGTGTCCTCGATACACTCTCTAAGGAAGTGAAGGTGTGGGATCGCAGATGATTGAGTCTGTTCCATGGTTTCGGGTACCCCCAGCTTTCCTGCAGTTGTCGTCATTTGTGATGCCGAGCTTCTGCGCATGGGTCCCTGTCATACAGTGTCCTGTTAGAACACCTAGCAGCGTTCTGCAGTCCTTTCGTGGGAGCGATAGAATGTAGCGGGATTGCTTGGTGTTTCGCGCGTTCCACAATGTCTTAGCCGTTCCGCATGTCGTCGCAGCTCTCCATCTGCGGCTGACTGTCCATTGAGCTTGCTCTTCGAGTTCTGCATATATCGCTTGCAGGGAGATTGGTTGATTCTCGACGCTACCAGTCGTTAGTTCCACACCATCCTTAGCTAACTCGTCTGCTCTTTCGTTTCCGTTGATGCCCCGGTGGCTGGGAACCCAGTACATGCGCTTTCTCTTGGAAGTGCTTAATGCATCCACTGCTTCCCTGCTTGCCAGAACATTTTTGGATTTGATGGCGTCCGAGAATAAGGATTTTATGGCCGCCTGACTGTCAACGAATAAGTTGACATGTGTGTGCTGCGTGTTGAGCTCTAAGGCAGCTTCAGCCGCCTTCCGTATGGTGAAGACCTCCGCCTGGTAGATGCTGCAGTAGTCCGGAAGTTTCTATGGTCGCTCTATGTTGAGCTCCTCACAAAAAACCACCGCGCCTACTCCATTCTGCATCTTAGAGTCGTCTGTGTAGAAGTTGATCGTACACTGCTTCAGTTCTGAGCCGGTTAGCCAGTCGTTGGAACCAATCATCATTTCTATTTTATTGTTAAGGTTCGTCACGGGGGTCATGTAGTCTGTGCTACTTACTCGTTCCCTGCCGATCTCGCAGTGTCCTAGGCTCTGAAGAGCCATATTTCTTGTTTGCCACAAGGCGTTGTGCGCATTTTTGGACTATTAGTTTCGCATGTACGTCCAGGGGATCCACACCTAGGATTTTTTCAAGGTCTTTTGTTGGAGTTGATCTCAGTGCCCCTGTAATGCACAGTAGTGCCTGTCTCTGGTTCTTCTCCATCAGCCTTAAGTAAGTGATCTTTCAGTTGCCACCACACAATGATGCCGTAGAGTACAATCGGACGCACCACTGATATGAAGATCCAATGCATTAGAGAGGGCGAGAGGCCCCATGTGCAGCCTAGCATCTTCTTGGATGCATATAGTGCACTAGTGGCCTTCTCGACCCTTTCCATTACATTGGCCTTCCAACTCAGTTTGCTGTCCAGAACTACCCCCAGATACTTGACCTGTATCTTTGGTACGAGTCTTGTGTCTACGATTCGGGGTGGGGTCCATGCTGGTACCTTGTACCTCTTCGTGAAGAGGATAAGGTCCGTTTTCTCCGCATTGATACTTAGTCCGACTCCAGTGGCCCAATTAAGTATCTCCCTCAGTGTTTGTTTCATGATGGAGCTTAGCGTAGACGGGCATTTCCTTACGATGATTAGGGCTATGTCGTCTGCATAGGCGGTGATCTTGGGGCCCTACCTTCAAATGACGTTAGGAGCTGGCTTACAACCAGATTCCAGAGAAGGGGTGATAGTACACCTCCTTGCGGACTGCCTCTGTGCGCCTCTTTTATTGCTGTTGTTGGGCCCCACTCAGCCTGGTCCCGTCTACAACTCAGAAGGTTGTCTATCCAAAGGTCGAGTACCGTTGTGGGGTTCGTTGCGCGTAGTCCTTCAAAAATTGCGTGCTTTGAGACATTGTTGAATGCGCCTGAGATGTCCAGGAACGCTACCAGTGCATATTCTCTGTGGAAGAGCGCATTCTCTATGGTGGGAATGCAGCGCAGATTCTACCGATTTCTCTTATGTGTAGGCTTGTTGATGTTTCGAGAGCTGGATGTGGTTAGTACCTGTCCTTAAACTTAGTTCGATTAACTTATCGAGTGTTTTGGGGAGGAAGGAAGTTAAACTAATCGGCCTGTAATCCTTCGGATAGAGATGTAATCCTTCGGATAGAGATGGTTGCTTTTGCCTGATTTTGGCAAGAATACAACTCTAGCTGTTCTCCAGGGTTCGCGCACGTAGTTTAAGTTCAGACATATATTTCTTTAAGCCATGGTATGACTTGGGATTTCGTCATCTGTAGCATGGCTGGAAATATACCATCAAGTCCAGCCGATTTGTAGCCGGCAAAAGAGCTGATCGCCCAGTCGATCTTCTTTGCGGTTACTATATCTTCTTGCATATATGCGGGTGTTAATCGTTGGATTTGGGAGTGACTCACAAGCTCCGTGCAGCCAGGAAAGTGTGCCTCCATGAGCACATTCAGTGTTTAGTCGGTGTTGGCCTACAAGAGGAGTGGTAAGCTCTGAGGAGTTCGCTCGTTAAACTCTCTATGGATTTTTCTATTTCGGCCTCACTCGTAATTTCCATTGGTATACCGATAGATGCCAATGGGGGTCCCACAAAATATTAAAAATAATTTGCAATATGCCAATTTTGGTAATTAAGATCGAACTGCGCGGACTGTACGAATAATTTATGGTCGCCAAAAAATGCCTCATTTGATTTGTTTGTGAGATTCTCTAGTTTAAAACTGCATTTATTGTTTATTGTTTTTAGAATACGCATTAAAAATATTACTTCAATATGCTCCAATTTTACCATATGTGAGAGAGAAAATACTTTGCAACTTCAAGTGTACGAATAAAAGTTGGACTGACTGTATGTATACATATGTAACAGATAGAAGGAGACATATCCGACCCTATAAAGTATATACATATATACTTGATCGGTATCAATAGCCGAGTCAATTTGGCCCTGTCCGTGTGGCTGTCCATCCGTCTGTAGGAACGCGTCGATATTGGCAACTTTTATTGCTATAGACACCAAATTTTGAATGTAGGTTCCTGTATATCAAACGCAGATTTGTTTCAGATATCTCCTCCCGCTCCCCCACAAAACGATTTATTAGGACAATTTTTAATATATAGCCGTGGAATTTGACATGTATTGGGTCATTCTTTATCTATTGTAAAAAAGTCATGTCGATCGGATTATACACAAGGGAGTTCACGACTGAAGATTTAGTACTAAATTACGTTTTAAATTAATTTCAATATTTTTTGTTCAATGCAATCATAAAATCATACTGCATCAATATAAAAAAAGCCGAAAAGTTCAACCTTTCAACTGTAAGTTCAACCTTTTCCAACACTCTAATTTACGGTTTTTTGCGATTCTCTTTTGCGCAATTCGTTGACATACAAAATAGTAAGTGCATTTCTCTGAAATTTGACGAAATTTGAGATTGATATACACCAATTGCGTTAAAATTAGGGAAAAATGAGAAGAGGTCAGGATGTTTCTCTAGAAATCCGCAAACTAATACTTAAACTGTATCTAGAAAATCGGAGTCTTCGCGCAATTGGACAGCTTGTCAATAGTCCGCATTCAACAGTGAAAAGCCAAAGTTCACTTGGATAAGCCAGATTCTTTTTGGGAGAACGTCATATTTAGTGACGAACCCAAATTTAATATTTTTGGGCATGACGATCCTCCAAAAGTCTGGCGCAAAGTCAATGAGGCTATGAAGGGAAATAACATTATTCCCACAGTTAAGCATGGTGGAGGAAATGTGATGCTCTGTGGGTGTATCTCTGCATCTGGAGCTGGACGAATCATCAATGAGATAATGGATCAGCACGTGTACAAGAAGATTTAAGTTGAAAATTTACACGCAAGTGCCACTGAATTAGGCCTAGATCCAAATATATTTATCTTCCAGCAAGATAATGATCCCAAACACAAAGCTTATAGTGTTCAGGAATGGCTAATTTACCATTGTAAACAGCTTAAGAGCCCGCCACAGTCACTAGACTTAAATCCTATAGAGCACGTATGGAATTTGCTGGAGAAAAGGATCCAAAAACTGCAGATTACGTCCACGGAGTCTTTAAAGACAGCATTAAGCGATGAATGGACCAAAATCAGCGCTAATGATACCAACAACTTGGTTAAAAGCATGAAAAAACGTTGAAAAGCTGTCATAGATGCCAAGGTTAGGTTAGGTTAGGTTAAGACGGCAGGTCACCCTAACGAGAGTCCTCACATAGACCATCTGGTCCTTAGTGTTACCGCATATTTGACCTTTGCGACGTTTAAGATTCTTTAAAGATAACTTTCGCGAATTTTAAGAGTTGGTTCAGTGGTGTCCTCGATACACTCTCTAAGGAAGTGAAGGTGTGGGATCGCAGATGATTGAGTCTGTTCCATGGTTTCGGGTACCCCCAGCTTTCCTGCAGTTGTCGTCATTTGTGATGCCGAGCTTCTGCGCATGGGTCCCTGTCATACAGTGTCCTGTTAGAACACCTAGCAGCGTTCTGCAGTCCTTTCGTGGGACCGATAGAATATAGCGGGATTGCTTGGTGTTTCGCGCGTTCCACATTGTCTTAGCCGTTCCGCATGTCGTCGCAGCTCTCCATCTGCGGCTGACTGTCCATTGAGCTTGTTCTTCGAGTTCTGCATATATCGCTTGCAGGGAGATTGGTTGATTCTCGACGCTACCAGTCGTTAGTTCCACACCATCCTTAGCTAACTCGTCTGCTCTTTCGTTTCCGTTGATGCCCCGGTGGCTGGGAACCCAGTACATGCGCTTTCTCTTGGAAGTGCTTAATGCATCCACTGCTTCCCTGCTTGCCAGAACATTTTTGGATTTGATGGCGTCCGAGAATAAGGATTTTATGGCCGCCTGACTGTCAACGAATAAGTTGACATGTGTGTGCTGCGTGTTGAGCTCTAAGGCAGCTTCAGCCGCCTTCCGTATGCTGAAGACCTCCGCCTGGTAGATGCTGCAGTAGTCCGGAAGTTTCTATGGTCGCTCTATGTTGAGCTCCTCACAAAAAACCACCGCGCCTACTCCATTCTGCATCTTAGAGTCGTCTGTGTAGAAGTTGATCGTACACTGCTTCAGTTCTGAGCCGGTTAGCCAGTCGTTGGAACCAATCATTATTTCTATTTTATTGTTAAGGTTCGTCACGGGGGTCATGTAGTCAGTGCTACTTACTCGTTCCCTGCCGATCTCGCAGTGTCCTAGGCTCTGAAGAGCCATATTTCTTGTTTGCCACAAGGCGTTGTGCGCATTTTTGGGCTATTAGTTTCGCTTGTATGTCCAGGGGATCCACGCCTAGAATTTTTTCGAGGGCTTTTGTTGGAGTTGATCTCAGTGCCCCTGTAATGCACAGTAGTGCCTGTCTCTGGGTCTTCCTCATCAGCTTTAAGTAAATGATCTTTGAGTTGCCGGCCACCACACAATGATGCCGTAGAGTAGAATCGGACGCACCACTGATATGAAGATCCAATGCATTAGAGAGGGCGAGAGGCCCCATGTGCAGCCTAGCATCTTCTTGGATGCATATAGTGCACTAGTGGCCTTTTCGACCCTTTCCATTACATTGGCCTTCCAACTCAGTTTGCTGTCCAGAACTACCCCCAGATACTTGACCTGTATCTTTGGTACGAGTCTTGTGTCTACGATTCGGGGTGGGGTCCATGCTGGTACCTTGTACCTCTTCGTGAAGAGGATAAGGTCCGTTTTCTCCGCATTGATACTTAGTCCGACTCCAGTGGCCCAATTAAGTATCTCCCTCAGTGTTTGTTTCATGATGGAGCTTAGCGTAGACGGGCATTTCCCTACGATGATTACGGCTATGTCGTCTGCAAAGGCGGTGATCTTGGGGCCCTACCTTCAAATGACGTTAGGAGCTGGTTTACAACCAGATTCCAGAGAAGGGGTGATAGTACACCTCCTTGCGGACTGCCTCTGTGCGCCTCTTTTATTGCTGTTGTTGGGCCCCACTCAGCCTGGTCCCGTCTACAACTCAGAAGGTTGTCTATCCAAAGGTCGAGTACCGTTGTGGGGTTCGTTGCGCGCAGTCCTTCAAAAATTGCGTGCTTTGAGACATTGTTGAATGCGCCTGAGATGTCCAGGAACGCTCCCAGTGCATATTCCTTGTGGAAGAGCGCATTCTCTATGGTGGCTACCAGGGAATGCAGCGCAGATTCTACCGATTTCTCTTATGTGTAGGCGTGTTGATGTTTCGAGAGCTGGATATGGTTAGTACCTGTCCTTAAACTTAGTTCGATTAACTTATCGAGTGTTTTGGGGAGGAAGGAAGTTAAACTAATCGGCCTGTAATTCTTCGGATAGAGATGTAATCCTTCGGATAGAGATGGTTGCTTTTGCCTGATTTTGGCAAGAATACAACTCTAGCTGTTCTCCAGGGTTCGAGCACGTAGTTTAAGTTCAGACATATATTTCTTTAAGCCATGGTATGACTTGGGATTTCGTCATCTGTAGCATGGCTGGAAATATACCATCAAGTCCAGCCGATTTGTAGCCGGCAAAAGAGCTGATCACCCAGTCGATCTTCTTTGCGGTTACTATATCTTCTTGCATATATGCGGGTCTTCATCGTTGGATTTGGGAGTGACTCACAAGCTCCGTGCAGCCAGGAAAGTGTGCCTCCATGAGCACATTCAGTGTTTCCTTGCTGCTCTCGGTCCAATCTCCATTGTCCTTCCGCATAGGGCTCTGCGTGGTTGGTTGACTAGATAGTAGCTTTCTGAGTCGGGATGTTTGCGAGGTGTTCTCGGTCGTAAAGCAGAAGTTCTTCCAAGATTGCCTCTTTGCTCTTCGTACTTCTTTTTTAAAATCTTTAAGTCTTAGTTTGTATTCTCTCCAGATAATCTCGTGGTCAGCTTATTTAGCTAACTTGAAGAATTCTCTGACTTCACGTCTAAGTAAGCAAGCTCGGGATTCCACCATGGTGGAATAGCCTTGCGCTTAGTCGGAGTGGGCCGACAAGAGAAGTGGTAAGCTCTGAGGAGTTGGCTCGTTAGACTCTCTATGGATTTTTCTATTTCGGTCTCACTCGTAATTTCCATTGGTATACCGATAGATGCCAATGGGGGTCCCACAAAATATTAAAAATAATTTGCAATATGCCAATTTTAGTAATTAAGATCACACAGCGCGGACTGTACGAATAATTTATGGTCGCCAAAAAATGCCTCATTTGATTTGTTTGTGAGATTCTCTGGTTTAAAACTGCATTTATTGTTTATTGTTTTTAGAATACGCATTAAAAATATTACTTCAATATGCTCCACTTTTTAATTTTTTAATGTGTCAACTGTTTACCATATATGAGAGAGAAAATACTTTGCAACTTCAAGTGAACGAATAAAAGTTGGGCTGACTGTATGCATACATATGTAACAGATAGAAGGAGACATATCCGACCCTATAAAGTATACACATATATGCGTGATCAGTATCAGTATATAGCCGAGTCAATTTGGCCCTGTCCGTGTGGCTGTCCATCCGTCTGTAGAAACTCGTCGATATTAGCAACTTTTATTGCTATAGACACCAAATTTTGAATGTAGGTTCCTGTATATCAAACTCAGATTTGTTTCAGATATCTCCTCCCGCTCCCCCACAAAACGATTTATTAGGACAATTTTTAATATATAGCCGTGGAATTTGACATGTACTTGGTCATTCTTTATCTATTGTAAAAAAGTCAAACCGATCGAATTATACACAAGGAAGTTCACGACTGAAGATTCAGTACTAAATTACGTTTTAAATTAATTTCAATATTTTTTGTTCAATGCAATCATAAAAAAGAATCAATTCCATTAAAAAGAGCCAGTGCGCCAACAGAAAAAAAGAGAACAGGTTTTGGCGCAAAAACGCCAAGTGTGGCAACCGTGCAGACAGCGGGAAAGAGCGCGTGCACATGGTCATGCGTACCACACAGATGCGCTCTCATGGCAGCCGGCAAACTCACCACATACATACGCGCTCACTCACACACACTTGTTGCCCAGGAATTAGGGCACAGGCAAGAAAAGGAAAAAGAGCCTGGGGAAAGAAAGCGAGCAACGATCGGGCACCGATGACAGCAAGAGGCGCAAGCGATTGTTCAAAAATGAGGTCAAGGCAGTCGCCCTAGGAGTAGCAAAACAGACAGAAATTTGAATCGCGTTCAAAGCACGGAGTAACATCAGGAAGAGGATTTCGAAGAGTGGATAAGCTGGCCATACGTGCTCAAAGGAGCGGGTTAAGGAGAGTTTACACGGTGCGGTTAGGAAAGGTTAGTTATGAAATATAAAAAAATGAGAAAATACATTGTTCTTTTTTTTCAGACTTTGATGCACTAAACGGGCAGTACATTCAAGTGGCCCAAACGACACCAAGCACGGGCTTGTTAACGCGCGGACCCAGGCAAAATGCAACCCACCTCCCGCCCAACCGAACGAGGGGCGCGCCGCATAACGTGCGGTAACGAAGGTCGCGGAACAGATAAATAAGAACAAACTAAATAAAATTTCTACATAAATTATAACGATAGACAAAAAACTATAGATTACACAGATAACATAAAATAGAAGTTCTGAGTAAGGAAATAGAACTAGCATTACATATTACATGATAAAGATTGTTATAATTAGAACATATGATACGAAAAGGGTTATGGATAGCATAGTTCGTATTACAAGCTTGCAGACTAAGAGGAAGAAAGTTTCTAGAATTTCTGATCGGAACTGCAAAACTAATTTGGCTGATTAATTCAGAAGAATCAATTTCTCCTTTAATTAGTTTGTGTAAGAAAATTACACCAAGCATGGTTCTACGATCAGAAAGAGATGGAAGATTTATTAGTAAAAGTCTACTACGATAAGAAGGCAAGTGAATATTAGGATTCCAGTTAAGACCCCGGAGTGCAAGGAGCAGAAATTGTTTTTGTACCGATTCTAATCTATCCTGATGAACCTTGTATTGGGGACACCAAATACAAGAACCATATTCAAGAATAGGTTACACAAGAGAAGTATAAAGAGTTTTAGTAATGTAGGGATCGTTAAATTCCTTCGACCAACGCTTAATGAAACCCAGGACACCAAAGGCACGATTAGCGGTGGAAAAGATATGCTTGTCAAACTTAAGCTTGGGATCTAAGAGGATACCCAAATCATCAACCGACTCAATTCGAACAAGCGGCTTACCATTAAGAATATAACTGTTAAAAAAAGACATTCGCCTGTAAAAGGAAATTACGTTACATTTACCACAATTAAGATTTCATAAATTTACCCGACACCAGGCTTGAAAACTGTCAAGATCAGTTTGCAACCTTTGACCAGATAAGAAATCAGTAGATGACAGATAAAGTTTAACATCATCGGCATACATCAGCACCCGAGAGTGATTTACAACATAAGAAATGTCATTTTTAAACAGAGTAAATAATAAGGGGCCAAGATGACGTCCTTGTGGTACTCCGGAAGTAACTTGAACAGACTTAGAGACAAAGCCTTTGAAATAAACTTTTTGGGTTCTAAGAGTTAAATAATTGGAGATCCAAAGAATTAAGTTATTTGGAAATCTCAGAAGATGAAGTTTGTGAAGTAAGAATAACATCTGTTTGCATTTTGGTTTGAGATCCCTTTATGACAAGAGAAGTGAATTCCAATAGGTTAGTGGTAGTAGATCTATATTTCACGAACCCGTGCTGGCAGGGTGAAATTATACATCTTCACAAATGTTGAAGTTGAGAAGTTATTAATTTCTCAAAAATCTTAGGAATAGCAGACAATTTAGAAATACCTCTATTGTTTTCAACATTAGACTTATTTCCTTTTTTATGGTGTGGAATTATAAATGATTCTTTCCAAATAATGGGGAAAGAGCACAACTCTACGGACAGTTTAAAAAGAAGAAATAATGGCTTAAAAAAACCTTCAGCACAGTACTTGACCACGCAGTCTGGTACTCCATCAGGTCCCGGTGAAAATACGGGCTTAATGGCTTTTAGATCACGTAGAAGCAAACTTTCAGTGATTAAAGGCCCGAATATGCAATTGAAGCTATTTACATGATATGGATAAGGCGAAACCAATTGATAAGGCTGTGAAATATAAGCCGTTTGAAAAAATTAAGCAAAAAGATCGGCGAATGCCGGATCTGAGTCAGCTGTCTTTTTTTCGAAAAATACAGTTGATGGAAGTGTTGATGACCTACGCTTCGCATTAACGAAGTTATAAAACCTTTTAGGATCCCTCTGAAACTGTAACCTACAGCTCCTGAGGTAGTTGTTATAACAGTCTAAGTTAAGTGCAGAGAAGTTAGATGGGGCAATCAAATAGCGAGATAAATCCGAGAAAGCCCCATCTTCCACCCCTTTTCTGTATGGTGGCTCTCATTCTACCCTTGAAGTGAAGTAAGCGTGTTAGAGAGTCCCAACACGCTCTGCTGACCCTATTTCCCCTCCCAGGTAGTGACTCGGTCCTCTAACGTGCACTGGAGACTGAGATTGTTGGGTGGAACTGGTGGCGTAGTCTCTGTCCCTTTTCTAGTTTTACCCTGGTGGTGGATAGGCCCCAACAGAAGAGTTCTCAACACGCTACGCTGGCCTCTTCTCCTGCCTGGGTCAGTTTAGATATACATATGCATACTAGAGAGACTCAGTGCGTGTTGGATGGGACCCGGTGGTGCAGCTTCTTCCCACTTTCCTTTTCAGCTCTACCTCGGCGATGAACCGGACCCTCAGTAGCGCGTTAGAGTGCCCTCAGCGCGCTCCGTAGGCTCTGTCCCCACCTGAGTCGCCACCAGGTGCCTCAAAGTATACGAGAGAGTCTCGGTTGTACTATGGTGGCGCCGCTACATCTTTTTCTTCACCGCTGTCGGTCGAATGTTTACGCCCTCCCGCGCATCTCGGAGTTTCGGCAAATTTAAAAAAAATTTTGTTAAAAGCCCTGGCCGGTTTTCATATATTTACTGCCTGCACCGAAAATAAAGATTTGTGCCAAGTTTCATAATCATAGCTTTAAACAAGTAAGAGTGCTATAGTCGAGTATACCCGACTACGAAACTCCCTCTACCCAGGT
>JAWNNI010000044.1:0-34491 GCA_035043065.1 Hirtodrosophila confusa
GAGTAACACGCGTTTGTGAATTGCTTCGTCAAAATTGTTGGAAAATTATTTTCTCTTTATGGACAAGTCCACCTATGTTGGCAAATAAATACATAAGATTGTTTTCACGGTTATCAGTGTCAGTGAAGTGCATATTAATAAAACCATAATAGTGTGCAACGTTGCTAGCTAAGTGTGCCTTAACGGCTGCCACTAAATAGTGTGCAATTGGGCAACAAGACAAATCCTAGCTTCTAGGTTGACTCGGTATCGCTGTGTATATAAAAATTGCATAGCAACGCGAGAAACAATTTTGCTATTAATTGTGCAAATCATCAGAAAAAAGTGTGGTGAAGTGCCGGGTTATTTACATTACATTTTGGAACACTGAGCAGTACTGTCAACCAAATTGACAGTGACATATTAAAATTACTTTTATAAACTAATTCCCGTGAATCAAAGCTGATGATGGAACATGAAGACTACGCAGATCCTGCTCCATGGCCACCTCTTCCCATGAACGACAATTGTGCATCAGTCTGTCGCCACACCTCGACTCCGGTTACCTCTACTCCCACAACCACTACGGCCACTATGCACTTGCCGATAGTCACTGCTAGTCTAGCATCTGGCAAGAGTACTATGACGGTCGGCCAACAGGCCTCCCAACCTACAGATGGAAAATTGCGTGCTAATGCGCAGAAAGTCGAATCTGGACGCCCTCTACCTCCCCTCCCTAAAAGCGACAATATGCCTGCTTATCAACCATCTACTGTTTCCTGGCAGAAAATCCAGCCGAAGAAACGAAGGATGCTATTCCCAGATTCACCAAGAAAACCTGGGAAACAAGGAAAGTTGCCTTATAATTCCAATTCTACTTTAGAAACTCACCCAGCTTCAACTTCCTGTGCTGTTAGGTTGGCTGACAACAGTTTCGCTCTTCTGGCGGACCATTTTGAACACAACAACGAGCTCCACATGGAGGGTATTCAGCACGGAGATGTCCAAGTAGCCGAACTGCAGCCAGGCTCTGTGGAAGCCCCAGCTCCTAAGAAGCAACCTAAGCCTCGCCCTATAACGATTCTCGGTGTACGAGACATCCCAGCCCTGGAGCAACTCCTAAGCCTGGTAGTCGCCCCTGAATCGTACGAGCTCAAAGTTGTACCAAACGGTGACCTCAGAGTGTATGCCAAGGACTCTGACTCTTATAGGAGTATCACCAAGAAGCTTTCGGAGGTGAAATTGCAGTATACTCACTTCTGCCTACCCGAGGACAGGGCATTCAGAATCGTAGTTCGCAACCTGGCAGCCTCAACTCCAAGCGCCCAAATTGTAGATGACTTTTCCAAACACGGGCATGATGTGGTTAACATTTACAACCCGAAATCAAAAACGCAGCCTGACCCCCCCGTTGGTGATCCGATGGGCCAAAATGTGTGGTTCGTTGACCTAAAAAAGGCCAATAATAATAAAGATGCCCTTAAAATCTTAAAAATTGGACGCCAGCGAGTTTCCTGCGAGCTGCCAAAAAGAATCTAAGTGTGCGTCAATGCTACCGCTGCTTTGGCTTTGACCACACAAAAAACTACTGCACTAAGGAGCCTAAATGTGGACGCTGCGGTAAGGCGCATTGGACCAATTCTCACTCATGTCAGGTCAAAACTTATGATGACCTTCAGTGTTCAAACTGCGAGGGCAACCACGAAGCTACGAGTAAAAGCTGCAGAGTGTACCAGCAACGCCTAAAAAACCGCAGTACAGGTATCAACCTTGCCCCATTGACTCGCATTGGTCAGCCTCTTCAATCTCGCCGTGTGGTACACCAATCGCTACCTACTGCGTTCGTACAGCACGGCCTTTCATTCGCTGATGCGTCGCGTGCAGGCCAGCAGAGCACAGGTGTTAGAAACTCACACCATACCCAGAACCGCTCAATTCACAATAACCACCCAGAAACTTGTACTCCACAGCGGGACGTTTCTCAAGGTCGCGCATGCCGTAATTTGCACCAACACACACCTGCAAACTTGGGTGTGGTTGGCCCACTTGCTCAGATTATTTTTTCCATGCAGCAAACCATTGCTGGACTCCAGGCCACAATAACTGAGCTATTGGAAGAAATCAGGGAACTTCGAGGTTAAAGGGCGATTATTCAGCACAAATAATGACTTCTTTACTGCGCCTCGGAACTTGGAACGCTCGCAGCATCATCCCTAATGCGAAGGAGCTTAAATTGTTTCTAAACAAACATGAAATTGACATTATGCTTGTTTCAGAAACATTTCTACACACTGGAACCTACTTCGTTATGGAAGGATACACTTGCTATCGTGCAGACCATCCAGGAGGGCGGTCAAGAGGAGGAGCCTGTGTACTAGTCAGACAGGAACTGATACATTACCAACTTCACTCGATTACTACCAATCACATACAGCTGATTTCGATAATGGTGTCAACTTGCATGGGTGAAATTCTTGTCGCTGCCATCTACCTGCCACCCACTCTGTCCTGGACGCAAGCTGGATTCGATAGGCTCCTGGATCAGCTAGGCCATAAATTCATAATCGGTGGTGACTTTAATGCGAAACACCGGCTCTGGGGCAATCTGAGAGCGAACCCAAGAGGCACAGCGCTGCATAATGCCATCACCAACAGCGCAACACAGGTCCTTGCTACAGGCAGACCAACTCATTACCCGTACAACAGAATAAGCACTCCCACGAGTATAGACTTTTACATGTATCGTGGTGTTGATAACAGAAGGCTCTCAATAAGAGAGGTGCATGAGCTCTCCTCTGATCACCTGCCACTTATCGCCACACTTACAGCTACGCCACAAAGGATTCCTGTCAGAGCTAGACTAGTCCCCCATGGTACTAACATCACGGAGTTTCAAAATAAACTGAGTGACTCGTTAAACCTTAATATGAAGATCTGCACTACCGAAGACGTCGACGTTGCAGTTGAGTTGCTGCTTCTTAAAGCCAAGGATGCGGCACAAAACGCCGCTTCAATCCATTCACCCTCCAGGCAAAATACACCCGGCTCTTTGATCCTTTCCCCGGCTGCCGAAGGCCTTTTGGCTCTTAAGAAGTGGCTAAGACGGGAATATATCAGGACCAACGATCCAGCCATTGACAGGATATACAGGAGGATATCCAATAGAGTGAAAAGGGAGCTAGCCATCCTTAAAAAGGAAGCCACTGATGCCATGCTGGAAGAGGCCACAGCTGATGAAAGCTCCAAATTTGCATTATGGAATTTGACAAGGCGATACAAAAGGCAAGTCGCGCCGAAGTTCCCGGTGCGAAATCCAGACGGCTCATGGGCAAGATCAGCCCAGGACAGAGCCGAAGCGTTCGCTACTAACCTTGAGGCTAGGTTCAAGCCCTTCGAGACGGCCTCCAAACACAGGATTCAGCTTAGATGCTCCTAGACGCCCTAGATGCTCCTCTCCAAATGACTCTTCCTGTGGCTCCAATTACCCTAAAGGAGATCAAGGATGAGATTAGGACACTCAAGAACAGCAAGGCTCCTGGTGAGGATCAAGTTGACAACCGGTCTATCAAATTGCTCCCTCACAGGGCTCTATTGTTTCTTGTATTAATATACAACTCGGCTCTGCGACTGGGTCATTTTCCCATTGCCTGGAAGAAGGCCAACATAATTATGCTCCACAAAAACGGTAAGCCAGCGGACGAGCTGGACTCCTACCGCCCGATAAGCTTACTTCCAGCTTTTGGTAAAATATACGAGCGATGTATTCTACATAGACTCCTGGACACGTCGGCTGTTAAAGAAGCAATTCCAAACTTTCAATTCGGGTTCCGCCTAAGGCATGGCACACCGGAGCAACTGCACCGAGTGGTGAACTTTACTCTGGAAAGTTTTCACGCAAAGGAATATGTCGTCGGAGCTTATCTTGACATCCAGCAAGCTTTCGATAGAGTCTGGCATCCTGGGCTGCTGTATAAATTAAAATCTCTGCTTAACCCTCAGCTCTACTTGGTTATAAAGAGCTTTTTATCTGACAGAACCTTTTGCGTTGTGCAGGATGGGATGAGCTCGCAACAAAAAATCATCAAAGCCGGTGTACCACAGGGTAGTGTTCTCGGACCGACACTTGCCGAGTACCTCTGGTCGGCGATGTAATAAATAAACAGGCTACCCAATACTTAAGCAAGCTAGCATCCCACCCTAACATTCTGGCTAGAAGACTCCTAAAAGCAAGAACAGTAAACGGCTGCAGAGCGCCAAGAAGGCTAAAGCGCATACACCCTGCCGATCTGGCAAATCGCAGGATGTAGCTCATAAATAAAAATATACACCAATGTAAATATAACAATAAACACAAACCAATTGTAAATAAATTTCATAACTTCATAACATACCACAACACACAAATGTAAATAACACCATTGATACCTAATATAACATATTCTATTACACATAGATGATAAGTAACCACACCCTGTAAATACTTACTCACACAACTACAATCACGAATATAATACACTATATATTCATTCCATACCTATACAATAAATACTAGCTGATGAAACCCCTTCATCTAGGACTACCCACAAAAACTCTGAAACCACGATTTGTACATAAAATATTCAAATACAACACTACATTATAAGTTAACTTTGAGTAACAGCAAAATGTAAAAATTTAGTCTTAAGGGTTACTGAATTCAAAATTTGTTAAATAAATATTGTATATATGTAAAAAAAAAAAAAAAAAACACCTTAAACATTTGAAGCTTTAGGCCTGTTTAGACACACAGGCAGTAGGCCGAACATTCGACCATTTTTGCTGCCAGACATGTGTCAGCACATGCCAGATAGCCTGCCAGAATATTCCGGCAATCCTTTTGACAGAGGCAGCCAGAACTTATTCGCCCTTGTCTGAGCACCAAAAAATACATCTGTAATGAAATGTTGATTGTGATAATAAATATATAAAAAACAAAAATTAAAAAACTTGTAGCTTTTTAACAAATTTTGTTGTCAGCTGCACATTTGTGACAAATTATTACAACAAAATGGAAAAATTAAAATCTGCTGCCGTGGATAGGTAAATATTTTATTGGTTAAAATTTTTTTCATAATGTATTAATCTTATTTCACGATGCAATAGCTCTCCACACAAAAAAGTTGGAAGAAAACCACCGAGCAATTGAGCGCGTGTGGCCATCAAGCGATATTGAAGCGCTCATAGGCCTGGTGAGAAGCGAGTCGTATTTTTGGGATCCGAAGCATTTAAAATACAAGGAAAAGCAATGCCGAGAAATTGCATTTGAGATGATCGGAGCGGAGCTCCAATGAATAGGAAGCGGACTTAATCACTACGACTTGTAAATATCAAAGAGCGTAAAAAGCAAATAAATTAAAGATTTAAATACTTTTAAAAATCGTCTTTTTAAACGTGATAAGCTGCGTCGCAAACTTCTGTAATTATTCCGGAAACGGTACATTGGGGTATTCTAAAGAGAACAGCCAAGCTACAAATAGCTATCGCCTTAGCCAAAAATCTTGTTCACCTGCAGATATTGGCACTCGCAATGGCGTAGTTTGTTTCGTAATTAATGGAGACACACAACCCAGCAAAAAATCAAAATCATTTGCGTTCAGAAATTTGCGGAGAAATTTGCGGTAAACTAACGGGGTGTACTGTCCGCAGATCTCCCGTAGTAAATTAGTGGCAGCAGCAGCATTTTGTTGACGACTCATATTTTAAGTTCTACCGAATATTATTCGACCACCTGACAGTCTAGCACCCAACGAAAATGTTGCTAGACACTAAGCTGAAATTAATGCTGCCAGCCTAAAATTAGTCGAATATTTGCCTGTGTGTAAACAATGTGCCAGTGTTCCGGCATCGAATGTTCGGCGTACTGCCAGTGTGTCTGAACAGGCCTTTAGCAACAAATCGAATCACAAACACTAGCCATAAGGAATAGAGCGGCCGGTTGTGCGAAACTGTTTCGGAAGAAGCCACACTTTCTCATCAGCGACCATCGCTAACAATTCAACTAATCAAGCATCTGATTAACCACTGATGCGCTAGAACTAAATGAGAATTCTAAGGCACATTAGTTGGAAATTGTGCTTTGGAGTTGGTTGGGTGTGTTCTTGCTGTCGTTATTAATAGTTCGGCCGGGGCAAGGTGGACTTACTATAAGGTGACTACCTCAACACAGCTGCTCTCTTTCGAGGGCCCTTATTCTTGACAGAATCAGTGCGACATCGTCGAGAGAGGTTGTGTAGCGCACGATTTTTTCATTGTCTTCTTTACGAATGCACTCGTAAACAGAAAACAATGAAAAGAACGTGCTTTTCATAATAATTGCATACATAAATATGTATATTGAAAAAGCCATGTGTTATTAAGTCATAAGTGATTGTTATATGTTTAATTGATTTCTTATTAGATATCAACATGCCCACAAAATACTGTAAGATATGCCGTTCGAGAACTTCGGAAAGGAATGTAAATGTTCCAAAAAACGATGAGAAAAGGGAATTGTGGTCAAGGAGCACAGGCGTTGCATTGACGAGCTCAATCAAAATTTGTGCTAGCTACTTCAAGGAGGCAGACTTCTATTATTCGTCCCAAAATGCAACGAAACAACGAAACATCTGATGCCAAATGCTGTGCACCAAAAGCCAGATGCTAAGCAAGTGTTCACAGAACACATCTCATCGGCTTGTGGTGATGTTTTTGATTTTAGTTCGCAAACCGAGTACGTCTTCTTTTCATTTACTCTATTACGGTTATTAATATGGTTAATTTTTAGACAAGAAGTTATTGATTCTGGGCTTGCCCTAGAAAATTTACGTTTGCAAAAAAGTAGCTAATTTGCAAAAGGAAAATGCTCATCTTCTTGACCAACTCGGCGAAATGCAGACGCTGAATAATTCTCTCAATGCGCTTTTCACAAAATCGCAAATTAGAAAACTACAGAGTGGCGGAAAGAGAGTTCATTGGAGTCACGATGACATTTCTAACGCGATTTGTCTCCACGTTGCTGGGCCCCGAGCGTATAAGCATTTGATTAAAAAGGGTTTCCACTTTTGTGCTTATCCACTTTGGATAAATGGTTGCACACAGTGGATATACAGCCTGGCATTTTAGATATCGTCATCAACTTGATGGAAAATGCCGTGGATATGAACGAGGATGACAAAATCTGTGTGATGTATTTTGACGAAATGAAAATCACGTCAACTTACGAGTCCGATCATTCACTAGAGGCGGTGCAGGAGCCAGCGCAAGTCGTGGAAACAGCCGATATATTTTGATTTTGATAAGCCGATGAATGTATCCACACTGTACATGCTTATTTAAAAGCTGTACATGGTAGGGTACCATGTCGTCGGCATAATTAGTGACATGGGTTCCGGGAACCATAAGTTGTGGACAAACCTGGGAGTCTCGCCTGGTAGGAATCAAAGAAGTTAGGAGTCAAAGAAGTACTTCTTCAATTAATTTTTAATTATTTTTACTCCCTGTCCCATAAAATGGGTAAAAAGGGGGTAGTAAATATGTGCAAATGTTGTGTTGCTTGTGCTGTCGCTTGTGTGTGTGCGTCCTTGTGTATGTATACGTGTACGAAGATGCGATCGGAAATTTCGGACCTGGGTACAGGAAGTTTTGTAGTCGGGTATATTCGACTAGAGCATTCTTACTTGTTTTTCGATGTCAAGTATTTCTTGAACCTGTTCTTGAACCAAAAAGCGGTTATTAAATCTGTACAAATGTATGTAACAGAAGGCAGAAGGAGAAAAATCCGACTGTATAAGGTACATATATTCTTAATCAGTATCAAAAGAAAATTCGATTTAGCCATGTACGTCTGTCTATCCGTCCGTATGTATTAACGCGTCGATCTCATCATCTACTATAAGAGCTTTTTTTGATATGTATTCTTTTTTAACATTGATCATTTAACTTAATAAATATAAAATGTTCGAGTAAGGGTGAAAATTTGACTGAGTTCGTGGGTGGCGGAGATCAATATTGGTGTGTTTGTGTGTAAGTGAGTTTTAAATTATATACATATAATGGGTTTTACAAAAAACGACCTTCAGGACACCGGCCATGAGTCAATAGGTCATTCGGGTGGCGCCGTCTTAGCCGTCTTCTGCAGTTGAATGTTGATAACCCTCTGGCTAGGGAGTTGGCGTGCTGTTGTAGCCTGTGTCTGTACCGACTGGTGTGCACGCTTATCTGTGAGCATATAGGGCTCACACGCAAATCATTGTAAATGGCCGCGTTTCTCATGTATCTTGAGGCTCCAGCTATCCTACGGACTTGCTTGTTCTGGGTGGATTCAATGGCCTGTATGGAATAGTTGGAATAGTGCTATGGCATACGCCATAGCAGGCCATATAATCATTTTGTATAACCTGAGCTTGTTTTCAAGGCTAAGGTAGCTACGCGGCCTTAGCATCCAGTCCAGTTTGATTGCCTTGTTCTTAGCAGCAGCAGCAGCCTGGAGGATGTGTGGACGCCAAGTTAACCGGCTGTCCAGGGTCACGCCAAGGTACTTAACTGTATTGCTTCTTGGAATGATTTGCCCTTTATATTTCACCCTCCGACAGCGGGGTCTTGTTAGTGCAAACACGCAGCTGGGAGACTTGGAGCCATTCACGACAATGTTCCAATGGTTTGCCCAACTATAGAAGCCATTGAGAAACTCCTGCGTGAGTCTGACGGCCCCTCTCGTATTGGTGCTGCGGGCTCGTCTCGCAACTCGACCATGAAACCACGCTCATGCAGGAACGACTTCAAAATAAAGTAATGCGTGGCTGTGAGGAGATTCTTAAGCTTGAAGAGCAGGCCATCGTGCCATACTCGAACGAATGCTTGCTTAACGTCTAAGAAAACGGCAAAACAGAACTCCTTGTTCTCAAGGGACTCTAGTGCAAAATGCACAACCCTGTGTACTTGTTCTGGTGCTCCATGCTTATGCCGAAAACCAAATTGGTGGTCGGGAAGAGCTGCCTGGAAAGGATTCACAGCCAATAGTCGCCCAAGAAAAATTCTTTCAAACATTTTCGAAAATGTTGGAAGCAGGCTGATTGGCCGATGCGAGTCAACGTAGTCAAGACTTCTGCCAGGTTTCGGGACCATAACTACGACGGCGCACTTCAACTGGGGTTGAAAATGTTTGACCCTGAGCATAGCGTTGAAAAGAGCCATTAGAAATAGGACGGCTTTCTTCGGGAGTGCTTTGGCTGTTTTGCCATCAACACCTTCGTACCCCGGGGTTTTAGTGGGCTTTAGTCTATTGATCTGATTCCTCACTTCATCTGGCGTTGGTTCCGCTGGCAAGGGCTCGATCCAAAAAAGATCTTGTCATTTCGACGTCAGCCACACTGGTAAGATCAAAAGACGTGAACCGAGCCTGCAGCTCATCAGCAAATGCCGTCACGATCTCCGTGTCAGATCTGCACAACGTTCCATCCGACCGTCTAATGGGAAGTTTCCTGATAGCCTGCCTCTTGAGACTCCGCGTAGCCTTCCATATTGTAAAGCTCGCACCACTATCCGGGTCGGCATTGCGCAGGAGGTTGTCAAAGTATTCCTGTTTGGTGTCATACAGCAGTTGTCTTAGAGCATCAGCAGTTCTCCGATACTCTCTTTCATCAGTGGATTGCGTGTGCGCATATATCTCCGACGCATTCCTCTCTTGAGTCTTACCAAGTTCAGGATCTCAGGTTTTAAAAGAGGCTAAGGTGGACTGGGAGGACTGCAAGGCTGTTGGGGATGCAGCGAGTGTTCAGCAGCAGCATAAATGTTACGTACGAATAACTCTGCTAAGTCATCGATATCAGCTGGCGAATTGATATCCATATTTAGATTAACCAGTTCCTCCAATTTTCGCTGGAATCTCGGAATATTTGCATGGGGAGCAAGCGAGGTTTCGTACCAACTATGTAGGCAGATACCCTCAGCTCAATGATCAGAGGGATATGATCAGAGCTCCGCTCAATTCTGTCCGAGATGCCAAGGCTGGATGACCGTATTCCAGCATATACTGCAAAGTCCACCGCTGTGGGATATGCCTGGCTATTTCTGGGGAAATGAGTTGCGAGCTCCAGTTGCTAGAACCTTTTTATTAGATCCCGCAATGCAGTCAAATAACGCTAAGCCTCTGCTGGTAGATCTCCTGGCCCCCCAGAGTGAGTGGTGAGCATTCCAGTCACCTGCAATCACAAACTTAGAACCAAGTTCGTTGAAGATCGCTTCAAAGTCACCGCTTGTCCAACCAAAGCGTGGAGGGCAGTAGATAGCCGCCAGAACTACATCACCGTGATCACTGGCCACCTTTACTGCAGAAAGCTGCACGCTGTAAATTAAGCTGTGTGGGTGATATTTTAGGCTTCTTTTGATAAGGATGGTTCGCGGAGTGGAAGTCGTAGCCTAGGATTCGAAAATGCGACCTTGAGCAGCAGTGTGTCTCACAGAGCAGCATCACGTCCAAATGGTGGCGTTGGATAAAAAGCTCCAGCTTAAGAGCTTTTTTGGTGACCCCATTGGCGTTCCATACGCCAATGCGAAGCCCCAAGTTAGTCATTATGAATGGCATTAACCGAAGTAGCAGCAGCAGTGTCCATGGGGGCAGTTATGGAATGCGTTTGTTGTGGGAGCACTGCCCTGCGCCAGGTGGCAGTGCATGTTTTGAGTGTAGAAGCGTGCTCATCACAGGATTATTCGCGCCTAGAAGAGATGACACGAGCTGAAGTAAAGAGTCAACCTTAGCAAACATGCGGTTGATGCGCGCCTCTAGTTTGCTTAAACGTTTGTCGGCCTCTATCTGGATTTCATTGTGCGCTGCCATCCAGGTGTCGAACTGCTTTTGAATACGGCTGTCCTGTTGTTGTTCAAGCTGCTGCCGTTGATGTTGACCACGCAGTCGTTGCTGCGCTGGTTGTAACTGTTGCTGCTGCCGTTGCTGTTGCTGCTGATGCTGCTGTTGCTGCTGATTCTGCTGTTGCCGTTGATGATGCTGTTGCTGCTGCTGCCGCTTCTGTTTGGGTTGCTGTTGCATCTGCTTCTGGGATTGTAAAGTTGGCCACTGCTTCTCAATAAAGGAGCAACCAGAGAGTGGTTCAAGTTGAAGCGGTTGTTGTTGTTTCTGGTCGTCAACCTGAAGCTGTTGTTGCTTCTGCATCTGTTTAGACAATTGTTTAGACTACGTGTTTATTCGGGACCACGATTGAGAGAGCTCATGGGTTACGACAAGACGACTGCAACTTTTTGGCTCTCTCTGCACATGTACGTCACAAGTCATGGAATTCAGCGCGCGCTTTTGAATTTGTTCGAAAATCACAGACTTTTTTTAGTATATCGGCTCGTGTGGCTGTAATTCCAGTCCGATTTTGAAAATATTGCCAGCATATTGTAGGGAAATTCATAACGCGTCGATTGATAGGTCTTGGTGCCTGTAGGTGCCATACATATTAAATAATAAAGTTAGAAAATGTTGCCAGTCCGAATGTTTACATTCTAACTTATCGCTCAATTGTAAAGCTATGATTGTGAAACTTTGCACAAGTCTTTATTTTCGGTGCAGGCAGTACATATTTGAAAACCATGTAATGTAATGTCTAAAAAACTAAATAAAACTATAAATTAATTGAAGATTACTTGTTTGACTTGCTAAATACCATTGCCTTAAAAAGTGGCTAAATTCTATAATTAATGGTAGTACCCAAGCAGAAACTGATGGCAGAGGGGCAGGTCTTATTGGTTTAGCTACCGGGCTTGAAGCAGACGTGTTCCACATCCTGTTTTCAGGCAGACGTCAGGCTGCCATCTCTTGATATACAATTTTTCAATTGGCAGAGTGAGTGTCACCACAATTGGGATATACAAACGGTTCCTCATCGGGTTTTGTGCAGGCAGCACTCTGATGGCCACCGCCGTATTTAGCACATCGGAATGGCTTGTGACAAAATGCTTTGGTGTGACCTAGCTCTTGACAGCGTTGGCATTGCGGCATATTATCACGCCGATTCGGTGCTTCAATAATGACTGTTTGATCAGCTATTATTTTAGTGGAAAATATTTCCTTATTATTCGGAGATGGCTCTAGTTCAATAAAGAAGACATCTGGGTTCTCCGTTCGCCCGGCTTTTGACATTGTATATATTCCGCACAATGTGCCCCTTTGGAGATATGCTATCGCGTATTTCAGCCAACGTTGTGCCAGGATGTAGATTCCGCACCACCACCCTGTGAGGGCGATCCGTTTTCAGCATCCACGTTTGGTATGGAAGTTGTAGTTGGGTAAGAATGGCCGTCAATGCACGGTGATCGTCTTCGGTAGTGACTTGGATTCTTGCTGAAGTCGCCGACATGACTTTCAATTAAGAATTCGACGTAGCCTCACATACCACATTAAGAACAACATGGATGTCGTTGAACCCAGTACAAATTATTGGCGATGGTTTTGCTTGAGGGGTTATTGGGGCATCTTTCGGGCAGGCCTGGTCCAGTGGCGGATTCAAATTGTCAGGCCGGGCCGGCGAGCTTAGTAACTCGATGCCAGAAGACGCAACCTCTGAATTAGTAGTAGGCTGAGAATTGGCGCTTGACGATTGGCGAATTAACACTGGGATGGAGGATTCAGTTGGCTGCGCGATGAGCCTGGGCGGTTCATTGGAGGGACCAATTGGTTGTGATGAACCTGATGTCATCACGCCATAAAACTCCACCTCGTCAGTTTCATCATCATCTGAGCTGCTCTCAAGAGTAGAAAATTTATTGTTAAGTTCCGCGCTTTCATATCTTTTTGGGGCCTTGGCGTCTGGGTACAGAGATGTTTTCTGCGAACGTTTACGCTTCTGCTTGATCACGGACACGGAAGATACGGCACAACTCTGCGATTTGCCGTCCTTCATTTTAGGGAGCTTCGGATTAACGCCATGCTTAACGCGTAAGCGCTGCACTTTTTGAGAGTGAGCCATTTCAGCAATGCTTTTGCTCCAAGCTGGATTGGATTGCAGTTCATGTACATTGTCATGTGCTGACGTGGAGTCCAAAGTATCAGGTTTTGACTTGAACTGGTGCACCAGGTAGTCATCATTATCATCTAATTGATATTATGGGGACTGTAAATTGTCCATATTTAATGGCACAGATAGAAATTTCTACTATGGACTGTAAGTGTTTGACAACTTGAGTTTTAAAAGGCAGGGTGGCAACACTTGGATGTGACAGCGGAGCACCCCGAAAAATACACACACGCATACCAGCGCCTGTGCGCAAAAATTCGTTTTATTGTGTAAATTGCACTATGACACGAGTTAACCTAGGAACTAGGATTTGTCTTGTTGGCCAATTGAACATCCTTTAATGCCTTAAGGCACACTGGCCGGCAACGCTGCAAAGCGACCACACAATTAGGTTTTTTATTTATTTGTGTTTTTTAATATGCACTGCACAGATAACAAACTAAACCGTGAAGAACCGTGATTTATTTGATTTAGCGTGTATAATACTTTGGTCACTCTTAATTTACTGTTAAAATTTCAAGTCAATCGGATAATAAACACAGAAGTTATTCACGAATGAAGATTCAGTACTGCATAGCGGGGGAAAGAAGTAGCGAGGTCGCCACTGGAAATGAGTCGCTAGCCCTGTTGCTAGCATGCTTGTGTAGTTGTGTATGTGTGTGTATATACTATGTGTTCGAAGATGTGCTTGGAAGTTTTAGACCTTGCTTTAGTTATATAATATAAAACAAACATTAATGTAACGCAAATTTTGAGTTTTTTTGTTGTTCATGTATAGTTTCTCCTTTAATTTGAAATAAAATCGTAATATATGTACGTCTTCAAAAAGGTAATGTTACAAGCATTAATCTACCATTTTTAAAATTTTTATTTTTGTTTTATACATTTTATTCGCGTTTGAAATTAAAAAGCCAACCCGAATTTTAATGTGATCCACTGTATATATTTATTTCCCGAATTACCACTTAAATCAGAAAAACAAGTGACAAGCTCAGAAGGCAGGCACCCCACTCGCACATGCAAACGCAAAAGACTTTTATTTTCTTCGCTCGTGTCTAGAGCCATAAATTTTGCAATGTTATTCATACCTCTATACCTCTACCGACCGCTCCTACGGCAGGTATGAGTATGTTAGTCCAATTTTGATCAAATTTGATCAACATGTATAAAACATAATAAAACCTAAATTTGGTGAATTTGATTATTCTATCTTCATAAACAAAAAGTTTTGCATACAAAAACATGGTTGTCAATCGATTGTTCCTATGGAAGCTATATGATATACTTATCCGATCCGGCCGGTTTTCATATATTTACTGATTGCACAAAAATAACATGTACGAACGTTGGAGGCGGACGTATCCGACAGCAGAATACTTTGTTCCTAGTCCGGTATAATTTGCCTATTTGTGGGTTCTGTAACAAAACTACTGTTTTCTTCGCGTCTCTCTCCGAGTAAAAAGTAATCACTGTTTTCATTGCTTTTATTATTGATTACTTCAGCTGGAAAGAGTTAACCTTTTTCATCGCTTACACCGTAATATAATTTAACTGGAAAGTAAGCTGCATTGTGGGAAAATATTTTTTTAAATATTAAAAAAAAATTTGTAATTAATTTACATTTTAAAAATAGTTCAAAAAGTTCAAACAGTAAAGTATTTAGATAAATTAAATTTAAAACATTGACAGAAATGTTTAATTATTTTCTTTATTATTAAATTTGTAAATATCAAAACTAGTGTTATGGGTTTCAGTCTTATTAGTGTTATTACTCCCTGTACCCATAAAATGGGTAAAAAGGGTGGTAAAAAGGTAACAGGCAGAAGGAGACATCTCCAACCGTATAAAGTATATATATTCTTGATCAGTAGCAAAAGAGATTTCGATTTGGCCGTCTGTCTGTCCGTCCGTTCGTCTGTCCGTCCGTATGTATGAACGCAAGGATCTCATCAACTAGAAGAGCTAGAGACACCAAATTTGGAATGTAGGTTCGTGTATAGCGGGAGCAGGTAATCTTTATCTTAGATTTGAGATATCTCCCCCGTTCCCCCGCAATTTCATACAAACGTTTTTTACCAACATCTTTAAAGATATAGCTTTGGAATTTTGCATTTTTATGACTTTCATAGTCGAGTAAACCCGACTACAAAACTCCCTGTACCCAGGTCAAAAATTTCCAATCGCATCTACACTTACATACACACACACATACACAAAAGACGCACACACACGAGCAACAGCTCGAGAGCAGCGCAAGCGAGGCATTTTAAGTTGTGGCTGTGCTTCTTCCCCTTGCGCTGAGGCACTGAATCTTCTTTCGTTAATAACTTCCGTGTTTATTATCCGATCGACTTGAAATTTGGACAGTAGATTAGGAGTGACTAAAGTATTGCACATGCCAAATCCCAAAGCTATATCTTAAAAATTGTTCCTGTAAAACGGTTTTTATCGAATTGCGGGGAACGGGGAGATATCTCAATTCTAAAATAAACTTGACCTGCTCCCGCTATACACGAACCTACATTTAAAATTTGGTGTCTCTAGCTCTTATAGTTGCTGAGATCGACGCGTTCATACATACGGACAGACAGACGAACATGGCCAAATCGAAATCTCTTTTGATACTGATCAAGAATATATATACTTTATAGGGTCGGAGATGTCTCCTTCTGCCTGTTACATACATTTGCACAGATTTAGTACCCCCTTTTGCCCATTTTATGGGTACAGGGAGTAAAAAAATACGCGTACGTTATGCGGCGTGCCCCTCGGTCGGTTGGGCGGGAGGTGGGTTGCATTTATGCTTGGGTCCGCGCGGTAACACGCCCGTGCTTGGTGTCGTTAGGCCACTTGTATGTACTGTTCGTTAGTACATCAACGTACAGAATTAAAAAAAAAAAAAAAAAGGGTTTCGGTTTAAACCGTGTGCCATGCCGTTTCACTTTTATCGGTCTTTTGACTGAGCAGACCGCGCAGAAAAATTTAGTTGAGCATATTTTGCGAGCTCTGCTTTTTTCTTGCTTGCTGCACGACACATTTTTTTTTTTTTTAATTTTTCTTGCTTTCCTTGTTCTAGCACGAAACACACACACTTTTAGAATTTTTCTTTGCACTTATTCGCACTTTTTTGGGGTACACCACTCAATTCTGAGGTTAAGCAGCGCACAATTCATCGGGTGGCCAGGCACCTCACAATTCTGACCGTTAAGCAGCGGTAATTTCATCAACACACACAATACTGGCGGAAAGCATTGACTCTTTCATCAATTACAAAACGGAGCGCTCGGACAATTTCCCGCTGGGGTATTGTGTTTGAAAATGTTGCACCTGAGTACAGGGATTCTCTTAGTCGGGTATCTTGACTAGAGCATTGTTTCCACCTCGATTTTCGACGACGACATTTTATTATCTGTTGTGTCAAAAGTAAGGCGGAAAGAGTGATTTTACTGACTAATTGCTGAATATACAATGTAAAATTGGCTAGCAGAATACTATGATAATTTGTTGTAATTTTTGACTCCGATTTTTCCTATACCATGAACGTTATACAAACATATGTATGTACCTGAAATAAAGTTACACCTCACTCATTAATGTTGGAAAAATGTGAAAAGGGGAAAACAAACAAAAAGCTCGCAAAAGTGAAATTATGGGATGGTGTTTGCGATTAGGGGGACGTGTATGAGGGCGCGGCTTGGTAGTTAAAATAATAATCATAATTTGCTACACCTGTCATCAAGTTTTTATGTGTCTCGTTTATAACGCCAACGACAGTCTCTGCATATTTCTCATAAAAGTAATTTGTAAAATATTCAACAGTAAAACATTTAGAATAAAAAGGCACCAAGTGTCACATTGTTTGCTCTTCACCTTTCCCAAAAGTGCCTTGGGCTAACATACTTTTCACATTTACTTTGCTATTAAAACCGGCGATTAAAAACTAATATGCATTTAAGGCAACATTACAACCATTCCATATCTGAAACCTGGACAAACTGTGTTTTGTGTGCGGGCCATGGGTGCTGTGCAGTCAATTGGAGCTCAAATTAATACAAATTCATCTGAAAACAAAGAGAACTGCTCAGCGTCATTCTTGGACGTCAGAGAAGCATTTAATCGTATCTGGTATGCTTGGGTTATTATTTAAATTAAACAAGTAAGAATGCTCTAGTCGAGACTCCCTTTACCCAGGTCTAAGACTTTCAAACACATTTTCGTACACTTACACATACACAACTACACACGCATTCAAGCAACAGGGCTAGCGAAGCATTTCAAGTGGCGACTGCGCTTCTTCTTTCTTCAAAGTATTATAAGCACCAAATCTAATAAATCAAAGCTATATCTTAAAATTGTTGAACGTTTTTATCGAAATGCGGGGGTGCGGGTGGAGATATCTGAAATATGAAACAAACTTGAGTCTGCGTATGGATACAGCAACCTACATTCCAAATTTGGTGTCTCTAGCTCTTATAGTTGCTGAGATCAGACGCGTTCATACAGACGGCCAGACGGAGAGACAGACGAACATGGCCAAATCGAAATCTCTTTTGATACTGATCAAGAATATATACACTTTATAGGGTCGGAGATGTCATCTTCTGCCTGTTACATACATTTGCACAGATTAAGTACCCCCTTTTACCCATTTTATGGGTACAGGGAGTAACAATAACAGCTTACATTAAGCGGTGTATTTGTTTATTAATATACTAAATATGGTTAAGGTTCTATCAAAAAGAAAAACATCTTTCATTAAATTTGATTTTCGTTACACGGTAATTGTCTTTGCCCAGTAATCAAAGGAATCAGAGCTTAAAAGCAATCTATGCAGTAAATTTGTATTGGTGCAAATATTTGGGGGGAAGAAGAAGCACAGCCATTTATAATGCCTCCTTTGCGCTGTCGCTTGTGCTGTGGCTTGTGTGTGCTAATCTTTGTGTATGTGTAGTGTACGAAGACGCGATCGGAAATATTTGAACGGGTACAGGGAGTTTCGTAGTCTGGTATACTCGACTATAGCATTCTTACTTGTTATTTCCAGTCTATATGAGACATGAAGTAGATATTCATAAAATCGAATGTAGGAGTGAAGTGGTGAGTAAACCAAATTCAAAACGGCTCTTATACACTTCTATTTTGAGGCATTGTTTCAAGTTATTCATCTCGGTTGGCTTAGCTTCGCAATATATAACATTTGGCAGAATAAACTTGGCATAGAGCATTACATACTTTTCCATCTACCATAGTAAGCTGCAAACTGTGTTCAATGCTTATTTTGCGCGTAGATGTTATAACTTCTGTGGGCTGAAGTAAACTGATTTGGCTTTTAATATATTTTCCTTCATTTATACACAATTGTGTAGATTCTTTTTACTCCCTGTACCCATAAAATGGGTAAAAGGGGGATACATCTGTGCAAATGTATGTAACAGACAGAAGGAGACATCTCCGACCCTATAAAGTATATATTCTTGATCAGTATCAAAGAGATTTCGATTTGGCCATGTCCGTCTGTCTGTCCGTCTGTCCGTATGAACGCGTCGATCTCAGCAACTACAAGAGCTAGAGACACCAAATTTGAACGTAGGTTCCTGTATAGCATACGCAGATCAAGTTTGTTTCATATTTCAGATATCTCCCCCGTTCCCCCGCAAATCGATTAAAACCGTTTTACAGTAACAATTTTCAAGATATAGCTTTAAGATTTGACATGTACAATACTTTAGTCTCTCTTAATCTACTGTCCAAATTTCAAGTCGATCGGATAATAAACACGGAAGTTATTCACGAAAGAAGATTCAGTGATGCAGCGAGAGGGGGAAGGAGAAGCACAGCACCAATTAAAATGCCTCGCTTGCGCTGTCGCTTTTGCCGCACAGTGTGTTGGCGTCTTTGTGTATGTGTGTGTGTATGTGTAAGTGGGCGTAGATGTGATTGAATGTTTTAGACCTGGGTACAGGGAGTTTCGTAGTCGGGCATACTCGACTATAGCATTCTTACTTGTTACCCCTGTACCCATAAAATGGGTAAAAAGGGGGTACTAAATCTGTGCAAATGTATGTAACAGGCAGAAGGAGACATCTCCGACCCTATAAAGTATATATATTCTTGATCAGTATCAAAAGAGATTTCGATTTGGCTATGTTGTCTGTCTGTCCGTATGTATGAACGCGTCGATCTCAGCAACTATAAGAGCTAGAGACACCAAATTTTAAATGTAGGTTCGTGTAGTAGCGGGAGCAGGTCAAGTTTATTTTAGAATTGAGATATCCCCCCCCGTTCCCCCGCAATTCGATAAAACCGTTTTACAAGAACAATTTTTAAGAAATAGCTTTGGAATTTGACATGTGCAATACTTTAGTCACTCCTGATCTACTGTCCAAATTTCAAGTCGTTCGGATAATAAACACGGAAGTTATTAACGAAAGAAGATTCAGCTCTTCAGCGCAAGGGGAAAAAGAAGCACAGTCACCACTTAAAAATCAGTATCAAAAGGATTTCGATTTGGCCATGTCCGTCTGTCCGTATGACTGCGTGATCTCAGCAACTATAAGAGCTAGAGACACCAAATTTGGAATGTAGGTTCCTGTACATACGCAGATCAAGTTTGTTTCATATTTCCGATATCTCCCACCGTTCCCCCGCAAATCGATAAAAACCGTTTTACAGTAACAATTTTCAAGATACTAGCTTTAAGATTTGCCTGTTACATACTTTGGCACAAATCCAATACCCCTTTTTACCCATTTTATGGGTACAGGGAGTAAAAAGAGGCTTGATCAAAAAGTCATGAACATGGTAGCTAAAGACGTGCGACCTTTCAGTTGTGTTGGTGATGACGTTTTTGTTGAACTCGTACACTAATTGGACTCACGCTATAAGTTGCCGAGCAAAACCAGTGATGTAGTTCTTCCCAGCGAATATGATCTCTTACACCGTAAAGTGCGTTCAGTTTTAGACACTGCATTATGGGAAAAAGCCCAATTTTTTGGCATAAGCTCTAAATAGAAAGCTAGAATCATGAAATTTGGCTAAAATATAATTTAAACTAGAAAATATTTTTGAATTTTTTTCTTTTCAAATTGGACCACGCCTTCACCCCCTCCCCATACAACTATGGATTTCCCATGTATATTACTTTGGTAACTATTGTTCTACTGTTCAAATTTCAAGTCGATCGGATAATAAACACTGAATTTATTGACGAAAGAAGATTCAGTACTGCTGCGCGGGGGGAAGCAGCAGCGCAGCCGCCACTTAAAATGCGTTACGTGCGCTGCAGAGCACTGCCGCATGTGTGTGTGCATATTTGTGTATGTGTGTGTGTATGTGTAAGTGTACGAAGATGTGTTTGAAAGTTGTAGTCCTGGGTACAGGCAGTGTTGTAGACTTACTTGTTTTTTTCTGTGTAGTAGATGCTTGCTGGGAAAAGGCAACATCGACGAAATATTACCCATTCCGATTTAAAATGTCAGCAATTGGCGATATTCTGCGCATTGTAATCCCATTGCATTTACGTAAACGGATACTCCAACTATCTCACAAAGGACACCCGGGAGAATTGGCAATGAAAAGGCGCTTAAGAGCTTAAGTGTGGTGTCCTTTAATAGATGGTGTGAAGGAGCGTGGACGCTCCCCCACAAAAGTATCAGGAAGATACGAGTATTGTTTTTATAGTTTTAAGGAATAGCTTATAAGACAATTTACATTTGGATATTATAAGTTTAGAAAACTCAATCACAAATAGTTTCATTATGTATGAGCATCACTGACAGGCATGGACAGCGCTGACAAACTCGCGCGCCAAGCCGAGAGGGAACGGGAGCACCACAACAGAGAATGCAAAGCACACAGCCACACGCCATGCGCATGTCCGTTAGTCGCCGTTATTCGGAGACGCTAGCGTTTGACGTCACACTTTATGGAATTCAGCGCGCGCTATTGAACTTGTTTGGAAATCACTGACTTTTTTTGGTAAATCGGCTCGTATAACTGTAATTCTAGCCCGATTTTTAAAATATTGGCAGCTTATGGTAGAGATATTCTTAACGCGTCGATTGATATGTTTTGGTCCCCTGTAGGTGCAAAAAAAAATTATTCAATGCCATTGAGTCAATGAAATTCTGAGAAGCATAAATTGTTGGAATTAGTTTTGGATAGACCACCAACTTTTGATACGACATTAAAAGAATAAAAACAAGTAAGAATGCTATAGTCGAGTATACCCGGCTACGAAACTCCCTGTACCCAGGTCTAAAACATTCAATCACATCTACGTCCACTTACGCATACACAAACACATACACAAAGACGCACGCACACAGGCGGCAAAAGCGACAGCGAGGCATTTTAATTGGTGGCTGTGCTTCTTCTTCCCCCTCTCGCTGCATTACTGAATCTTCTTTCGTGAATAACTTCTGTAGTTATTATCCGATCGACTTGAAATTTGGACGGTAGATTAAGAGAGGCTAAAGTATTGTACATGCGAAATCTAAAAGCTATATCTTAAAAATTGTTCCTGTAAAACGTTTTTATTGAATTGCGGTTAAACGGGGGAAACAAACAGGTACAGGTAGGTACCTACATTTCAAATTTGGTGTCTCTAGCTCTTATAGTTGCTGAGACCGACGCGTTCATACAGACGGCCAGACGGACATGGCCAAATCGAAATCTCTTTTGATACTGATCAAGAATATATACACTTTATAGGGTCGGAGATGTCTCCTTCTGCCTGTTACATACATTTGCACAGATTTAGTACCCCCTTTTTACCCATTTTATGGGTACAGGGAGTAAAAACCGTGATGACTTGATGAATTTGACGATTCGGCGAAAACTGGTTTTCGTTCTTGTTTCCACGATTTTAATTTTGTTTTCACTTTTAAAATATATCTTCTGTTTAATTCGTATATTCTTTAAATCCATAAATGACTAAAGCTTGTATGTTACCTTGAGAAATTCATCTTTTAAAACAAAATAAATTGCTTTCACAACTTCCGGTATATTCGAACATATGTATATAGATAGATAAAAAGATTTTCATAGTCCTTAACTATGAAACATAGACACAAAATTTTTTTAAGTGCATTTTTATTTTTTGCTCATGTTTTTACTTGTAGCAAGGTACCTCAAAATGTATCAAATGAGTGTCGTTCTCAATGAATGCTTTTACTTTCTCCAATAAGTATTCAAACTTACCGAAATAATTCCGGTATGATGCTTTATCTTCAATTTGCAATTCCATAACTAAATTTTCAGTCCCACCTTTAATAGACCGCCTTAAAAACCCAGGCTTTTTCCATACTGTACGATTTTTTCTTCTTTTCATTTTACGCTGCAATGTTGTTGCCGGAATTGTAGCAGCTGCTAATTCTGCCTTTTTAACATGTGACGAATTTGAAGATGACATTATGTATGTATGTATGTATGTATGTATGTATGTACATATGTACATCGATGTCCATTTATTATTATTGTCCATTTCAGCAACAATGGTTCATAAATATTTAGTAGTATTTCGTCCGTTACATGGGCATGTCTTGATTTACTTGGCTATTAGAAACTGATCAAGAATATACTACTCGGACCAAGATGCCTCTATTTGCTTTTAACCATTTGTACCCCCTTTAAACCATTTAAAGGGTACATGGCATAGAAGGAATCTGAGCTAAATTTTAATTATCGTGTACATGAATAGATGGACTTACTGTGGTGTCGAAAAGTATCGACTAATGCGTTTTATGGGTCGATACTTAATTATAATACCCTCTAATAGGGTATAAAAATGTTTTGGCAAAATGTTTAACGTCTTTTTGGTCGCGTTGCATATAACAACATGCAACAACAGGCACAGACAATATCAGAGAACCAAAATAGCTAGCGGGTATTTTTGTGTTTTATATTGTTTTTTGTTGGAAAGTTAATTGGAATAGTTTTCTCCAAACATCAACAAGCTGCAGAAGTAGCTGTAATGCGGCTTGAAGGAAGCAGGGACGGACATGGGTCTGATAGTTAATATATGCAAATGCATTTTCAAGCCAAAGTTAAGAGGTTGTTGTGAGCAATGTGAGAAATGTTTGCATGCTCAAGCTGAACCGGGAAGCAATAGCAGTTTTAAATGCCCTTCACAGCGGCAATAACAACCTTGAAATGGGACATGGCTGCAAAAACATTCCCCCTCCGCCAACCATGCGAATGTGCCCAGGCCCAAAGTATTTTATTCGGCACATAAAACTTTATTTAATAACCGTTGCATGCTGTGAACGGGCTTCTGCGACGCGAACATTAAAACCAGCTATTAAAATTGCAAGAACCGGGGAAAAAATGAATAAGCGAGAGCATTTAAAATAAAATCATGCCTGAGCCATTTGTAGCAGGGGGTGGCGGTTCAGGGTTTTATAGCCTGTATTAGCAGCTAGTAGCGCTTCTCTATAGCTCTTATCACTGTCACTGTCACTGAAGACATTGTAAAGTTAAGCATCAGGGCGTGCAAAGTACACCAAAGGTTTGATTGAAAAGGATTACTCCTCCCTGACGAGAACATTCTGGACTTGTGAAACTTGTGTTTGTTAATCCCTATACCAATAAAAATGGTAAAAGCATTAACTATAGAATAACATAGACACGCCAGAGTGCGATTTTTCTGAGGCCAAATGTTTTGCTGACCGCCAGTGTTGCCAACTGTTAACTACAAAAACAGGACAGACCGACTTGAAAAAAACGACAAAAATAGGATGAAAAAATTAAAAAAGGGACAGAAAGTAGGACAAATTTTTTTTTCTTTATTTTCGTCTTTTAATTTTTAAAATTTATGTATTTGATGGCTTCATCAATAATATCATCGTTATTGGTGGTGCTGTCTTGCCCATATGACTCGTTTGGGCCTATCATTTTTACTCCCTGTACCCATAAATGGGTAAAAAGGGGGTATTGGATTGTGCAAAAGTATGTAACAGGCAGAAGGAGACATCTCCGACCCTAT
This sequence comes from Hirtodrosophila confusa, assembly GCA_035043065.1. Taxonomy (NCBI): domain Eukaryota; kingdom Metazoa; phylum Arthropoda; class Insecta; order Diptera; family Drosophilidae; genus Hirtodrosophila; species Hirtodrosophila confusa. Next base: position 23,995 of record JAWNNI010000044.1, read on the forward strand.
AAAGTATATATTCTCGATCAGTATCAAAAGAGATTTCGATTTGGCCATGTCCGTCTGTCTGTCCGTCTGTCCGTCTGTCCGTCTGTCTGTCCGTATGTATGAACGCAAGGATCTCAGCAACTATAAGAGCTAGAGACACCAAATTGGAATGTAGGTTCGTGTATAGCGGGAGCAGGTCAAGTTTATTTTAGATTTGAGATATCTCCCCCCGTTCCCCCGCTATTCGATAAAAACCGTTTTACAGTTACAATTTTCAAGATATAGCTTTAAGATTTGGCATGTCCAATACTTTAGTCCCTCTTAATCTACTGTCCAAATTTCAAGTCGATCGGATAATAAACACCTAAGTTATTCACGAAAGAAGATTCAGTGCTGCAGCAAGGGGAAGAAGAAGCACAGTCACAACTTAAAATGCCTGGCTTATGCTGTGGCTCGTGCGTGTGCGTATCTGTGTATGTATGTGTAAGTTAACGAAGATGCGATCGGAAATATTTGACCTGGGTACTAGGGAGTTTCGTAGTCGGGTATACTCGACTATAGCATTCTTACTTGTTATATATTTGTCAGGCAGGTTATATGAACAGCAGCATGCACCGTGCCGGCGTAACCCAAACCTAATAAAAGTGAAAAAATGGTTAAATGCGTATGAAAGGAAATATTTGTACAAGTATAGATTTACCTTATTGCCAAAATTGCATTTAACGTCTGCATTTGCAGACGGTTTCGGAGCTTAGTTTTTACCAAACTTACTTGCTGAACACCCGCTCAACCTCAGCATTTGACCATGGTAATGTCAACAACATCAAAGCAAATGATGCCAGTTCGCAGAATGGATTTTCGCCTACTGAGTCCTTATAATTTTTGACTTCGGCCCAAAAGTCAACAGTACAGTCACATTATGCCAATTTTTACTCCCTGTACCCACAAAATGGGTAAAAGGGGTATTGGATTTGTGCGAAAGTATGTAACAGGTAGAAGGAGACATCTCCGACCCTATAAAGTATATATATTCTTGATCAGTATCAAAAGAGATTTCGATTTGGCCATGTCCGTCTGTCTGTCCGTCTGTCCGTCTGTCTGTCCGTATGTATGAACGCAAGGATCTCAGCAACTATAAGAGCTAGAGACACCAAATTTGGAATGTAGGTTCGTGTATAGCGGAGCAGGTCAAGTTTATTTTAGATTTGAGATATCTCCCCCGTTCCTCCGCTATTCGATAAAAACCGTTTTACAGTTACAATTTTCAAGATATACTTTAAGATTTGGCATGTCCAATACTTTAGTCCCTCTTAATCTACTGTCCAAATTTCAAGTCGATCGGATAATAAACACCTAAGTTATTCACGAAAGAAGATTCAGTGCTGCAGCAAGGAAGAAGAAGCACAGTCACAACTTAAAATGCCTGGCTTGCGCTGTGGCTCGTGCGTGTGCGTATCTGTGTATGTATGTGTAAGTTAACGAAGATGCGATCGGAATTTTGGAGTACAAGGAGTTTCGTAGTCGGGTATACTCGACTATAGCATTCTTACTTGTTCAAGTAATATTGTTGTATTGGGTCAAAATTTTTCAATTACATTGCTGTTTTTTTAAACAGCTCTAAAATTGAAATTATTGGCTCTTGTGGGCCCGCAAAATTTTTCTACTGTATGCTTATACACTTCTTTTGGCATGTTTTCAGAAAAGTGCGTATATCGATAGCACGAAGTACCTTACATTGATTAACGATTGGAGTTGATAGCTTTTAAATGGTGATGCCACTATGATATAATAAGATCATATGATATGAAGGCGATGCCACTATGTTATAATTTGTCAGTGACCGTACAACCCCAGACTCTTCGGCAAAAAGCCGAACTCCCACAACTTAGTCGGGTTGCCAGCTCAACAAAAACAAAAAGCCGAGCTACTTACGCCTCTGCTCCGAACAAATATTTAGTCTTGGATCGACACCAGAACGATGAGCATGGCTTATGTCGCTTGCGCTCTTATTTCGTTTCTATGTGTGGGTTCAAGTACGCACATGCTTGTTTCGTAGCTAGAGTTGCACTTTCTAGTTCAATTCAATGATTTAGTTCAGTCGTTCATTTCTCACTGAACGAACTAATCTTTCATTTGAGTCATCGAATCCCATTATCGTTCATTCGAGTCATTTGAGTCCCATTCTCGTTCAGTTGCTTGTCGTTCATTCTAGTCATTTGAGTCCCATTCTCGTTCAGTTGCTTGTCGTTCATTCTAGTCATTTGAGTCCCATTCTCGTTCAGTTGCTTGTCGTTCATTCTAGTCATTTGAGTCCCATTCTCGTTCAGTTGCTTGTCGTTCATTCTAGTCATTTGAGTCCCATTCTCGTTCAACTGATTTGAATCCCAAAATCGTTCAGTCGATCATTTAAGTCACATTTCGTCCCATTGTTTTGAATGTACAAACTGTTATAAACTGATAACTAATTCTGTATTTTGTTAAAAAATAATATATAATAGTTCATTACATTCAAATTCAAATTTCAAATTCTTATGATCTATGAGATTTTGTTGAAAGCAAATTTTCTTATGTATTACATATGTAAAACGAACAAATTTTGTCAGGTATGCATCATATCTAGATAAAAATAAGTAAAATATCAGTAATAAATACTTCATAACATTCAATGACAGTACTTACCATTTTACATATTATTATGAAGGAATGTTAGCTGGTTGACCTTGTCTGGGTGCAACAAGGTTCGCCTATCGCGAATGATTTGGCCAGCCACAGAGAAAATTCTCTCGCAGGGCACTGATGTTGCAACAATGCAAAGACGTTTTTGCATGTATGCAAATAGCCGAGGGTATTGCTCCTTTCGGAGTAGCCACCACGCGCTCAACATAGTATTCATTTAAATATTTGTCGAGTTCTCGGGTTGCAGCTGCAAATGAATTTGTCGACTTTGTGACAGTCCGAAACTCCTTGTCATAAGCTTCCCAAATTCGCGACTTTTTGCTGATATTTTCAGGCTCTGGTTCCTGATTTTCAGTTTCTGAAATGGCATTTGGCACCACAATCGTTGGCAGCTTACCTCTAAGTTTATCAACGGCTATTTTATAAAACGTTTCGTTTTTAAATCCGCGCGATTTGAATCGCGGATCTAAGATTGTGCTCTCAGCATACAATTCATATTTTTCCACGTCTCCAAGTCATGAATTAACTCACTGCTTAGCGTGCTCACAAACAGCTGCAATTCCGATGGAACAGAATCTAATTTTGGCAATATTGATTGCAAAATCTTGGTAAGTATGATGACCTAATTGAACAAACTCATGTAAGTTTCAATAGTAAATAAAATTAGAGAGTTAAATACCTTTGAGAGTGTTACGTTCTTCTCCGCAGACACTTCGACCGTGACATCATAAAATGGCCCAAGTATGGGTACTATTTTGCCTATAACACCCATTCGGATGGTAATAGACAAGATCTGGCCTTATGTGCAAATGTGCAAAGGTTTTCCTTAGTGTGGCGCTCGCGTTCTCAACACAAGTAAGCGTATATGATTTGAGGCAAACATTTTCTGGCTCTATAAAATGCGCGGTTATCGCTATGTACTTCTGTTGTGTGCTTGACATCCAAGCATCGGTGGTAATGCAGACTGCACTGGCCGACTGGAGCTCTTGCTGCATTTTGGCTCTAATTTCGCCGTATATTTTCGGCAGCATCACATTAGAAAGTGAGTTCCTAGTCGGCAGTTTGTATCCCGGGCACCGACTCACTTGGTCAATAAGATTTTTAAACGCAGGTTCTTCCACCATTCGCAATGCGTGGTTCCCCTTCGCAATCATTTTTACGACCTGTCGGTCAATTTCATCCACTTTCCAGTTTGCAGAGTGGGCGGTCAATAAAGCTGGTAATTATTTGTTGGCCTGCGATTCGTTTATAATAGATTTTACTTTAAGCACAAATTAATATTGAAAATGAAACTGACCTGCTATTGATACCAGCCTAGTATTATCTGAACCTGCAGAGGATTTTGAAGAAGAGCATGGAACTTGGCTTTGGCGCTCTACATTTATTGTCGGGTGCTTCACTTTTAAGTGGCGCTGCAAATTGCTAAGCGATCCCCCAGCTATACTTATTGGCGCCTTGCAGTAAACGCATTTCCCGTGCTTTCCATCTTCAGAAACAATAAAATGGTTCCATACGTCAGAGCGTTTTCTTTTATTTAAAGAAGCCATTTCAACAATTAACGCAATAAGTTCAAGTAAAAACAAACAAAACCGCACACTAACTGTTTTGTATCGTCGATTAATCGACAATCGAAATCGAAAGTGTGACTCTAACGAAAAATTCGAACAGAAAGAATCTAATGAACGACTGAACTAGTTTGGGATTCAAATCAGTTGAACGAGAATGGGACTCAAATGACTAGAATGAACGATAAGCAACTGAACGAGAATGGGACTCAAATGTCTCGAATGACTAGAATGAACGACAATCAGGGATTTAGTTCAGTCGTTCAGTTTGAAGATTAGTTCAATCGAACTAAGTCTGAACGATTCGGTACAACCATTAACTATAGAATACATAGATGTTCCAAATAAGCCTTTTTCTGAGGCCAAATGTTTTCCTGACCGCACAACCCCAGACTCTTCGGCAAAAAAGCCGAACTCCACAACCCCAGTCGGGTTGCCAGCTCAGCAAAAACAAAAAAGCCGAGCTACTTACGCCTCTGCTCCGAACAAATATTTAGTCTTGGATCGACACCAGAACGATGAGCATGGCTTATGTCGCTTGCGCTCTTATTTCGTTTCTATGTGTGGGTTCAAGTACGCACATGCGCTTGCTTCTTAATATGCGTGAGCAATGAAAAAATGCAACAGCGCATGGCAATATGAAATCTGAATTCAGAAATGGAAATGGAAGCGACCAAGCGCACAACACATGCCCTGTTATATGCACATAGGTTGCTTTTGTCGGCGTTAGAATTCATGATGCTGTGGCGGTGTGGATAGAGTGCTTGTTTGAAAAGTGGCTTTTTGCAGGTTCAATCCCCAGTTGATCCAGTTTTTTGATAATGGGAAGCAATACTTATTTCTTATTTTCTTTTGATTTTCTAATATTTTTTAAATGTTATTATTATTTTTTTAGACCAGTTATTATCTAATAAATTACATTGGCTAATTATAATAAATTTATCTTCTTCGGTGGCAGCTCACAGCTGACCGAAAGTATGTGAGATGTATTTAATGTGTACACTTGCATATGTTGTTGTTGCCAATGCAAGTGTTTGGAAGGTTTTGTGGACGATGGCATTGAAAAATCAGATGTTTTGTGCAAGCAGATTTGTGTTTTCATGGTGAGGGGACTATACGAGAATTGGAAATTTGTTTTAAGCTATTTCGCAACATCCACTGGACTCTGCCTCAAAATTAAACGCATTGAATAGAACAGAAGCAGAAAAGCGCGGTCAAATATAGTGTGAGAAGAAAACAAAAATCAAATCAAAATTCAGTAAAGCAGCGAGAGGGGGAAGAAGAAGCACATCCACCAATTAAAATGCCTCGCTCTTGCGCTGTCGCTTTTGCCGCCTGTGTGCGTGCGTCTTTTGTGTATGTGTAAGTGGACGTGGTGATTGAATGTTTTAGACCTGGGTACAGGGAGTTTCGTAGTCGGTATACTCGACTATCGCATTCCACTGTTTCCTTTTACCATTAACAAAGCAATTAGATGGACGTGTCAAATAAGCCTTTTTCTGAGGCCAAATGTTTTGCTGACCGCACAGCCCCAGACTCTTCGGCAAAAGCCGAACTCCCACAACCCCAGTCGGGTTGCCAGCTCAGCAAAACCAAAAAGCCGAGCTACTTACGCCTCTGCTTCGAACAAATATTTAGTCTTGGATCGACACTCTCAGTCTCACTCCAGCTTTCGTCAAAGACAGTCAAGTTGCGGACAAATTAAAATAAAAGTGCAGTTACCAACTTGTTGCTGCATTGCTGCATTGTGCATATACATAACTGTTTTGGACATCGTCGCCAGCGGTGTCGGCGACGGCAACAACAACAACAACATAATTAACAGTTGATAACGGAACTTCTGTGCTTGCCCACTGGGCAAGACGCTCGCCCCTTGCCCCCGTTCTCACGGCTTGCGCGAGTGGCAATAAAACTTTGTTTACGTCTGCATATCCGCAGTACGTTGAATTCGATATAACGGCAATTGAACAATTGGCAAACACACTATTGATTTTGTGCTTTTTTTAAGCAATTGCATAATTTTACTAAAGTAAAGTTATAGCTAATTGCAAGACATGGAAGAACATAACTTCAAATCCTCACAGTCGAAGTCCCCGCTAACGGACTACTGAAGTGATGAGAAAACAGCTGGTACAACTCCTTCGGAACTACGTGCTGAATTACGACACAGCTCTCAAAAAGTGCAGCACTTGTGACAAATCATGCACACTACACCAACAAGCAGTACTACTTCCACTTTGACAACGTCCAACTCTGTCTCACGTCTCCCTTCGGCTTCACCAACCACTCTGACTGGTAGTGTGTGCACTACCTCGTCAGTACAAGCCAAATTAATGTGGCTGTACCAAATTCGGCGAATAATAATCCCACTGTGATGCTACCGAGCTGGCAAACCGCTAAGTCCAAACGCAAACTGACTCTTTCACCTAACCCAAATAAGAAAAAAGGGACGGGTGACTAAGTCTCTTTCTCAGCTTGACAATTCTTCCGATAATGTGCCATCTACTTCTTACAACAAATTTGGAATACTAGATGTTTGTGATCCAACTGAAGATGAAATCTCTCGCAATCTGGCAAGCTCAACCCCTGAAAATAAAATCAAAGAAGCCTTCACCCAGCATGGACACAATGTCGTTCGTTTGTACAACCCTCCCGCCCGCAAGATGACTCGAAAAGAACTAGGAAAAGATGTGGAAGTACAAATTCCCAACAATTTCTTCTTCGTCGAACTGGCCCGGGATCCTAGTAACAGGGATGCACTTAAAATTAACGTCATTGGACACCAAAGAGTTCTAGTAGAGTTACCCAAAAAAAATCTTGCAGCCATCCTCTGTCACAGATGCCAAGGTTTCGGGCACACTAAAAATTATTGCTGGAGACCGTTCATCTGCGGAAAATGTTCCCAAGACCATCCAACAGCGCAATGCAAGGTAACTGCAGAGCAAGAATTCCTATGTATAAATTGTGGCGGAATACATGCAGCCTGGTCTAGAGATTGTCGCATATATAAAGCTAAAGCAGATGAACGGAGTCCAAAAATTAATGTTAGAAAACATAACAGCAAATCCTCGAATAGGCACGAATTTGTACCTGCAGCCTTGGTGCAAGGCAACGTATCCTATGCTGAAGCGCTTCGCCTTCATAGAGCCCCACAAAACTATTCGTCCCGGAACACCAGCGCAGATCAGAGCAAAAACACTTCAGCAACAGGTACTTTTATCAACTCGCCCCAAAAAGGTTCTTGGCAGCAAATGCCAGACTCCAATAACTCGAGACTAGAGGCGGCCATTGAAGCTCTCACAGCCAAAGTTGATGTGCTACAAGTCATGTTTAAGGAGATTCAGGAGACGAACCAATTTCTTAAGCAAATGTGCCTCAGTCTTTTAAATGCTAAAAAATGATGCCACATACACTTAGCCTTGGATTATGGAATGCTCGGGGAATCTCTGGGCATGTTGAGGAGCTAAAGTGGTTTTTAACCGAACATAATATAGATGTTATGCTTGTCACTGAGTCCTGGCTACAGGAAAATATCCATATCTACCTTCCCGGCTACACCATTCACAAAGCAGATCATCCCAGTAATAGACTAAGAGGAGGAGCAGCGATCCTAGTAAAACAGGAAATTTCTCATTCCCCTTGTGACCCTGTGAAGACGGCACAACTACAAATGGCCTCCATCAAAGTTGACACAATCTCGGGTGAGTTGGGAATCTCCTCACTTTACCTTCCACCAAAGATCCCATGGTCAGGAGCAGATTTCAGTCAAATATTCAGCAATCTGGGAAGTAAATTCATTATCGGTGGCGATTTTAATGCTAAAAGTAGACTTTGGGGAAGTTTATAGGCGACGCTAGGGGCATCTGCCTGCAGGACGCCGTACATAGATCCTCTGTTCAAATTCTGGCAACTGGTCAAGCAACTCACTATCCTGCAGATGTAAGCCGCACGCCCAGCCACATCGACTTTTTTGTTTACAATGGACTGCGCCCAGAACATCTCAAGATAAGGACAGAATATCAGCTTTCCTCGGATCATCTACCAATAGTAGCTACTTATGACTCTGCTCCGATTACCACGATGAAAATGGGTCGATTACTTCCCAAGGGAGCGAATTTAGAAGCTTTTCGACAGGAATTGGAGAAAACTCTGGATCTTAACCTAGAAATCCTGCTGCCAGAAGACATGGAAGATGCGCATGCGATATTTTTAAATAAGGTTCATGCAGCTGCCCTCTGCGCTGCTCCAACCTATCAAACGCAATCACAAAACTCTCAAAGCAGTCTCCCTCGAACTATTGAGATGCTACTGCTTATCAAAAGGAGGCTAAGGAGGCAGCATTGTCGCACTCGTGATCAAGCAGTATACAGGGTATACCAGAGAGTATCAAATAGGGTGAAAAAACTGCTGGTATTACACAAACAAATGGAAAATGATCGCCTACTTTCTAATGTTTCTGCTGACTCGAGCCCCAAGCACTCACTATGGACTTTGGCTAATAAATATAAGCAGCAGGTAGTCCCGAAATTCCCGATTAGAAAGTCTGACGGATCTTGGGCCAGATCACCAAAAGAAAGAGCAGAGGCTTTTGCAGAGGATTTAGAGGCCAGATTTCAACCTTTTAACACCAGCCCTACCAGTTGTCAAAGACAAGTCCAACTGACGCTTGAGAGTCCTGAGCAATTATGTCCTCCGGTCACACCCATAACAGTTGAAGAAGTTAAGGGCCACATTAAACAGCTGAAAGCTAGAAAAGCTCCAGGAGAGGACGGTCTGGATAACCTCTCACTCAAGGCTATGCCTCTTAAAGCGGTAATGTTTCTCGTACTGTTATTCAACGCTGTACTAAGACTGGGGCATGTCCCGAAAACCTGGAAAAAAGCAAGGATCTGCATGATTCATAAGTCAGGTAAAAGCCCATCTTCACTGGATTCATATAGACCAATCAGTCTTTTGCCGACGATAGCCAAACTCTTTGAACGATGCCTTTTGACGCGCCTACTTCAGCTGGATACCATCAAGGACAAAATTCCTCCCATTCAGTTTGGTTTCCGTAAATGCATGGAACACCTGAGCAGCTGAATAGGGTTGTAAACTTCATTCTTGAAGGCTTCGAGGCCAAGGAGTATGTGGTTGCTGCGTATTTAGATATTGCACAGGCATTCGATAGGGTATGGCACAATGGACTTCTTGCAAAGATCAAGCCACTTTTGCCTCCTCAACTACTATGGATAGTGCGCAGCTATCTTGCAGACCGTTCGTTCACCGTGGTGTTGGACGGTGCGGAGTCCAGTGTAAGGAATATTCAAGCTGGAGTACCTCAAGGCAGTGTCTTAGGGCCCACTCTGTACACCCTGTTCACACACGATATGCCCACTGGATCAACTATTCCCACCGAAGACAGCAATGACATTCTTATCGCTACCTATGCAGATGACACCGCGATCCTGGCCAGAAGCAGATGCATTTCTGAAGCCGCTGACATTCTGCAGCAGTACCTTCAGAACTTTGAAGTATGGGCAAAACACTGGAATATTGGCATCAACACTAGCAAGTGCGCTAATGTGACCTATGCTCTGCGTGTGAGTCTCTGTCCTGGCGTCTACTTGCAGGGTCAGCAGTTGAAGCATCTTAGCAGCTACAAGTACTTGGGAGTCCACTTGGACAAACGTCTAACGTTTGCCAAGCATGTGTCCAGCATAATAGCGACTTTAAGGACCAGAATTAGCAAAATGAGATGGCTCCTGGCTAGTAAAAAGCTGTCTCTGGACAACAAAGTCAAATTGTACAAGACCTGCATTGCTCCTTCCTGGCTATATGGCTTCCAAGTATGTGGAATAACTGCGAAAACCCACCTGGAAAAAATCCGCATATTGCAAGCGAAAACCCTACGAATAATTTGTGCTGCTCCCTGGCACGTGAGGACTGCAAACATCGAAAAAGATCTGGGAGTGCCTAAAATTGGAGATGTTCTGCAAAATCAGTCTGCGCAGTACGTTCAGCGACTAGAAAATCACGTGAACCCCCTCGCTCGGCGTCTTCAAAACCGCCGCAGCAGAAGACTAAAGCGACATCACCCAATAGACCTAGCAAGAAGACAATTCTACTAATTTTGTAAATATGTTTATATAACTTATTTAATAATTATCATTACCTAGCCTTTGACTAAGTTGTTTTTAGAATTTATCGCACAAGTTAATTTGATTGTTGGAAATAATAACAGAATAATTAAATAATAAACTAAAAAAAAAAAAAAAAAAAAAAAAATGGATCGACA
>JAWNNI010000045.1:0-213836 GCA_035043065.1 Hirtodrosophila confusa
GTTTCTATGTGTGGGTTCAAGTACGCACATGCGCTTGCTTCTTAGTATGCGTGAGCAATGAAAAAATGCAACAGCGCATGGCAATATGAAATCTGAATTCAGAAATGGAAATGGAAGCAACCAAGCGCACAACACATGCCCTGTTATATGCACATAGGTTGCTTTTGTCGGCGTTAGAATTCATGATGCTGTGGCGGTGTGGATAGAGTGCTTGTTTGAAAATGTGGCTTTTGCAGGTTCAATCCCCAGTTGATCCAGTTTTTTGATAATGGGAAGCAATATTTATTTCTTATTTTCTTTTGATTTTCTAATATTTTTAAATGTTATTATTATTTTTTAGACCAGTTATTATCTAATAAATTACATTGGCTAATTATAATAAATTTATCTTCTTCGGTGGTAGCTCACAGCTGACCGAAAGTATGTGAGATGTATTTAATGTGTACACTTGCATATGTTGTTGTTGCCAATGCAAGTGTTTGGAAGGTTTTGTGGACGATGGCATTGAAAAATCAGATGTTTTGTGCAAGCAGATTTGTGTTTCATGGTGAGGGGACTATACGAGAATTGGAAATTTGTTTTAAGCTATTTCGCAACATCCACTGGACTCTGCCTCAAAATTAAACGCATTGAATAGAACAGAAGCAGAAAAGCGCGGTCGATCAAAAGCGCGGTCAAATATAGTGTGAGAAGAAAACAAAAATCAAAACAAAAGAGAAAATTGTCGCGCGCCAAACACTTGCATTGGCAACAACAACATATGCAAGTGTACACATTAAATACATCTCACATACTTTCGGTCAGCTGTGAGCTGCCACCGAAGAAGATAAATTTATTATAATTAGCCAATGTAATTTATTAGAAATAACTGGTCTAAAAAAATAATAATAACATTTAAAAAATATTAGAAAATCAAAAGAAAATAAGAAATAAATATTGCTTCCCATTATCAAAAAACTGGATCAACTCGAGATTGAACCTGCAAAAAGCCACGTTTCAAACAAGCACTCTATCCACACCGCCACAGCATCATGAATTCTAACGCCGACAAAAGCAACCTATGTGCTATAACAGGGCATGTGTTGTGCGCTTGTCGCTTCCATTTCCATTTCTGAATTCAGATTTCATATTGCCATTGCGCTGTTGCATTTTTCATTGCTCACGCATACTAAGAAGCAAGCGCATGTGCGTACTTGAACCCACACATAGAAACGAAATAAGAACGCAAGCGACATAAGCCATGCTCATCGTTCTGGTGTCGATCCAAGACTAAATATTTGTTCGAAGAAGAGGCGTAAGTAGCTCGGCTTTTTTGTTTTTGCTGAGCTGGCAACCCGACTGGGGTTGTGGGAGTTCGGCTTTTTTGCCGAAGAGTCTGGGGTTGTGCGGTCAGCAAAACATTTGGCCTCAGAAAAAGGCTTATTTGACACGTCTATCTAATTGCTTTGTTAATGGTAAAGGAAACAAGTAAGAATGCTATAGTCGAGTATACCGACTAGAAACTCCCGTACCCAGGTCTAAAACATTCAATCACATCTACGTCCACTTACACATACACACACATACACAATGACGCACACACAGGCGGCAAAAGCGACAGCGCAAGCGAGGCATTTTAATTGGTGGATGTGCTTCTTCTTCCCCCTCTCGCTGCATTACTGAATCTTCTTTCGTGAATAACTTCCGTGTTTATTATCCGATCGACTTGAAATTTGGACAGTAGATTGAGAGAGACTAAAGTATTGTACATGCCAAATCTAAAAGCTATATCTTTAAAAATTTTCCTGAAAACGTTTTTATTGAATTGCGGGAGAACGGGGGAGTTATCTGAAATTGGAAACAAACTTGATCTGCGTATGCTATACAGGTACCTATATTTCAAATTTGATGTCTCTAGCTCTTATAGTTGCTTAGATCGACGCGTTCATACAGACGGACAGACATGGCCAAATCGAAATCTCTTTTGATACTGATCAAGAATATATACACTTTATAGGGTCGGAGATGTCTCCTTCTGCCTGTTACATACATTTGCACAGATGTAATACCCCCTTTTTACCCATTTTGTGGGTACAGGGAGTAAAAAAACGATGACAGAAATTGCCAAAATTCTGGTAACATACGCTATTTAAGAAAACTGTCACGAACAGTTATGATTCCTTCCTCACACGATTTGGGCTTGAATTGATTTTAATTGAATGATGGTAATTATCAGCTATACATGAATGTTAAAAGAATGCTTATCAATATAAGCGAAAAGAACAATGTTTGTCATTTAATAATTTTCTTTATTTTTGTTATATTTATTTGCTTTATGCATTTTGGTTTCATTGATTTATTTTTCATTATTATGACTTAATTTATTTCAATTTTTTCATTTGTAACTAGACGATTATAAATTTTGCGATGAATACATTTTATATACTCTTGCCTTACGTTTTGAGCGTTAAAAAGTTTGTGTAAGTAACTAAGAAGATTTAAGGAAAATGTATGTAATTGAGTAAGAAAAATTGTGTACATTTTTGAAGTACCAATTTGAATTGCTAAATTAGTTTTATCAGTCAAAATATATATATATAGTATAAAAAGTTTTGTTTTGTAGAATTAAGCTCAAAACAAAATCATTCAATTTTGAATTCCAGGTTCGTGTATTATGTAAATATATAACTAATTAGTTTTGTATAGTTAAAATAAAATTAAGTAACTGCTTGGGCGGACCACATGTAAATTATTCAATATTAAAATATAGTTAAAATTATAATAAATTAAATACGCAAAACGAGTAAATTCAATGAAATTTTCAACAATGGTTCTTGGGTTCATTGGTTTCACTCTATTAGTATTAGTTTAAGTTGTTGTGTTTACTTTTACTTTTCGCATGGCATGAATTAATTATTTTGAATTGCGGGCTTGACATTGTTTTAATTTATTGATTGAACATACACGTGTACATATGTGTGTATATTTACACAGCACAATTTATTAACCACTACTGTAATTTATGTGATTTAACACAAAATAAATTAAATTATTACAAAACCTATTATTCGTGCACAGTCAAATAAATCATTGGATTTTAGCACTTTCATTAATTCATTCACCATGAATTTACTTTGAATTATTATAATTGGCCTAATGTTAATTTGTATGCAATTTATATTGAGCCACTTTTTATACTTTAATTGTATTCATTTTGAATATTTGTTTTTACTTGAAGTAAATAATACCACACTTTTTATTTTTTAGAGTCGATACTTGGGTTTGGTTAATACCTTTTTGTTTCGTTTATTTTTACTTGTCTTACATATACTATATACAGTATTCAATGCCAATTAATTAAACTATTGCGTGTGCTCTTTACATTTTTGTCAAGTTATTGACACATATAATAAGAAAGATATTTTTCTCATGTTCGTTTCTTAACTACACTTGCTGAAGGTAGAAAAAATGGTGCTACACTTAAACGATTAAATGATCGGCATTTGTATATGCAGATTACCGATGTATACATATATAAGTAGTTCACAACAGATCTATTTGGTAACTAAACACTGACATTGACTAACATTTTGTTCTATTTGACTATTTACAAGATTTGAGCTCCTTTTATTTCATTCTAAACTTATGATTCGATTAACAACACTTTAATTTACTTGTTTCACACAAGTATTATTTATCTCTTGTTATTCAACCAGTTAACTTAGCTTATGAACATAACGCTTACGACTAAACAGAGATTAGGTGCAGTCTAGTAGTTTACGAGTACTTTCGACTCAATCCGAGAAATTCTTCTCGTCGGAGAAGCGCACATGATGCTGTTGCTTCAGGCGTCCGCTGGCAGCGCTGCGCTGTTTCAGTGCCGCCATTCTGACAATTCCGTTTCCGTTGACGCTGCCGCTGCAGCTGCCGCCGGTGGCTTTCGCGTTGGCACTTCCGGCCGTCAGTGTGGGCGACACAGTCGTCGATGTGGTCGTGGATGTGGGCGAGGACGAGTTTGTCCACTGTTCGTCGCATGAGCAGTAGCCGCGCGCCATGTCGCCTCCCTCCAGTGCCAGCGCGTGCATCTCCCGCCTGAATTGGAGCTTCTTCAGTTGCATCTTGTATTCAGTGCTATCCACTGTTTCACCGGCCCCTTCTCCACCTCCAACAGTTGCTGTTGTGGCTGCTTCGTGTCCCGCATTGAGCTGGCTGTCATCATGGCTGTCCAGTTTTTGTGCCTCTTTCATCGCATAGAATCCCTCGGGCGTTTCGGCGCGCAACGTTTCTATGGAGCTGTAAGTGGCAAGTACAAAATGAAAACGTATTATAAAAATGTGCCCACAATTGCTAAGCTAAAGCCACAAGTCAAAGTAATAACCCTTTAACAGCACTCAGCAATGTGATTTCCCTCGTGCACTTCAAAATTTAATTAGCCCGCAGTCAAATAAACAAAAATCGCCATTAAAAATTCATTTATTTCAGCAACGGCCCGGAAAATAAATTTTCGATGGCCCTTGGCATTAACATCAAAGCCAGAGCTAATTAATCATATTTTGCCATGAGTGAAAAAATATATTTGTTTTTATTTCATATTTGGATCGATAAATAATAAATGCAAAGTCCAGGGTAATTGTATGGGAATTTCCATGCAGCATTAAGAGTTTGACAAGAGTAAAGTGAATTCATTGATTACATGACGAGTAGTCTCATTGATATGTTTAGCGATAATACTTATAATAATTAATCAGTATTTCAATTTAAGACAAGTAAAAACGTTGCAGTCGGCAGTTTCCTACACCAGTTTTCAGTATTCCGGTATAATTTGGTTATTGGGGAAGGGAAGGATCTTAAAAAAACGGCTCATTTGCGGAGGATATACATATATCAACCACTTTGCTTGTATGTGCGGGCTTTAGAATAAAGTTGTAGCGCATCTTTCTGTCCTAGTTCGATTGAATGAGCATTCATACTGAACGAATTAACTAGATCTCTGATTATCGTTCATTTAAGGCATTTGAGTCCCACTAACGTTCACCTAATTGTAATACCAAAATAGTTCATTCGTTCATTAGATTGTCTTGTTCGAAATCTTTAGGTTATTTTGGTCTGCGGATTCTTTAAAATCGCAATTGGCGTTATATCTTATTATTTGGATGTATGAAATTCAAGCACTCAACAAAATGTAGAGTGCTAAACACATATTTAAATAGGTGGCTGGTAGCGCAGGACAGATTCTTAACTCCCTGTATCATTAAAATGGGTAAAAGGGCAGGCAGAAGCAGACATCTCAGACCCTATATACAATTGTATATATATTCTTGATCAGCATCAATAGCTGAGTTAATATAACGATATCCGTCCTGTCTGTTTCTATGCAAGCTAGTCTTTCAGTTTTAGAGAAATCGTTGTAAAACTTGTGTGAAAGCATGAGATCAAAGACTGCTGATTATTTAACCATTTATGACAGACGGTGAAAATAAAATACGACGATCAGGTGCGGTCAATCCAGTGAAGCATTAATACGATGATGAACAGCACAACTAACTGTGCTTCTTTTAAATTATTATATGGCTATATTTTAAAAAATTCTTTCTGACGAGTGTGATTTAAGGTCATGAAAAAGAGATATTGATATATGTCGAATTAGAATACCTAAGGCCAAATAAATTAATGATCGTCAAGCTGATGCAAGAAAACGATACGAGACCAATTATAATGGAGACCTTATGTTGGTCGATAATGAGCCATATATCAAGAAAATTATAGCTACGCTACAAAGGTCCATTTATTGTGAAGCCGGTGTTGCCAAATGAAAGAAAACTGGTCGAAGATATCCCGCCTGTTCAACGAACGCAGAAATTCTACAAGTACGTATTCTCGTCCGATAAAATTAAACCTTGGTGTCAGATTCCATCACACAACCTAGAAGAAGTCGACGAAGAATACATAAGCGATGATTCTCACGAGACGCTGCGTAGGTCAGGAAAGGTTGAACGTGAAAAATTAGATCAAAGGAGGCTGATTTAAGAAAGAATATAAATAAATCAGTTCACAGCTAGAGCTTATAGTATGTCGGAACCGACCGGATCGGCCCACTATAACATAGGAACGGTCGGACAACAATTATGTTTTTGAACAAACTTAAAACTTTCCAAATTGGAGTGACGGCATAGATAAGCTTACCATATAAGCATACACTTACAGGTTCACAAAATGCCCACCGAGAAACAGGGGCGTTGGTACTTTGGCGGCATTGCCAGCGTTGGAGCAACGTGTGTAACACATCCTTTGGACCTGCTCAAGGTAACAGTGCAAACTCAAACGGGCAGACTTTCGTTGGTGAGACTGGTGCCCAAAATCATTAGCGAGCAGGGTGTGCTGGCACTTTACAACGGACTATCCGCCTCCATACTGCGCCAGATTACATATTCTACGACGCGATTTGGAGTCTACTCGTCGGGTAAGGAGTACATTAATACCGACAGTTTTGCCGGCAAGATTGGGCTGGCCGGTTTATCGGGCATGGCTGGTGGTATTATAGGCACGCCCGCCGATATGATCAACGTGCGTATGCAAAACGATGTCAAGCTGCCCCCGGAGTTGCGTAGAAACTACAAGCACGCATTCGATGGACTCATCCAGGTGTATCGTAATAAAGGCTTTAAAAAGCTTTTCACCGGTGCCAGCATAGCAACTGCACGTGGCGCTTTCATGACCATTGGCCAGATTGCGTTTTATGACCAGATCAAGTTGTATCTATTAACCACTACCAAGTTCCACGAGAACCTGCTTACTTACTTTACTGCCTCACTGATGGCCGGAGTCATTGCCACAACCCTGACACAACCAATGGACGTTCTTAAAACGCGCTCCATGAACGCCAAACCGGGAGAATACAACGGTATGTGGGATATTGTGCGACATACGGCTAAGGAGGGTCCCCTTGGTTTCTTCAAGGGGTACGTTCCGGCATTTCTGCGTCTTGGACCGCAAACGGTTTTGACGTTTGTGTTATTTGAGCAACTGCGGTTAAGTTTTGGCTACCAAAAGTCCAGCACATCCAACCTACAATACTATCATTCCAAGTGCGAAGTGTGAACACTGCTAATTTGAGACGAAAATTATTGTATTGTTGTAAATATATGTATATATATATATATTATGTATACATATATATAAGACATATGCATTTGTTTGTATGTATGTACATATAATATGTATATGTATATATCTTATAACTTCTTGACAATATTCTAACACCGATTCGCAAAATTAAAAGTATATAATATACATATTCACTTCGGGAACAGAGTATAAATATTTAATGCGTTTGAAAACCCGTTTGTGTTTAAAACACGAAAATACACATACACATATTCTTATTTAACAAGTAAGAATGCTATAGTCGAGTATACCCGACTACGAAACTCCCTGTACCCAGGTCTCAAACATTCAATCACATCTACGTCCACTTACACATACACACACATACACAAAGACGCACGCACACAGGCGGCAAAAGCGACAGCGCAAGCGAGGTATTTTAATTGGTGGCTGTGCTTCTTCCCCCTCTCACTCCATTACTGAATCTTCTTTCGTGAATAAATTCCGTGTTTATTATCCGATCGACTTGAAATTTGGACAGTAGATTAAGAGAGACTAAGGTATTGTACATGCCAAATCTAAAAGCTATATCTTTAAAATTGTTCCTGTAAAACGTTTTTATTGAATTGCGGGAGAACGGGGGAGATATCTGATATTGGAAACAAACTTGATCTGCGTATGCTATACAGGTACCTACATTTCAAATTTGGTGTCTCTAGCTCTTATAGTTGCTGAGATCGACGCGTTCATACAGACGGACGGACGGACAGACAGACGGACATGGCCAAATCGAAATCTCTTTTGATACTGATCAAGAATATATATACTTTATAGGGTCGGAGATGTCTCCTTCTGCCTGTTACATACATTTGCACAGATTTAGTACCCCCTTTTTACCCATTTTATGGGTACAGGGAGTAAAAAGAGGCCAAATAACCGCGAAATTCTAAAATTTACCTCTTTTGTAGGCAAACTGTTTTCTGCGAAACGTCAAGAAACACAAAGAATATTGTACAATGCCACAGATGCCAGGAATACGGGCATACCAAGCGCTACTGCAATTAGTCGCCAGTCTGCATGAAACGCAGCAATGAACATCTGACAGTCAGCTGCCCTCACAAGCAGGACAAGGAGCTTCCAACAAAGTGCGAAGAAGGACACCCTGCCAACTACAAAGGTTGCAAGACTTACCAGCAACTACTAAAGCACCTGTCACACGCTCTTCTAAAATTCCCAAAACAAATAGCGCATCGTCGAACAACGGAGCTCGTCTGATCGTCGCTAATATAAGTCGAGCTCCTTTCGTACGCACGACGCTACCCCAACAACAAAAGGGTATATCGTACGCTGAAGCTGTTAGCGGCACAGGCCGAAACGGCGTCAGCTCAAAAACCCAATACCCACAACTGCAACACAGCGCGAACCAACTGCACAATGACAATCTAGGCGCTTCAGGCAGCGATGAAGCCATGGGCGGGCTTATGAGTAAGATGAATGATCTGATGGGCAGGTTCGAAAAAATGTTCGAGCTCATGCAAAACCTCAAATCATCCAGGAAACTCTCGCAGAGGTGGTGCAGCTATTCTGATAAGAAATATTATTAAGCACTATCCCTTACCACATGTTTCTACACAAGCGAGGGAGAGATTTAACTATTGCTGCTATCTTTTTCCCACCCGCAATTGCATGGACTTCAACCCAATTTGAATCCTTCCTTTACAGCCTCGGAAGTAGATATATTGCCGTAGGCGACTGGAATGCAAACCAGCGTACATGCTCAAGAGGCTCCCAACTTCAACAAGCACTAATCGATGGTAAACATAACCTACTGGCCACTGGAGAGGCTACGTATTACTCTTACGACCCTATAAGAATGCCTAGTGCCATAGATTTTGCCGTATACAAAGGTCTACCATAGGACGCTCTGTCAATACGCATATCGGTTGACCTACACTCGGATCACTTGCCGTTAATTTGCCACCTTAGGACTGCCCCTGAGTATATTGAGGCAATGCAAAGACTTCTGCATCGTGGCACTAATATCCAACAATTCCAGGTCAAGTTAGAGAGCCTGTTGAATTTAAACGTTGAAATCTCCAGCGCAGACGACATTGATGATGTCGTCGAAATTGTTAATAAAAATATTCACCATGCTCAATCATTTGCGACCCCAGTAATACCATTCTACCATCAGCCTCGGCTTTAGATCCTGTTGCTGCACAGCTCCTGAGGCAAACAAGTAAGAATGCTATAGTCGAGTATACCCGACTACAAAACGCCCTGTACCCATGTAAAAAATTTCCGATCGCATCTACGTACACTTACACATACACAAAAGACGCACACACACGAGCGACAGTTGTGCTTCTGCATCCCCCCCCACCGCGCTGCATCGCTGAATTTTGTTTGTTGAATAACTTAAACTTAAATATTGTCCGATCGTTTTTAAATTTGGACAGTAGATTAAGAGTGACTAAAGAATTGTACATGCCAAATCCCAAAGGTATACCTTGAAAGATGTTGGTATAAAACGGCTTTTATCGAATTGCGGGGGAGCCGGGGTGATATCTCAAATCAAAAGTAAACTTGACCTTTTCCCGCTATACACGAACCTACATTCCAAATTTGGTGTCTCTAGCTTTTATAGTTGCTGAGATCCTTGCGTTCATACATACGGACGGACAGACGGACGGACGGACAGACGGACAGACAGACGGACATGGCCAAACCAAAATCTCTTTTGATGGTGATCAAGAATATATATACTTTATAGGGTTCGAGGTGTCTCCTTCTGCCTGTTACATACATTTGCACAGAATTAGTACCCCCTTTTTACCCATTTTATGGGTACAGGGAGTAAAAAGGCGAGCACGCAGAGAGTTTTGTGACCAAGTGCATTGTGGTTAAAGCCGCGTATGACCTGAAGATGCACCTGCTGGCGAGACGAAGTGAGTCCTTCAATAATAGATTGGCAAATGCAGATCCAAATAGTGATCAGGAGTTCTGCCTATGGCAACTCACCAAAAATATTAAAAGACGTCCGATAAGAAAGACGCCCCTTAGATCGGAAGCAGGGGTCTGGTGCAGATCACCACTAGATAAAGCAAATGCCTTTGCAGAACATTTGGAGAGACGTTTTAATCCCACCAACTTGGCCGATCCGGCTCATGAATCCAGAATTCTAGCTCAGTTAGACGTACCCTACCAGTTGTCTCTGCCCACAAGGACCCACACAGTGACAGAAGTAAATATTGAAATAAAGAGACTAAAACTGAAAAAATCACCTGGATACGACAATGTTGATAACAACACCATCCTGAAAAAAGCAATAGTGTTCATTACTAAAATCTTTAATTCTATTTTGCGACTGGGTCATTTTCCAACACAATGGAAATGCGCATCCATTACGATGATACCAAAGCCACATAAGGATGAGACTATGATAGACTCACATGGCCCAATCAGCCTGCTCTCCACTTTGGGGAAAACTTTTGAGCGCATCTTCCTTGGCAGACTGCTGGGGTTGGACTCAATCAAAGCAGCACTTCCGGCCCACCAGTTCGGCTTTGGAATACAACATGTAACTCCGGAACAGGTTCACCGAGTATCAAACCATATTCTCAGCGCCTTAGAGAACAAGAAATACTGCGCTTCGGTGTTCATAGATATAAAACTATACAAGTTAAAGTCTATTCTGCCAGCGCCTTTATTCATGGTAGCGAAGTCATTTTTATCTGACAGGACATTCTTTGTCAAAGTCGAAGACGAGTTCTTCAGCATTAAATCAATGAGAGCAGGCGTTCCTCAAGGAAGCGTCCTTGCCCCGGTGCTCTACAAAATATTTACGTCAGACATGCCATCTCCAGCAACAGACAGCTTTAGCGAAATCTTAGTAGCTACTTATGCCGATGACACCGCCATCTTATCTACTTCGGCTTGCAACTACACAGCCACAGATAACCTGCAAGAATTCCTACAAACGGTAGAATCCTGGGCGAGCTCTTGGAATATCACAATAAACCACGAAAAGTCAGCAAATATAATGTTTACGCTCAGACATGGGGACTGTCCAGGTGTATTCTGGAATGGCGAGCTCATCCCCAGAAAAACTCACTGTTATTTAGGCGTCCATCTGGATAGGAAACTTCTTTGGGCCAAACATATAGAAGAAGCGAAAAAGAAGTCCAACATTAAACTGGCTACTCCGGCCAAAGAGCAAGCTAAGTTTGGCAAATAAAGTCTTGATTTCGAATCAATAGTGGTCCCCACTACATACATTTGCACAGAATTAGTACCCCTTTCTACCTATTTTATGGGTACAGGGAGTAAAAATCATTCGTTCGATTCAATTATAGAAATGCATAAATAGATGCTTTAGGGTGCTTTAGAAAGTCATTTGGGTTAAGTGTAATACTTTAAGACCGAATTTTTAGATGATGATAAAAAAACTTTCCGTTTCAAATCAGCAGTGTCTAGGTTGTGATTCACTGAAACCTCTCAGACTGTTAAATAAACGCAGCACTGGCATACTTATCTCAGATGACCTCTCGTCTGCTTTTAGCTGTTTTTTCCAACGTTAGCCTTGTTGACTTCCCATTAAATGTTACAATCCATGTTTACGAACAAGTTGCCTTGAGAGCTGCCATTGCCAACGCCGATGCCTACACTCAACAACAGTCTCAGGCCATTCGGATGCCTGGCCCTGAAACTCTTTGTACTTGTATCTGTGAGCCTGTGTATCTGTATTGCATCTGTATCTGCATCTATATCTGCAAACTAGCCCATTTGGCGCTGCCGCTTTGCATCGCATACTTCATTGCGTTCTGTTGGCGTTTTCCATTATGCTTTTGTGCTTTGCTTAAAATTCAACGGGAAGTCTTATACAACACTACATACTATACTACATACATATCTATCTAGTTCTGTGCCATGCTACCGCCTCACCCCCCAAGCCCTCACACATTTTTTATGCGTGCTCATTTTTGCACTACAGTAAACTCAGCTTGTGCCTGGTCGCGAGAATTTATGCAAAGAAAGCGAAAAGTGCAAACTAAAGTGCAGCTGCAAAATGCGCGGTTGTCTTTTGTGTTGTCCGTTCGGGTTGCTGTCAGGATGGCGTCTCAGGCTCCTCCGGTTGCTCCGCTTCCTCTGGTTGGTTGGCTGCTCGGCTGGCATACAGTTGAGCGCGCAATTTGGCGCAGATTGTCAGCGGGGGAGCTAAAGAAGGTCGGTGAGGCGCTATATTAACTATGGAGGCAGTCGCCGTTGCGCTTAAACTTTACTAGAGATAGCTGCGTATACTAAAAGCAGCCAAACTGAGCAATGGCTGTAATGCAAATCACAGCTACAATGTGTGCAAAGCGGGGGAAGATCCACTCCAATTGTGTGTGTATGCAGGCCATCATTAATGTATTACGCGCGTGTTTGTGCAGCCACTTTGCATATCTTCTAGAAGTCAAGGAAAATAGCGGAAAACATGGGCTAAGATTTCAGCTCTCGCTCGAGTGATAATAAAAATTTCCCAACTCTTACATTTCTCCAAAACACACGAGCATGTCATGAGAAACCTTGAGAAACAGGGTTTAAGCTCAGATCATCACAGGTTTCGTTAGTAGACGCACTCAATACTTTCGATAGCTTTAGCCCACATCATCGATAGTATCGCGATAGTTACGTGAAATCTAATCTAATCTTTGTCTGTTTAAGGTTAGTAATATGTATTACATTTTTAATCGTTTATACATGCTCTAATCGAGGATATTCGACTACGAAACGATCGACTTGAAATTTTTTACAGTAGATTAAGAAAAACACCAATATTATGTCAAATCCCAAGGCTATATCTTTAAAATTGTTGCTGTTAATCGATTTAATCGAATTGCAAGAGTCTGAGATCCGAAATAAACTTTATTTGCGACTGCTATACACGAACGTACATTCCAAATTTTGTGTCTCTAGCTCTTATAGTTTCCGAGATCCTTGCGTTCATGCATACGGACAGACGGACAGGGTCAAATCGACTCGGCTATTGATACTGATCAATAATATATATACTTTTTAGGGTCGGAGATGTCTCCTTCTGCCTGTTACATACATTAACACAGATTTAATATCCCTTTTACCTATTTTATGGGTACAGGGATTAAAGATTAAAAATTTCTAACTGAACCACCGAAAACATGCAAGACTGCGTCATTTTAGTGAAATACGAGCACAAATTATCATTGTGAAATATGTGTATATGTGTTGGTAATAAAAGCCTTTTAATTTCTTGCATAAATACCATGTGTGTACATACAGTAGAGTGGGTAAGCCAACAAGTCCAGGCAATGTACGGCAACAGATTAAGCCTTTCTACTTACTCAAATACCTTGCGAGTTGGTTTATGCTTCTGAAACTTTTACACTAATTACAGAACACGTTTATTACACAAGTGTGCGTATCGTATTTCACTGTCTGGTTGTCTGCATTACATAATTACATAAAGTTTTCACCACTTTTCCTCACGAAACTTGTCAACTTTTCATTCGGGTCGCATTTCAACACAAATCCAGCACAGCAGTGAAAATGTATGTATTTAGGAATGTGGTTGCGGTCGGCTATTTAAAGTTGTATGAAATAAAATTGCTGGTTCCTAACTTACCTAGCCACAGAGTACTGAATTCGGAATGTCATGAATTAAGGTAGATAATTTTGTTGCAAGAATTCACTCAGCGTAATTGACTATGGGCTAGCTTATTATTATTTTCAATTGAACAACAAGAATTTTTAGCAAATTGACTGCTAAATAAGTAATTAAAATCCCTTTCCTTACTTGTATATACATGCTTTTAATTTCAAAATATCTTGTTTCATTCGACTTATTTTATTTTGTATGTATCTGTAATGTAAATATCCTTTACACACTTGTGTTGCATTTGCTTAATAAATTAACTTTTATATTAATTAAACAATCTTAATTTAAGACCAGGTATCTTTTTATACACTAACATTTTATCCGGGTTAATGTGAATTTATTGTTGAATGCTAAGTAGAACTTTTCCATCTCGGGTGTACCTTTGAAAAATTGACAATCTGTTTTACCAAGAAACGATTCAAAGTTGAGGTCGCTGCTCGATTGCTTGATTGTGATTTAGTCAACTCAGCCACCGAGAAACATTAGTTTTGTGTCAATCTATGAAAAAACTCTCTTTATTGCCGATTTTCATTGTGAAAGCCCTCACCGCAGCCACCAATGCGGACGACACCGATTTAAATTGGATTATACTTGCCCATGGAGGTTTCAAATCTGTGTCAAGGCAACTCCTTGCCAGCGGAACCAATTGCACACATTACGCCAGATGAAGTGAGTAATCAGATCAAGAGACTAAAGCCCATTAAGACTCCGGGCTACGACGGTGTTGACGGTGTGCTCAAGGTCAAACCATCCCAGTGGATGTGCGCCGTTGGGATTATGATCCCGAAACCTGTCAGAAGTCCTGACTGTGTTGACTTGCATCGGCCAATCAGCCTGCTTCCGACATTTTGAAAAATGTTGGAAAGAGTTTTTCTTGGACGATTATTCGCCGTTAATCCCTTCCAGACAGCTCTTTCCAACCACCAATTTGATTTTCGGCATAAGCATGAAGCACCAGAACAAGTACACAGGATCGTGCATTTTGCACTAGAGGCCCTTGAGAACGAGGTATTCTGTTTTGCCATCTTCTTGGAGGTCAAGCAAGCATTCGAACGGGTATGGCACGAGGGCCTGCTCTTCAAGCTTAAGAATCTCCTCCAAGCCACGCATTACCTAAATTAGAGGTCGTTCCTGCACGAGCGTGGTTTCATAGTTGAGTTGCGAGACGAGCGATCGAGCATCTGCCGCATTGGAGGTGGTGTACCGCAGGGCATCGTCCTTGGTCCTGTCCTGTGTGTACACTGTACGCGGACTTGCCGACTCCAATTGCCAACAGCACGCTGGTTGCCACATACGCGGATGATACTGCGCTTGCGGCCCGCAGCACCAATGCGAGGGACTTACTTACGCAGGTGTTTCTGAATAGCCTCTCCTGTTGAGCAAACCGTTGGAACATTGCACTATGGTCCCGGCGACCACTTTTGTTGGTCAAAACCCCATTTTTAAAAGTTAAAAAAATACCGCGATTTTGGTGTCTCTGCATCAGAAAAGAGTGACCATCAAAGTTGCGTACCAGAAATTTCCACAGATGGCGCCACATTTGCGAAATCAGCTGTTGAACTCAGCTGTTCTTATTGAAAAGCACGTGGAGTGAAAAAGCGTTAAATTAATTGCAATATAAAATATATCAAAAATTTAAAAATACGCAAACCTGATTAAATTTTTGTGATGAATTTTAATCAGTCGGGTTTGTACTACGTGTTTTGTAATGTGAACTGTATCTAATAGTTGTGATGTCTTCGTAATTTTATGTTAAAGTGAGTCGTTCAACATGTGCCAATTTGTGATCAAAACTAATTTTTGAAGAGGTATACAAAATGAGTCCAACCTAGTCCAACCCTGAAACCTTTTGTGTGTCGTAGAGTAATAAATTCTTGTTCAAATGTATATAGTGGGAAATGCCACTTTTGACCACATTTCTTGGAATTCGCATTTATAGATCATAACCTCAAAATCAACAATGCAGAGTTGTTTGCCTTGTGGAAAGCCGAGAATACTAAAGCAAGCAAAGAAAATGCGGTACTTTGTTGTATGAAAAAGGCAGTTAAAGGCGACATTTCGGAAGAAATTTATAATGCCTTAGAACACTCTAGCAAGAAAGTTTGTTACCGTTTGGCAGAGAAATGGAAGAAATGCAGGTCAAATACGCAGGTGTTTGAACGGAAATATGTAGATTGGCTAAGTTCACATACATGTGTAACCATTCCAAACCATTATAGCCAGTGGGACGCCCTGCATTGGCGTATGTAAAGAAAGGCCGTAGAACACGAAGAAGGCAGGTTGCAGACCTTGTAGTGTCCGAAGGAGGCAACACGAATTTATTGATTCAGGCGGCAAGCATGGCAGCACGAAAACAAGGCAAAAACGATCTCGCGTTTGTCCTCAAACTGTTATCCTTATGCCCAGAGAAGGCTAAATTATTTCGCAAGGCTGTACAGGACCCAGTCGCAAAGCCGACACTTGTCTCACCCAACGAGGCGTTAGCCTTGCTTCTCGACAAAGATCTGAGCAAAGACTAGTATTGCGCAATAAGGGATCAATCTAAACGCAAAAATTGTGACATATACACTTCATACAACAAAATTGTGGATCAGAAGAAAGTCTGTCGGCCGGATAGCATTTTAATATCAGAGACAAAAGCAGAGGTTCCGCGTCTTCTAACCCACACTGCCAGTAGAATTGTTTGCTTACAGGAAGAGGTTATTTTAAATGTAATGCAAGAGCAAGACGTAAAATTTTTGGCTGCCGATTTAACATTAAGTTATGGTTTCGATGGTAGCGCTCTGGACAAGCCAAACCGTAACTCCATTAAGGCTAGTAGATTCCTCCGGAAACATACTCTGGAACAACCGAACACCTCAATCTATAAGATTTTGTCGGCTTTTAAGACTAGCCTTTATCAAAGAAACCAAGGAGTGCATAGCAAAAGAAAATGCTGACTTAATAGAAGAGATAAAGCACTTGGAGCCCTGCACAATGATTATGGGGGATGGAAAATTTGTTTATATAAAATTTAATTTATATTTAACTGTAATCGATGGCAAAGTGCTTAACGTCTTGACAGGTACAAAGTCAACACACGCCTGTCCAATATGTGGAGCAATACCTTCCGATTTTTTGAATAATAAGCATTTCCAATGTGAAAAGTTTTTGCCAATGCACAATAATTTGAAATACGGATTAAGCCCCCTTCACTGCTGGATTCGAATGTTTGAATTTATTTTACACGCCGGATACAAATACAACCTTAACAAGTAAGAATGCTATAGTCGAGTATACCCGACTACGAAACTCCCTGTACCCAGGTCTAAAACATCCAATCACATCTAAGTCCACTTACCCATACACACACACATACACAAAGACGCACGCACACAGGCGGCAAAAGTGGCTGTGCTTCTTCTTCCCCTCTCGCTGCATTACTGAATCTTCTTTCGTGAATAACTTCCGTGTTTATTATCCGATCGACTTGAAATTTGAACAGTAGATTAAGAGAGAGTAAAGTATTGTACATGCCAAATCTTAAAGCTATATCTTGAAAGTTGTTACTGTAAAACGGCTTTAATCGATTTGCAGGGGAACGGGGGAGATATCTGAAATATGAAACAAACTTGATCTGCGTATGCTATACAGGAACCTACATTCCAAATTTGGTGTCTCTAGCTATTATAGTTGCTGAGATCGACGCGTTCATCCGGACAGACAGACAGACGGACAGACGGACAGACGGACAGACGGACAGACAGACAGACGGACAGACGGACAGACAGACGGACATGGCCAAATCGAAATCTCTTTTGATACTGATCAAGAATATATATACTTTATAGGGTCGGAGATGTCTCCTTCTGCCTGTTATATACTTTTGCACAAATCCAATACCCCCTTTTTACCCATTTTATGGGTACAGGGAGTAAAAAGTGGAGAATATCTAATCAAAATGATAAGAAGGAAGTCAATGAAAGGAAAAGGCATATTCAAGACTTGTTTTGGGAGCAACTTTCTTTAAAAGTTGATAGACCGAAAAGTGGTGGATTTGGCAATACTAATGATGGCAATACCGCTCGCCGTGCGTTTAGTGAGCCAAGAATATTTGCTAATATAACTAATATTGATGAGCAGCTGATTAGCAACTTAACGACTGTGTTGATATGCCTGTCTTGCCAATTGCCAATCAATATTGAAAAATTTAAACAATTCTGCCATAAAACTGCAGAACTAATTATTGATAAATATCCTTGGCTGCCAATGACTGCAACAGTGCATAAAATTCTGATACATTCCAGTGACATTATAGGAAGCACTGTTCTTCCTGTGGCATATTTTGGAGTGGAAGGAGCCGAATCTCGAAACAAACTTTATAAATCGGATCGTTTACATCACGCACGGAAGTGCAGCCGGTTGTATAATTTTACAGACGTGTTCCATCGAGCAATGGATACCTCCGATCCTATTATATCATCAGTTAATCTTCAAAGTCGTATACAAAGACATAAAAATTAAACCTTCCAACAGAAGTTTTACAAATGTTACTAAGCGATGGCAGCCCTCTAGAAGACCACGCTTGCAATGAAGTTGTTAATGATGATAATTTCGGATTGCAATGGAGTATGGAACTGGAAAACGAAGAGTATGAGGCTTAAAAACATATAGGTGTGTATAATATGGTAAACTAATTCCAGTACATCTTTTATCTTAATCTTTTATATTTTAGAGCCCCTTGACAAAAGCGATTTCCTTTTTGAGGCAAACTTAATCATTTTTTTTTTTTAAATCCAAATTTATTTTTTTTTGCGTGCCACGCCCTTATTCTTTAATAAAAGTGTTAAAAATGTGTTCAATATTTGTTATTTACTGTTACAAATAATTTTTATATACATTAACCAAAAAAAAGAAAAAGGGCGGTGCCACACCCACTTTTTTTTGTAAATCCACTTCCTCTAGGTTATATATATCCAACACAAAAAACTAAATCAAAAAATCTTGTTCCGTTCGCGAGTTATTAATTTTGGCCAAAAAAAGTGGTCGCCGGGACCATAGTGCATTGTCGTGAACGGTAGCAGTCACACAGCAGCATGTTCACGCTTAGAAAACCTCGCTGTAGCAGGGTAAAATGTGAAAGACAAGTCATCCCGAGAACCAATACTGCCAAGTACCTTGGCGTGACTCTGGACAGCCGGCTAACTTGGCGTCCACACATTCTTCAGGCTGCTGCCGCTGCTAAAAGCAAGGCAAGCAAACCTTAGCCTCGAAAACAAGCTCAGATTGGTTATATGGCCTTCTATGGCGTATGGCATTGCACTATGGGGGTGTGCAGCCAACTATTCCATACAGGCCATCGAATCCACCCAGAGCAACATAGTCCGTACACTCTAAAAAATAGAAGTTTAAATTTTAAACCTTCCGAAAACTTTTTATTCTTTTTTGGTTTAAAACTCTATTTTCACTCATTTTTGGAATATTTGTTTAAAATTTAAACCAAAACTGGAATGCTACAAGAAAACTTTTAGTCTTCTTAGAATAATTTTGATTCTTTTGTGGTATGAAAATTTACTCTCTCAATTGCAAAAGTTTGGTTTACATTAAACCAAAACTAGAATACTCCAAAAAAATTTTAATCTTCTTAAAATGATTTTTATTTTTTTCTGGTATGAAAATGTACTCTCTCTCAGTTTGAAAATTACTCTCTCAATTTGGTATAGAAATTAAACCAAAACGGGTACAGAAGAGTCTTTTCTCTCATTTCTCTCTCAGCTCTCAGCAATTCAGTGGTTCGGCCGGAGACAATCGGTCCCAAAGGCCATGATAATCTATTGGTCATCGGTCGCCGGTGAAGTAGCCGGTTACGCGTGTGGCAGCGAAGTGCCACTTCAAATCGGACGGCAACAAAAAAGTTCTGTCGACATTGTTTTTGTTGTATGAAATTTCTTCGTTTGCTTTGTCTGCAACGGGGCCTTGCATTTTTTTACTCCCTGTACCCATAAAATGGGTAAAAAGGGGGTATTACATCTGTGCAAATATATGTAACAGACAGAAGGAGACATCTCCGACCCTATAAAGTATATATATTCTTGATCAGTATCAAAAGAGATTTCGATTTGGCCATGTCCGTCTGTCCGTCTGTCCGTCTGTCCGTCTGTCCGTATGAACGCGTCGATCTCAGCAACTACAAGAGCTAGAGACACCAAATTTGAAATGTAGGTTCCTGTATAGCATACGCAGATCAAGTTTGTTTCATATTTCAGATATCTCCCCCGTTCCCCCGCAAATCGATTAAAACCGTTTTAAAGGAACAAAATCAAGATATAGCTTTAAGATTTAGCATGTACAATACTTTAGTCTCTCTTAATCTACTGTCCAAATTTCAAGTCGATCGGATAATAAACACGGAAGTTATTCACGAAAGAAGATTCAGTGATGCAGCGAGAGGGGGAAGAAGAAGCACAGCCACCAATTAAAATGCCTCGCTTGCGCTGTCGTTTTTGCCGCCTATGTGCGTGCGTCTTTGTGTATGTGTGTGTGTATGTGTAAGTGGACTTAGATGTGATTGAATGTTTTAGACCTGGGTACAGGGAGTTTCGTAGTCGGGTATACTCGACTAGAGCATTCTTACTTGTTTTGTCTTTCGGTGTTCTATTTTGTAGCAGTTGTGCTAATGGCATGCCACCGTCTTGTTTACTTTTGTGTCGACAGTTGAATTGGACGGACATAAATTTGTACTTCGGAGCCAAATTGAAATCGGTAAGTTTAAATTCATTACAATTGGTTATACCTATTATATATACATATATGCAATTTTTATTTTCTAGCTATGAGTTCGCCGCCGATAAAATCGTAAAGCTGAGCTTTGTTCTTTAACGACGGCTAGCGCATGGCGGCAAGCACATGGCGACGTGCGCAAGCCCTTGGCACATGACGTCACGTGTTTTAGTTGTGTATGCGCATGTTTGTTTGCATGAGATGCAGCATTTATTTCTTTGATAAGTATTTTAGTGGAAGTTATTTCATTATTTCCGTTGAGAGCCTTCCCGAAGTTTTGCTGCAATTTGTGGGATGCAGTTGCTTTATGTTGAATATTGAAGTAATTACGAAAAATGTGCGGGATGAAAGTTTGATAACCAATGCGTCATTGCATATTAATCCGAATGAAAGTTTTACATTTGTGGATTTTTCACGAGTGTTAGAGTTTTGAACATGGAACAAAAATATTGCATTGACTGATATGTTATTACTGCAGAAATTGGAAGCATATTTAAACAAAGGAGATAATTTTTCAATTCTTGAAGAATATAAGAACAACATACGCTAACCGAATGCAAATATGGTTTTTCCTATAAACCAGAATTTATCATATTTCTACCGATTTTAACCTGGTCTATTCCGGTTTAATAACAACAATAATTATGTCTCATCAAAATGGTCCTAATTGTGTCAACAGCCGCAACAACAACTGGCGCGAAGATCGTCCAGATAAGGAAGATGAGATCGACTACCAAGCCCCCAAGAAACCATCTCACAAGGCTCCGTCGAAAAGAACGATAAGAAGCGCAGCGAGAATTTCCGTGAACGTAAAGGACAGGAGTTTACCGAGAATGCTCTACCGGTTACTACACGTGGTATAGGATTTGATGTATATATGATTTACAAAAATCATATTTCTCAAGAAAGAACATGGTATTTTTATTTTTGGTAAAATTAAAAATATATTTGTTGTTAATAAGGAAGTCTACTTACATTTTGACATAAGTAAAGAATTCAACTGCATATTAAATCTATATGAAGTAACAATGGAAAATATTTCCACAACAACTAATTTTAAGAATTTGGAACGTCAGACCATATGAATTTCAGGTAGTCAATTCAAAATATGTTTATCAGGGACCGTAAATAATGATTATTTTATTTTTTTAAATAAAAAAATCACCCACTTATAATGGACGTAGAAAAAAGTGGTTCATACAAAAAATCTTTACTATTGTACACTCTCTGCATTTCCGCTATGATTTTTAAACTTCACATTTTTGACGTTATTCTTCAATAATAATCATTAATTTTGAGTAATTGAATAAGACTTGGCCATAATCATTATTGTTGATCAAAAAAAATAAAATTCAAAAATAATGATTATCAATGATTTTTATTTTTTTCGCTCAATATAAAACTCAACAGTAATTTACGGCTTCTGTGTTAGATTTATCCCCAATATTCTTGCATATCCTTGTAAAGGGACCACAAAGCTAACCCCCAGGATTTTTTCATAATTTTTTTTTTTTTTTTTATTTATTTTTTTTTTTTCGGTTTTGGTCAGATTATGTTTGTTCAATTATTATTTAATTTAACAAAAAGCAATTTCTGCAATGATTCGTCAGCGAGGTTGCACCTTTGATCGGTAAGTATCATTTTGAGGGCCGAAAATGATCTTTCAACACTAACTTGTGTTGCAGGAACCGAATGCACTATTTTGGCCAGCTGGTATAAATTAGGGTATGCATATCGTTTTTCCTCCCAATACTCCATAATATTGGAAGTCAAACAAATTGGCTTTGGGCTATAGCAGTCAATTTCGGCACATCCCTTCTTTATTTGGTCTGATCGCGCACCATCTTCACCTTCATCTTCTGACGCCACCTCTATGGTTTGCAAGAACTCGTTCAACAGCGAGCATGTGTTTGAGCTTTGCGAAAGCAATGCATTCTCTGCTTCGAGTGATGTTGATGCGTGTGAACTAGCAGAGCAAGGTTGTGCTATTGGACTAGTATGAAATGTATGTATATATAAATGTTTTATATGTTATATATAAATGACATAAATACTAACGGTTTCTTTACCACCCCCCCATTACCACCGAAAACTTCTTTTTCTTTTCAGGCACTTCGGTTTCTTTGATTTCGACCACTTCATCATATTCACTTTTGTGCTTCAGTTGCAAGTGCCGCTTTAGATTGCACACATAGTTTCCACTGAATGTCAATTTGCAAATTTTACACTTCGAGCTATTACTTTCCACGTGGAATGTAAAAAAATTGCGCAGACAACAATTACGCTTGCGACCCATCTCGAAACGCGATTAAGAATGACCAAATCAATGCATTAACACTCCCGGCTTAAGATAAGCATTTCGAACAAGTTACAAGTAAGAACACTATAGTCGAGTATACCCGACTACAAAACACCCTGCCAAAAATTTTCGATCACTTCTTCGTACATTTACACATGCACATACACAAAGACGCACACACACAAGCGACAGCACAAGCGCCAGCACAAGCGAGGCATTTTAAGAGTGACTAATGTATTGTACATGTCAAATCCCAAGGCTATATCTTTAGAAGTGTGGCTGTAAGACGTTTCAATTGAATAGCGGGGGAGAAATATCTCCGATCCAAAGTAAACTTGACTGATCAAGAATATATATACTTTATAGGGTCGGAGATGTCTCCTTCTGTCTGTTACATACTTTTGCACAAATTCAATACCCCCTTTGTACTTATTTTATGGGTACAGGGAATAAAAACGTTGCACTCGAACGTATCCGACAGCAGAATACTCTGTTCACAGTCTGGTATAATTTGCTTATTTGTGGGTTCAAAAACAGTAGTCTGTATATCAAATTTTATGACTATATCTTGACATTTTATAAATTGAGGATATACACCAACATGTGCGCCAAGTTGGTTGCTCTAGTTTCAAGGGTGTGCGTTCATACGGACAGACGGACAGATGGACATTTCGCAATCGCAATATACTCTTTTGCCCTTTGGGAACAGAGTATAAAAATAGATAAAAACAATGCAAGACCGTAGTCAAGCGCAGGCGATCTTCGTATCCCTCCTTCAGGTACGACTGTGAATAGCTTTCCTTATCTTTTATTTCTTATTGATACATTATCATTGCAGAAATTGCTTTTTGTTAAATTAAATAATAATTGAACAAACATAATCTGACCAAAACCGAAAAAAAAAAAAAAAAAAAAAAAAAAAAAATTATGAAAAAATCCTGGGGGTAGCTTTGTGGTCCCTTTACAAGGATATGCAAGAATATTGGGGATAAATCTAACACAGAAGCCGTAAATTACTGTTGAGTTTTATATTGAGTGAAAAAAATAAAAATCATTGATAATCATTATTTTTGAATTTTATTTTTTTTGATCAACAATAATGATTATGGCCAAGTCTTATTCAATTACTCAAAATTAATGATTATCATTAAGGAAAAACGCAAACAATTGAAATGTAATCATTACCATGTAATTTTTAATATATAACTTATAATGATTACGGTCCCTGATGTTTATACTTATACCTGATGTAAAAATTTGACTAAGCATATTAAATGTAGTTAATGAAATATCCTTTAAAAATAAATATTTTTTTTACATTTTAAAAAATGTTGGTTTACTTTTTATTCATATTAAAGAATACATTTTAATTTTTTCAGGTTAAACTTTAATGCCAATTTTGGCATAAATTTTATTCCTTATAGGCTTTCTTTTTAAACCTCCAATGGAATAACATTTATTCCAATTTCAGCTTTATATTTTGGTATATATTTTATTCCTTGCAGGTTTACTTTTTAAACCGAAAATGGTATACGATTTATTCCAATTTCGGTTTTAATTTTAAGCCTAGGATGGCTTGGAATTACTCTCTTAATGTCGCCATCTTTATTTTCTCTCTCTGTGTAATTTTAATACCTTTGGTTTAATTTTAATTCTTTTTTTAGAGTGTAGAACAGCTGGAGCCTTGAGATATATAAGAAACTCGGCCATTTACAATCTGATCTGATCTGCACACCAGCTGGTATAGAGACAGGCTACAGCGGCCCGCCAAATCTCTAGCCAGAGGGCTACATTCAGCAGCTGCAGAAGACAGCTAAAAACGGCGCCACCCTAATGATCTATGGATCCACGGCCGGTGTCCAGATTATTATTCAAGCTTTAGTCTATTCTGCCACCGCCTCTACTTGCCGCTGGGCGAGGACGGAGAAAGGAAGAATCTGGAAGATCTGATAGCCGAAAATTCGACACTTGGTGGAAAGCGGTAGGCTGTCGCACCCATGCCATTGATCTGCACGAGGCGATGTACCTGCAAGGGATGTCCGAGTATTTTAGCTATCCCAATAATTTTCTGCATTTATCAGTCGACTATGAGAATAACAACGCATAACTCACTTACTGAATTCAAGGACTACAGGGTTATCTACAATTTAATAATTGTCAAAGTATGACAGATTTAAAAATATTATTGTACTTAGTTTTAGTAGTCGCATTTGAAGGATACAGTGCAATCAATGCGATTGTTTGAGGACAATGCCAAAGTTATGTTTGGAACCGAAGTACCGGTGCTGCTAAGAGATGCTTTTTTCTGATTTTGATGAAGACATACCCCTTGTCAACAGCTGCAACTGATGAGTGGTTGAAAATGCTTTTGACCACTTGAAGGGCAATTCCGGCGAATAAGGAGAGTACTGGACAATAAATATAACAAGTACACCAATATCATATGGTGTTGTGACTTGTACATTATTTTAAAAGTGCAGGAATTTATGCATATAAATAAGAGCAGAACATAAGGAGTATAAAATCGGACGCAACCAGAGCACACAAGCTCCGCTAACGAATACGCTTACCGCTCAGAAAATCAGATCAGATGATCAATTGCTAGATTTGTTCAGATAATTATTTGTTGATGTATTGAGTATAAATTTATAATAATAATAATAAATAAATAATAAAATAATAAATTTATTGTAGGATTTTGCGCGCAGAAGTTAAAACATTTGTTTGTCAATCAATATTTAGCAACCAACACATTTTGATAAGACAAATAAAGGGTGCCAACAAGAACAAATCGTTCATGTAAGCTTGTGAAAAAGCAGAATTTACAAAAATTCAGCATTTCAACATAGTATACAACAACAGTAAAAATATAACATATTCGTAGCATTTTCCTGAATTTCTCATAAATGCTAATTTCAACTTTTGTGCAAAGACGCTATTACACTTACAGACGGGCGATGTTAGAAATGGCTCGCAAACGGCTCGCTAATGATATATTTGCGAGAGTCGTAAAACGAGACTTTCGTAAGCAATAACGTTTACGAAGCTTGTGTCCCCGCTGGGTAGTAACAATTGTATGCGAAACCAAACTCTAAGAACGTAGCGTAACTTCTTGTAACAATATATTGGTTATTCGTTGAATAAAAAAAATTTGTTTTGCCTTTTTGGTGGCACCATAGATTTATAAGGCTCAACTACAAATCACAGCACTTGCCATAAGACAAGGACCGGCCAGTCGTACAGAACTGTCTCGGAAGTATCCACACTTCCTCATCAGCGACCAATCAAGTAGATTCTTCTTGCGAATCTGAGAGAGTCTTTAGCAAAGCTGAACACAAACCATTTCGGATCGCAGGACAAGACTTAGTTTTAATATAAACTAAAGCAAGGATCTCAAAAATATAGACTGATAATTTTGTTATTATTTCAATTGTAAAGGTTTTTTTCAATGTTTTTTAAAGCATCGATGGACATACATATCGATGTTTCTCCACCTCTAGACCAATGCTGCAAATTACAGAAATCCAGCATCCGTTTAACCACTTGTGCGCTAGAACAAAATGAGAATTCTAAGGCACATCAGTTGTAAATTGTGCTCTGGGGTTGCGTTCTGTGTGCTTTGTTGCGATATCATGGTTACGACTGCGTGGAGTGCAATCTAACTAACTATATATATAAAAGAAATCGTGCTGACTGACTGACTGACTGATTGCAAATCATCGCACAGCCCAAACCGTAAGAGATAGCAAGCTGAAATTTTCACAGTAGGTTCCATCTATGATGAAAGTGCACGCTAAGACGGGATTTTGGAAAATTCCACCCATAAGCGTGGAAAATCGCGGATAACTGTTGTATAAAATTTTTTGTTTACCATCCAATCGGCTTCAAACTCATTTTCAGAGATCTACACAAAAATACATTTGACACAGATTTCACCGATTTCGAAAAATCCACCTTCTTGGGTGGAAAATGGGGGTCTCAAGGTTGTATCGGCAAAAGTCTAATTTTAGTCCGATTACCTTCAAATTCATTTTCAAAGCTCTACGTAAAACAATTGGACACGTGTATCAGCGATTTTGGGAAATTCAGCCCCATGGTCGGGAAATTAGTGGAAAACTCTGGTATTCGACATTTTTAATTTCATGCGATTGGCTTCAAACTCATTTTAATTGTTCTATAGGAAAACTAAATAGGATTTTGGAAAAGCTACCTCCAAAGTCGGAAAATTCGAAGAAAACTGTTGTATGATCCTTTTTTGATTATCGTACGATTGGCTTCAAACTCATTTTCAAATTTTTCTGTTTATCATCCAATTATTTTGAAACTAATTTTCAAAGCACCTCACATTGAATAATTCGACACATGTGCTACCGTTTTTGAAAAATGCACGCCCACGGTGCAAAAGGGGTGTAGTCTGGAATTCAGCTTCATAATAATTTCCAAATATAAATAAAAACAAGTAAGAATGCTATAGTCGAGTATACCCGACTACGAAACTCCCTGTACCCAGGTCTAACACATCCAATCACATCTACGTCCACTTACACATACATACACACATACACAAAGACGCACACACACAGGCGGCAAAGGCGACAGCGCAAGCGAGGCAATTTAATTGGTGGCTGTGCTTCTTCTTCCCCCCGTTTCGATGCATCACTGAATCTTTCGTGAATAACTTCCGTGTTTATTATCCGATCGACTGAAACTTGGACAGTAGATTAACAGAGACTAAAGTATTGTACATGTCAAATCTAAAACCTATATCTTGAAAATTGTTACTGTAAAACGGTCGGAGATGTCTCCTTCTGCCTGTTACATACATTTGCACAGATGTAATACCCCCTTCTTACCCATTTTAATTGTACAGGGAGTAAAAGTTTGCAATTACTTGCTTTTAGATTTGACATGTACAATACTTTAGTGTTTCCTAATCTACTGTCCAAATTTCAAGTCAATCGGATAATAAACACGGAAGTTATTCACGAAAGAAGATTCAGTAATGCAGCGAGAGGGAAGAAGAAGCACAGCCACCAATTAAAATGACTCGCTTGCGCTGTCGCTTTTGCCGCCTGTGTGTGTGTGCGTCTTTGTGTATGTGTTGATGTATGTGTAAGTGGACGTAGATGTGATTGGATGTTTTAGACCTGGGTACAAGGAGATTCGTAGTCGGGTATACTGGACTATAGCATTCTTACCTGTTTTTTTAAATAATCATCAATTTCGATTTGAACTACAAAGTGCTAACTGGTTTTATGATAAACTTAAAGCAACCCAATCCAAAGACTGTGTAATCTTTCTTTATAATACTATAATTATAAGGTCTTTGCCATAACTGTATAATTGTATTTGACAATTAATTCGTTTCACAATTTTCAAATTATTTTCGCATTTTTTGAGTATTAACAGAATTACCCCATTCTAAGTCTCAGGTCTCGGATAAGGAAATCGCAGTTATATCGGTTTTGTTTATACTCTGTTCCCGAAGGGAAAAGAGTATATTGGGTTTGCAAAATATCCGTCTGTCCGTCTGTCCGTATTAACGCAATTTTTTCCACACTCTTGAAGCTAGAGCAACCAAACTTGCTACACATGTTGGTGTATACCCTCAATTTTTGTCGAGAGCCCCAGCCCCTCCCCCGCATATGAGCAAAATCTATATCTCCCACACCTGTACAGGTAGAGTCACCAAATTTGACATACAGACTACTGTTTTCTTCGCGTCTCTTTCCGAACCCACAAAAAGGCAAATTATACCGGACTAGGAACAGAGTATTCTGCTGTCCGACTGCAACGTTCTTACTTGTTTTTTTTGTGTACTCCAAAAACATGCTCTTGGTTTCATTTTGTAAAGCTCAACAATTTTTTGATCATAATTTAAACAAGTGCCAAAATATGCACAGTGGGCAGCACGAAAACTAAAACAAAATGTACGAGGTAAACGAGTAAAAAATGTATGCAAATTAATGTTTATTGCACTTTTAACACATATACACGTTGGCAGAACGAGGTTGGCGGTACTCATAATAGTGTACTATATATAAACATAAGTATGTATACACCCGCCATATATGTAAATTTACATAAAGGTTGCCACTGCTGTTGCTTTTTACTTTAGTTGGGAAATTGCATTTTCCTGAGCACAAATGTTAATCAGCTAAAAGTCATGAAAGTTGAGGAGGATGGGATGGGACGATGGCTAGTGCGCAGGTGTTTAGCCCAGGTGAAAGGGAAAAATGAAAGAAATGCAAATTTAATTGTATGCCAGGCGAATTAATGTGCTCCCACACACCTGAGCTTCCACAAGCCCAGCAGCACCCAACAACACCGTTTCCAGACCAACTATGCTAAAGTAAAGTGGCTGCAAGTGGACAGCCCAGCACGCAGTTTCTTGGGGATAGGGTATCAGAGACGGCATATGCCTAAGTGTCAACAAACTTAAAGAATTTGCATCTCTTTGATTGTCGAAATTCCTTGAAAATATATATATACACACCTTCTACAGACATTTATTTATTTTTTCTCCATGTTTTTTAAGCTGCAGTTGAGTTCGAAAATAATTAACATTCCAGTTTTTTGAAAACTTTTTAAGGTCAGGCAGTTTGGCTGCTCTGACAAGGTAGAGATCTAAAGAGAATTTTTAGGGAGTCACATTTATTCGAGTTAAGAAATTAACCAAAAGAATATTAAGATTGTGTGGAATGAATAAGTGGCAGGTATCAAATGAGCATAGTATTATAAGCTAAGAACTGGATATAAATGTTTTAAATGTTTAAATGTTACAATTTTTAATTGCCAGATGGTGAATTAAGAAATGTTTTCGTTCTTTTTTTTCTAGTTCTAAAAATTTATTATGTGATTTTTGTATATCGTCAGTTGGTTTTCAAAATATTTTCTTTAAGAAAGTATATTTATATGTAAGGCAAGGAAATCAGAAGTCGGGTATTCCACAAATTAATTATTTTTGCGCTGGCTAGTGGAGTATATCAATTCTGATAGTTGGCCCTGCAAAATGAGATGAAATTTGTTTGGTTTCTTCACAGATGTTGCTGCGATGCAGGTTTATATTGATGATAAGTTTTGCTTTTGTAAATTATTACTTCAATCTTTGTCTTCTGAACTAGAGGAAAACTAAACATGAAGAAATATCCCGTTGTAAGCTTCATGCATCTACATTTGTTGGCGTTGCTTATGCATCTGAGTTATAATACATCACATAAACACACTTATATAATGTACATATGTATGTACATACATATATATATTTTCAAAAGTAAATGCGTCCAGCCTGGACGGTATGTATCTTCACGTGACTTCATTACGAATATGGGCTGCAACTTCATGGGGTTTTTGATATGTATCCCTTGCACATTTTGAAATGTCAGAACCTGAGTCATTTAAGTTCACCCTTGCACGTATAAGGCAAATAAACCGGAATTTCCTTTATTCTTTTATTTATCTTTATCAAATATAGAGTACATTTTTTTGAGGGAATGCTTGACATGCCGTTTGTTATTTTTTGTAAGCACTGTGGCCATATTTTATTTACCCATTTTGAACGGCATTCTTTTTTCTCGTAAAGGGTTGAAATTCTTGTCATATTTGCAGGTGTACACATGTATATTTAAGAAGCTTCCGTCAGTGTACATATATGTACAAATATAAGCCAGAAATAAGCTTTAAGTGAAACAGCAGCACTTTGAACATTTTATTTTGAGCTTATTATATAAAGGAGTATATTTTTAAAGATTCAAAAATTTTTGTATTTGTTGTAGGCATTGGGGTATTACAGTTACATTGACTGATATATTTATCAAACATATGTAATTGAAACCGAACACCTTTGTTATTGAGTAAAAAAAGCAGGATAAGTAGTAACACATTACTAGTATAAGTAATAAGTATCAACTAGGAAATCTTTTCCATTGTGAAATAGAATCCAGTGCCCTTTCTGTCTATATTTTCACCAGATAGATATGAAAACAAGTAAGAATGCTATAGTCGAGTATACCCGACTACAAAACTCCTGTACCCAGGTCAAAAATTTCCGATCGCATCTTCGTAAACTTACACATACACACACTCATACATAAGGACGCACACACACGAGCGACAGCGCAAGCGAGGCATTTTAAATGGTGGCTGTGCTTCTTCTTCCCCCCCCCCCCCCCCCCCCTCGCTGAAGAACTGAATCTTCTTTCGTGAATAACTTCCTTGTTTATTATCTGATCGACTTGAAATTTCGACAGTAGATTAACATTGACTAAAGTATTATAGCATATATATATATATGAAAATTGTTACTGTAAAACGATTTTTATCGATTTGGGGGGGAATGGAGGGAGATATCGAAAATATAAGCTCTAGCTCTTATAGTTGCTGAGATCGACGCGTTCATACGGACAGACGGACGGACGGACAGACGGACAGACAGACGGACATGGCCAAATCGAATTCTCTTTTGATACTGATCAAGAATATTTATACTTTATAGTGTCGGAGATGTCTCCTTCTGCCTGTTACATACATTTGCACAGATTTAGTACCCCCTTTTTACCCATTTTATGGGTACAGGGTGTAAACAGTAATTATGCCCATTAGGTCATATGCCTTAGAGTCTAAAGGAATAGCTATTAATTCCTTTAGACTTAGATAGACCTAGATTCTTGTGAAAAATTCCCAAAGGCGCCCGGTTCTACTTTGAAGTATTACCATACTGTTTGCAATATGTCTATGTCCTAATGTCGAACTGTTATCCTAGATAGATTGTAGAACTTTGCCCCAACTGTGCTTTTAAGTGAACTTACCCTGTTGATGACTATAAGTCCAGCTCAAAGACCGACCCCTATCAGACGCGCATCTCATCAATGGCTGCCTGTGGCACCTGCTGCTGCTGCGAAACTGCCGCCGTGGCGCTCAAGCCAAGGCTCTCAAGGTGGGCGTGCGGCATGTGGCCGTGGTTATGAGGGTGGATGTGTCCTTTGGAGGAGCTAGGTGCGCTGCTGACGCCGCTGCTGCTGCTGCCGCCCGACGGCGTCTGATCGAGCAGCATGTTGCCACCGGGCCCCGTTGCAACCATGCTTGAGTTGTTGTTGCTGCTGCTGGTGGTTGTTGATGAGGCAGCCGTGCGCAGAGGTGGGCGCGGACCGCGTATATGATGCGTCTGCATGCCCGCTAGCACAGTGCCATTTGCCTGATGTTTGTTAGTCTGAAACTGCTGCTGCTGTTGATATTGCTGTAGTTCTGCGGAGGAAAGATAGAGTGGGGAAATGTAAGCTACTTATGTCGTTATGCGTATGTCGACATATTATGAACAAAATGTTTATTGACGAGCGGCATCAGCATCAGCAGCAACAGCACCACAACAAAGTCATTTTGTAAACAACAACGCCAACCAATATACACACATCGTCCACAACAACATTGTCATCGACAATATCGTTGGGGTTGCTGCGCTTTTTGTGCTATTCAATTGCCAACCAGTTGCCATATTATAAAGCCACTCCTGGCCCCATTCTCTGGGCTTAACCCATCGT
This sequence comes from Hirtodrosophila confusa, assembly GCA_035043065.1. Lineage (NCBI taxonomy): Eukaryota > Metazoa > Arthropoda > Insecta > Diptera > Drosophilidae > Hirtodrosophila > Hirtodrosophila confusa. The sequence goes on from JAWNNI010000045.1 coordinate 32,354, forward strand.
GCAAAGACTGCAAATGTATGCAGTTATTGACGCTGCTAATATTTTGATGTTTCTATTACCCTGCGAACGCAAGTCAAATAATTTGACACCCCATTATTTTCTCGATATGTGTGGGCACATAATATCTATGCTACACAGAAATTTGAAATTTGATTTGTAATTTATTCTTGTTTTTCCGGTGCGATGTCGACACTTCATAAATTGAGGGTATACACCAACTTGTGTACCAAGTTTGGTTGCTCTAGCTTAAAGATAAAGGCAAAAAATTGCGTTCATATGGACAGACGGACAGACGGACATTTCGCAAACCCAATATACTATTTTCCCTTCGGGAACATAGTATAAGAACCAAAACACTTTCAAATAAGATGCGTGTTCGTGTATGCATTTCTTTATACACATATATGTATACCATAAATGAGAATGTACACAATATACATGGCTATATTAATGAATTGAAAAAAATTGCATTTAAATTTAAACCGCAGTTAATTCTTAAATTTCGAAATTACTTATTCATTTTAGGGGCACAATGATATGATAACCAGCAGTTATCAAATTGATTTTTAAATTTTTACTCCCTGTACCCATAAAATGGGTAAAAAGGGGTATTGGATTTGTGCAAAAGTATGTAACAGGCAGAAGGAGACATCTCCGACCCTATAAAGTATATATATTCTTGATCAGTATCAAAAGAGATTTCGATTTGGCCATGTCCGTCTGTCTGTCCGTCTATCCGTCTGTCCGTCCGTCCGTCTGTCCGTCTGTCTGTCCGTATGTATGAACGCAAGGATCTCAGCAACTATAAGAGCTAGAGACACCAAATTTGGAATGTAGGTTCGTGTATAGCGGGAGCAGGTCAAGTTTATTTTAGATTTGAGATATCTCCCCCGTTCCCCCGCTATTCGATAAAAACCGTTTTACAGTTACAATTTTCAAGATATAGCTTTAAGATTTGGCATGTCCAGTACTTTATACCCTCTTAATCTACTGTCCAAATTTCAAGTCGATCGGATAATAAACACCTAAGTTATTCACGAAAGAAGATTCAGTGCTGCAGCAAGGGGAAGAAGAAGCACAGTCACAACTTAAAATGTCTGGCTTGCGCTGTGGCTCGTGCGTGTGCGTAGCTGTGTATGTATGTGTAAGTTAACGAAGATGCGATCGGAAACTTTTGACCTGGGTACAGGAGTTTCGTAGTCGGGTATACTCGACTATAGCATTCTTACTTGTTTTCTTCTGTGTTTTGAACTTTGCGTGAACTGCAAATGGAATGCAATTTTATTGGTGAGGTTGCCAATATGTCATGCAATATGACATGTCCTGTGTAATTCACGCTTAAGGCTCCTTCAAGTATATATGTCCCTGTAATATTGCCAAACTTGTGGCGCCCCCTTACTTCGAAATTATTTGTGGCAGCGGCAATTTGGTATCATATTCCCAGGAACATCAGTCGTTTCTATTTACTGTCTGATTACCGAGTTTCCTTTGACAATTTGCTTGTGTAGTTATCATGAGATCAATTTAAATAGCATGTCTGTAATGTTAACAAGTAAGAATGCTATAGTTGAGTATACCCAACTACAAAACTCCCTGTACCCAGGTCAAAAATTTCCGATCGCATCTTCGTACACTTACACATACACACACATATACACAAAGACGTACATGCACGAGCGACAGCGCAAGCGAATCATTTTAAATGGTGGCTGTGCTGCTTCTTGCCCCTGCGCTGCAGTAATGAATCTTGTTTGTTGAATAACTTCCATGTTTATTATCTGATCAACTTGAAATTTAGACAGTAAATTAAGAGTGACCAAAGTATTGTACATGTCCAATACCAAATCTATATCTTGAAAATTGTTACTGTAAAACGGTTTTTATCGAATAGCGGGGGAATGGGAGCTAATATCTCAAATCTAAAATAAACTTGACCTGCTCCCGCTATACACGAATTTACATTCCAAATTTGGTGTCTCTAGCTCTTATAGTTGCTGAGATCGACGCGTTCATACAGACGGACAGACGGACATGGCCAAATCGAAATCTCTTTTGATACTGATCGAGAATATATATACTTTATAGGGTCGGAGATGTCTCCTTCTGCCTGTTACATACATTTGCACAGATTTAGTACCCCCTTTTTACCCATTTTATGGGTACAGGGAGTAATGACTCGCTTGTGCTGTCGCTTGTGTGTGTATGTGTAAGTGTACGAAATTGCGATCGGGCATTTTTGACATTACAGGGAGTTTTGTCGTCGGGTTTACTCGACTATAGCATTCTTACTTATTATACCCTAGCAGGGTATTATAATTTTGTCTCGAAATGTGTAATGGACCGAAGGAGACATTTTCGACCCAAAAAGTATATATATTCTGAGTCAGCATGAATACCTGAGTCGATATAGCCATGTCCGTCTGTCCGTCTGTTTCTATTCGAACTAGTCTCTCAGTTTTAAAAGCAGGCAGTACATATGTCTGAACCGGATCGGACCACTATAACATATGAATTATCGATCGACAAATATGTTTTTGTATGAAAAACTTTTCTGCTTATTAATGTATCCTTACCGAACTTTCCTAAGCCGAGTCTTTAGAGAGCTTATGCAATCTGGCCAAATTTGGTCAAAATCGGACCACAATATCACTATATCAAAGTTGTTGCTTATACAAATATTTTATCATACTAAGTGAGAGTTTTATAAGACTTCAAATAGTTTCCTTTAATTTGATCAAAATCGGAACTTATGGCTTCCTTTGGAGCAATCAGACAAAAATTAAGTTTTGTATAAAATTAGATTTCTGCTAGGGTATATAGCTTCGACACCCGAAGATAGCCGTTCTTTCTTTTATTGTGTAGTTAGTCAAAATAAGTTTCAAACCTATAAATCAGCATGAGAGGTACCTGGTTCATTAAAGAAGGAATTTGGCTCACATCAAATCCAATGAATGTTTTAGAGGCGGTTTTTACGTCTTTAATGTGGAACAGAATGAAAATATTTGAGTGCCATTCATTATACATATTAGTTATGCTTATCTATTTTATTTTCTTTTAAAAAATCGAAACCTAAATCTAATCTAGTGGCTGGAAGCTTCTAAAAATTAAAATTTGAAAAGTATTTGATTTTGGTAATAAAGTGTAATGAACTGTTTCAAAATTCAAGTAACTTCGAGACTGGAATGCAACAATTGTTAACATTTCCTCGTTGAAAAAGTGAGAGGAGAAGAACTCTAATGAATAACTTAGCAGTAGTTTAGTTAATAAAGTAGGCAGTTAGTAAGGAGAAGGACTATTCCAAAAATATGATGCCAAAAGGCCCTTGTCCTTTGCCCTTTATTATGCTCAACTATGCGTACTGTTTGCTTTCATAATTTCATTGCTCGTCGAGCTAAAGCGGCCTTAAGATGTGGCCACCAGAGAACATTCCAAGTCAATGGATGCTGGCTTAGCCATAACGGTTGGCTAGAAAAGGGACCCATGGTGACTACAGCCTTAGGGCCAGATCAAAGCTGACTTCGGCTTAGTTCAAGTAGCGGCCGATTGCCAAAATCCGCAACAACACACACACTCAGAGAGGTACACAAGCATGCTGCCTTAAATGCATAATAATGTAGACGGTCAAATGGAAGTGCGAGTGCTCGCATAATTTGCATTATGTGCAATTTCCCATTTGGGCTCAGCAGAGCTGCCCGCAATGCTGAATATCAAATTAACAACGGTGCGTATGCGTAATTCAAAATGAACCCAATCGTCTGCGTGTGTTGGCTGCAATAAATTTTCAATTTCATGCATTTCTTTTATGTTTTGTTGCGGCATTGCGCAATCCGCAGCGAGGCAAAACTAATTTATATGCACATCACTTATACGCAATGTTGTACAATTGCATAAGCAACTCGCATGCAATCACAATGCAAATGCTGTAACAAATGCCCATAATAGAAATGGAAACTATCACAAATTGAATGTAAACCAAACAGCGAGGCAGCCGCCCACAATTAAGTACTCAAACTTTTCCAAAGTCTGTTCAACGGAGGTTGATTAGTATGAAATGACACGGCCGGAAATGGCGCATACATAACTCAACCAAAAATAGGCAGACCCGCTGAACTCTTACCCGCACATGGGACATGGGTCCAAGTGCTCACTTGACCACGGAACAGGGCGTGGACCAGAGAGCGACCCTTAACGGGTCACCCATGTGGCATTGCGGGCTTGCAGTTCTGTCCACAACTAAGTGGCCCGACAGAAGTGCAGGCAATTGTGCATTGTGTGTCCGCTAGGGGACTGGTGTGCGTGTGAGTGTGTTGTGCATTAATGAGCTGTGCACAACTACACGCGAATTTATTGCTCAATTTTTCAGTTTGCGTTTTTGGTACTCAGTTGACAGTTGTTGAACTTACCAACCAATTAAGTACATGGCTTGCTGACCGACGCGATGGGATGGGGCGCCACCAAGGATTCAATGTGCAGGGAGGGCAATTTATAGTCGAGAGATAGTGGAGATGCCCTCGGAACAGCTGCGCTTAATGATCGCCATCATTAAACTGGTAAAAACAATTTTGATGGCAACTCAGTGCTTAAGTGCGTAAACTCATTAAGATGATGCTGGGAAAATACTAAAATAGTGGATTTCTTGGTGTTTCAAATATGTTCAACTCTTATCAATTTACAGAAGTTGTAAAAATTAAAAATTAAATACATCATATAAGTAAGTACTCGACCAACAGATTTCCAAATCCAATATTTTGATGTGCTGATGTGATTAATGCCTTAATTAATAAGAATGAACAGCAATCAACGAGGTGGGATATTAGTTTGCTTACTATTGAATCGAACTCAATCTCATTTTTGAAACTCTAAAAATAATAATTTGAAGGAGTGCTACCCGACTCGCAAGTACTTAGCCAAAATTCAATATAATTAATTTTAATTAAAATATTTACCATGTTACAAAAGCGTGCCAAACGTGAAAATAAATAATTATTCAAATTTAAAGTCAAATATAGTTGGGAAACGCCAGCAAAGTCGTATAAGATAGTACTTTATAATCCATGCAACTCATGAATAAAAACACATTTAAACATTTGTATTGAAGTAAGTTATTGGCTTGGATTTATATTACACTAGCTGGTAGTTGGCCGGCCTTGTCCGGCAAAATATTTAGATTAAACTGTATTATGTTGAATATGATTACTGTCGTCAACCGTAAGAAATACATAAAAATTCAAAAGTCGCAAATTTGGCGGCAAAGTTATAACATATTGGTACTTACAAACACCTACAGACCGCCATATTAATCGAAAATCGATCATTATAATGTAGTATAGTTGAATTAGGTTACTTTAATGCTGACAAATAATCTGAAGGCATTTCTACCGCACACTCAGCACTACCCATAACCCGCTAATGACATTGAAATAATCAATCTTTCGGCCAAATGGCCACATGAACTGACCATTTAAGTTTGATTGGAGCGACAACCATATAAATGACTGCCTGCCATGCCAGATTAGCATACAATTTAAATGTTTTCAATCAAACATAAATCACAACAAGTGAGTGACCTACCCAACATACGCTTGGAAGGTTTGTGCAAGTTAGCACAAAATTGTGCGTAGTAAATCAGTCAGACGGATGGACAAGGTAATGCGAGGGGAGGGGGAGACTGAAGCAACAGTATAAGAAATCTATTTTTCAAAATGCAATGCGAAGAAATCAAACGGATATCGAAGAAGATTTATGTGCGTCTATTTACTATGGAGCAGGGCATTGAGCGCACGAACGAACAAATATTAAGTATACGCATCGTAAGCTGTGCGAAATCAGTTGAATGGATCTGTTTGCGTATGTGTGTGTGTGTGTGTGTGTGAGCGAGTGAGCAGCACAATTAAATTGGATTTATGGCGCGCGTGATTGCAACATGAAGTTAATGTGCATACAAATACAATAGCCAACGAGAACTTCCAGGGAACTCTGCGCACTGGGCGCCAACATAGGAAAAATGGTTGTCGAACTTTTTGAGTGCACGGAAATCGTACCTTGTTTGTCATGTCATCAATAAGCGACGAACAACTTGGGATGAAGCAGATACGGGGGCAAAAGCAAATTGAATGAGCATATTAAAAACAAGAAAAGGAATGTAATATACGAGAACATTTCTGCAAGGAAGTGCCAAGGAAATGGATGTCGGTACGCCCAGCAGCAGGAACAACAACATCCAAATGAGCACTGAAGCGCACCAATGAAATATTTATGAGTCCCACCATGTACATTTATGCATGTTTCTTGACGGTCCAAACTGAAAGTGTATTGAAAAATTTATTAGCTGGATTAACCGGGGGATCCGCTTTGGCAGTCCGGTTAAAGTTGTTTAAGTTGTCCCGTAGTTTGAGCTTTATGGAATACTTGATGAGCACACACAGAGCAAGTTCTTAATTAATAATTATAAATGAAACGAGTTAACATACAAAGTTAACCTTTAAGTAACATTAACTTGTTAAAATGTACTTTATTCGTGTTCATCTTTATCAAATGTCATGTTATGTATTTATGTATATTGAATTTGAATAAAAAAACAAACTCAACTTGAAAATTTCAATTTTTAAAAGGAATAAGTTATTTTATGTTTTGTAATAAGAATATGTAAATTTCATTAAATTTTTCCTTGCTGACGAAGGGAGTACGACAAAAGCTACCGACTGCAGTATACTCTGTTCTCAGTGTAGTAACAAGGCAAAGTAATTCTAAAATGTTGGGTGGCAAAGAGCCTTGGTGATAAAAGGAAATTCGCTGGCCCCAGATATTAAATTGTGCAAGAAATACATTTTAGTTGACTTGCGGGGGCGAGTCCACGTCTTAAGTATCTAAGTGTCTGAAGAATTGTCTTCATACAGTCAGAAACCCTACAAACCATGTTTATTCTCAGCTTGATAATGTTTAAACAAAAGGCAGCATTTTGCGGTTTCTGGAGGAGTTGAAATAATCATTATTGAGCTAATATTCTTAAAACAAACGCTGTTTAATATGCCAAGGCTTAAACATTGTCTTAAAATTCAAGTTTGCACTGTCTACGTAATTCTTAATGAAGGTTCCTTGCGATTCCCTGCAGTAAGGGATATGCTGTTTTTATAGTAAATGAGAGAAGTAAACTTTTGAATGCAGATTAAATCAGAACATTTTTGGCCTACAACTGGATACTTCCTCGAAGCAGACCCTTTATTGCGCCCAATTGTCCGCCTTGCTGAGCCGCAATGTACTACATGCCAGTCATTGGCATTACAACTGACCACCAAGGATGCGGCAGTGTGGCTTTTCCTCTGGCCGAGCCAATAAAATAATATTGTCTTATATAACTAGCTGCGCAATGCACGGCATTATGGGGACAAAGCAAGAACAAAACTATCATCCCTCAGCAAACAAGAAGGACAACTACAGATAAAGTGAAATTTGTATGCCCGTAGTTCCGTCTGTCCTTTGGACGAAATCATCAAAGCAGAGGCCAAATAATAAAACTAGGGAAAGTGAAAGGAAAAACAAAATTGCGGCATCAGAAGCCACAATGTGTTGGCTGCGACGAAGTTCGAATAATGCGCCGGGAATGGAATGGTCGATGGGTGGGGCCAAAATCTCTGTTGGCCGGGACAGAAGGCAAACATATGTTGACGGCGTTGGCATAAATATGGCCACGGACTGGCTGCGGAGTCGGGTTTGGGAACAGGCGCGGTCTATGAGCTGGCTTGCAAATAGGTTTTCCATCATTTTTTGTCTTTTCAGCAAGGCGTATGTGTGATGAACGATATCTGTGTGTGCGTGTGCCAGCCACTGTTGAAATTTCAACAATAACATTTGTATGAAGCTGTTTATGTTCTCGTGCTGGTCCTGTCGGTAGTCCTGGCGGTGTGTTATCGTTGCCTGGCGTTGACAATGTGGATGACAATCACGTCACGTCAGGCTCTTCGTCTATCTATCCGTGTCTCTTAGTCCTTCCCCTGTGTCCCCCTTGCTGTACTTGCTTGTACTTACTCGTGTCGGGCTTAGCAGGCGAGTCGCGTTTGCCTTTTGTTTGCTGTTTTATTTTTATTATATTCAGTCACCCTTCTCGCCCCAGCTCCCCCACCAACACTCACACACACACACACATACTCATGTCAGCAAAAATCGTTTACGCTTCACTGTTTTACTCAATTTGGTTGATTTTTGCTGGCGGCTTATTTTTATTTTTGCGGGTTTTCGGTTGACAGCTGATTTTGAATTTACTGCGAGTTTCTGCGAATTGTGTGCAAAGTTTACTTTTTGTTTGAAAAGTAGGCAAAACAAATATGAAATAGCTTCGCTTTGAGTGCTTAACTCGAGCTATCGGGCATTGGCCAAAATAATTAGGGCCAAAAAGGCTGACTCTAGGATTTCATACACTCTCTTAACACCCCAAAGCTGCTGTTCTTAAAACTGTACGGCTTAGTTTTAAAGCTCTGATGAATATGTTGTTTCAAACGTTGAAAAACGGCCTAAATACCAATGTTAATTTCAATAAATTGAATAGCACAATTTATGCTCTTTGTTTCTGTTTTTATACCCTAGCAGAGGGTATATTAAAACATTGCCTCGAAATGTGTAATGGACTGAAGGAGACGTTTCCGACCCCACAAAGTATATATATTCTGAATCAGCTTGAATTGCCGAGTCGATATAGCCATGTCCGTCTGTATCTATGCAAACAAGTTTCTCAGTTTTTAAGCTATCGTAATGAAACTTGGCACCGACCATTCTTTGTACTGCAGGCAGTACATATGTCGGAACCGGCCGGATCGGAATACCATAACATATAGCTGCCATAGGAATGATCGGTCGACAACTATGTTTTTGTATGAAAAACTTGTTTACTTATGAAGATATCCTCACCAAATTCACCCAACCGTGTCGCTGGAGAGTTTATACAATCTCACCAAATTTGGTCTATTTATATCACATACGAAAAATCAGACGAAAATTGTGTTTTGCATCAAAAAATTGCTGCTAGAGTATATATGCAGCTCCGAAGACAGCTGATCTTTCTTTTATATTCACGACGAAGTTATAGGGAAGATAACTTTTGCCTGAGGATAAATTGACATGCGCTTGGTTTTCTTACCGAAAATTTATACACAAAATCGTTAACGATTGTCATTGCAAAAAATGACAACTGTAAGCTATTATTTGCAACTGTCGTGAACATGAGAAAACAATATCAAGTTTAAAGTGGCAATATTGTGATCTTCAGTTTCCAGCAATTATTAAAAGTTACACTTACATAAGGTCAGTGAGATATAAAAAAGGATTTTATGACAAAAATTGATTGGGGCAGAGTAGGAATATGTAAATATTTTGCACGTGTTGTGGTAAAATACTCCCTTGTGTGTGGATGAGAAATCCAAAATGGAGAGACAATATCGATAAAATCATAAAATTGTAAAAAAGCTCTTGAAAAGGTAGGCTTAAAATTGTAATTATTACATGTATTTTACAATACTTATCTGTATTTATCTGTATTTATTAAGCGTTTGTTATTCAAATCGACTTGGGAATATAAACTAATTCAAAGGCAATTCAAGTGCGTTATTTATGGCAATTAGCAGGTCAAAGGTTATCCTAATAGCTAATAAATCATGAGATAAGTTACTCTAGAGACACAAACTGTTTATTTTACGAGCTGTCAGGTAATGAGATTATAAACTCGTAACTCGCAAAACAAGTTTGTAAATAGTTATGTGTATAAATATTTTCTAGAGCCGAACAGAATTGAAGTCCACTTTTAGTGTCATAATATTAAATTTTCCTTGTATATATTAACAAATTGAGTAAATACAATCAATATTATTACTGTAATCACTATAATAACTTTAAGATCAAAAGACGCTACGTATTAAATGCCTGTAATTTTGAGTGAGCCAACTAAGCCTAATGGGGCATTAAACTGCTGTTAAACAACGCAAACATTTCATATAATCCAAGGCCATCAGACAGCAACGGCAGCAACAAATATTAATCTGCCACTTGAGTGCGCAGAGCTAAAAAAAGCTCCCAAAAATCTCAGGACAAACATTAATTACGCAAGGATTTTCGCCCAGGCTCATAGTGTAGTTGACTTTAATATTTATGGTCTGTGCGAGGATGAGAAATGTGCTGTTTAAATAAATAACTGAATGGAACGCCAAGCTTGCGTCGATGGCAATGTCGGGCCTGAGAATGCGCCCACGCATAATTATATGAAAATTCGTAATAATTATAAATAATGCAGAGAGTCCTGAAAATGCCAACGCCAAGCGAAGTACTCGCCACTTTCGAAAGTGCCAGCATCTGACACTGGAGACGCCGACGACAAGGACAATGCCGACGATAGTGGCTTCGAGTGGCGAGTTTTATTTACCCACCTTACACTGGGCAATGCCAGCAGCACCGTCCACAATGCGGTGATCCACTTAGCCACTACATCATTTCCGCTTCCGTTAAGGCGCCAGCACAGACGCGGAAAAATAAATCAGCTATAATAGCAACAACGGCTATAGCAAACAGGAAAACTCGCTGATTATTATAGTAAGTATTTTATGGCAATGGTCCTCAGCTTGTAGCATTCGATAAATATAGGTTCTAGTGTCAATTTTTACTTCTGTCGCTATTGAACAGCAATTAGAGCTGACGATAAAGTGCACAAGCCTGTTCAAGTAGCTAAATTTGACAAATCCTTTATGCAACACAAAATGTAATGCAATTTTCACTTGAGATGGCATGACATCCAGGTAAGAGCACTCGATTGCGTCAGCTTGTGTAAATTGGAAATGCAGTCAAAAATTCAACAAAATCTAACATTACGGATGTGAAGTCACTATACACTTACGCAGGGTTGTATAATTTTGTCGCAAAATTGAAATACTCGTTTCCAACTCGGAAGATGTATATAATTAAGAAACGGTATTTTTTAGTGTATAAAAAATATATCATTTATTCATTGAATAAATTTGACCGAATCAAATGGAATACAAAAATGAACTCAATCACTCTAAATGCTTGGGAGCTGATCAAACCTCGGACCGAAGCTTTTAGGAAGCTTTGAATTGAAAAACGTTTATGTGTGAGAGCGAGCTTTGGCTCTCTTAAGGAGTTGTCCCTTAGGGAGGTTACTAAAGAAGTAGCGACATTGCGTCAGCCGATATTTGTGCAGAGTCTGAATTTTCGTGTGGGAAAGTGGTGGCCTGATGCTAACTTCGACAAGTGGCTTCGGTTCTTGAAATTAGGGTCTTTTGTTTATGTCTGAACGACATCCGCCAGTGTCGATGTTATCAACAGATTTTGCTTACAATATTTTGGGTTGCTTATGAACTGTATTTGGTTGCTAAGTGGTATGTGGTTGCTAAGTGTGTGTAAGACGGGAGATGGATATATCACTATATATTCTAGATCAGCTTAGTCGATATAGCCATGTTTGTCTGTCTATTTATTACAACTAGTTTAGCCTGTGGTCGACGAATTCAACCAAGTTTTAGGAACAATAAAAGTAAAAATTTTTATACTCTGTTAAAAATTTTTTTAAAGAAATGTCCGTCTGACGTCTGTCGGTATGACGCAATTTTTACTCCCTGTACTCATAAAATAAAAAAAATGGGGTACTAAATCTGTGGAAATGTATGTAACAGGCAGAAGAAGACATCTTCGACCCTATAAAGTATATATATTCTTGATCAGTATCAAAAGAAATTTCAATTTGGCTGTGTCCGTCTGTGTGTCCGTCTGTATGAACGCGTCGATCTCAATGAATGTAGGTTCCTGTATACCATACGCAGATCAAGTTTGTTTCCGGTTTCAGATATCTCTCCCTGTGAAGAAGACGCATAGCCGTCACTTAAAATGCCTTGCTTACGCTGCGGCTCGTGTGTGTGCGGCTTTGTGCACGTAGCATGTATGTGCAACAGGACGAAGATGTAATTGGAAGTTTTATACCTGGGTACAGGGAGTTTCGTAGTCTGGTATACTCGACAAGAGCATTCTTACTTTAAGTAAGAGCAACCAAATTTGGTACACATGTTGGTGTATACCCTCAGTTTATAAAGTGTCAAGGTCACCACCAACCCCCAACCTTCTCTTCTAATTTGGCGGAAACCCATATATTTCACACTAAGGTTGAGCTCCTTAACAGATCTGTACCAACAAAATCCACCGCAAAACGGCAAAACCTTTCCCAAAAACACGTTCTTGACTGAGGTTTTACCTCTGTAAGCCATGTCTGTGTGATTATGTATCTTTGTGTTAGTGTCACCTTTAACACGTGTTATCGGCAATATACCCAACAGAATTAAATTTTTAATAAATGATGATGAAGGGATTATTTAAATACCTTTCGAATGTTTTAAAAATGATTAATAGTGGTGCAATATTAAAGTCATAAAATGAAGCATAAGTATTATGTTTGCCTATTAATAATTACATGTATAGATTCAATCTAGTCTCTCAACTTTAAAATATACATTTTATTTTTTATTCGACTGCAAATTACTGTTTTAATAATTGGCAATAAAAAAAGGGCTAAAAATTAGAAAAAAGTTGTACAAATGACATAAATATACACATTTCCAATATCCAGACGATACAACGAGCGTTCATTCATTTACCCCAACATTCTGCCCAGGAGTCGGCAAAAACGTCATCCTCTTCACGCCTACAATTTCCCCACCAGGAGAATATGAGTTGTCCTTACAACAAATAAGAACCTCAATACATACTTCTTAAATACTCCATACCTTAAAAATTCAATTTTTTTGCACACCTTCTCTGAAAACAATTGAAGCCAATCAACATTACTAGATATGTAAGATTTAACAACTTGTTTCTTGTTGTTGTTTTTGATTCCCTGTACCCATAAAATGGGTAAAAAGGGGGTATTGGATTTGTGCAAAACTATGTAACAGGCAGAAGGAGACATCTCCGACCCTATAAAGTATATGTATTCTTGATCAGTATCAAAAGAGATTTTGATTTGGCCATGTCCGTCTGTCTGTCCGTCTGTCCGTCTGTCCGTCCGTCCGTCTGTCCGTCTGTCCGGATGAACGCGTCGATCTCAGCAACTATAAAAGCTAGACACCAAATTTGGAATGTAGGTTCCTGTATACGATACGCAGATCAAGTTTGTTTCCAATTTCAAATATCTCCCCCCGTTCCCCCGCAAATCGATTAAAACCGTTTTACAGTAACAATTTCCAAGATATAGCTTTAAGATTTGGCATGTACAATACTTTAGTCTCTCTTAATCTACTGTCCAAATTTCAAGTCGATCGGATAATAAACACGGAAGTTATTCACGATAGAAGATTCAGTAATGCAGCGAGAGGGGGAAGAAGAAGCACAGCCACTTTTCCGCCTGTGTCGTGCGTCTTTGTGTATGTGTGTGTGTATGGATAAGTGGACTTAGATGTGATTGGATGTTTTAGACCTGGGTACAGGGAGTTTCGTAGTCGGGTATACTCGACTATAGCATTCTTACTTGTTTTCCATTATAATAATAGTATAATAATAGTATTATAATTTTGTCTCGAAATGTGTAATGGACTGAAGGAGACGTTTTACTCCCTGTACCCATAAAATGGGTAAAAAGGGGGTATTGGATTTGTGCAAAAGTATGTAACAGGCAGAAGGAGACATCTCCGACCCTATAAAGTATATATATTCTTGATCAGTGTCAAAAGAGATTTCGATTTGGCCATGTCCGTCTGTCTGTCCGTCTGTCCGGATGAACGCGTCGATCTCAGCAACTACAAGAGCTAGAGACACCAAATTTGAAATGTAGGTTCCTGTATACCATACGCAGATCAAGTTTGTTTCATATTTCAGATATCTGCCCCCGTTCCCCCGCAAATCGATTAAACCGTTTTACAGTAACAATTTTCAAGATATAGCTTTAAGATTTGGCACGTACAATACTTTAGTCTCTCTTAATCTACTGTCCAAATTTCAAGTCGATCGGATAATAAACACGGAAGTTATTCACGAAAGAAGATTCAGTGATGCAGCGAGAGGAGGAAGAAGAAGCACAGCCACCAATTAAATTGCCTCGCTTGCGCTGTCGCTTTTGCTGCCAGTGTGTGTGTGCGTCTTTGTGTATGTGTGTATGCAAGTGGACGTATATGTGATTGAATGTTTTAGACCTGGCTACAGGGAGTTACGTAGTCGGGTATACTCGACTATAGCATTCTTACTTGTTTTTTTTTCTTATTTCTGGACGTTGATGTAACGAACAGTACATACAAGTGGCCCAACGACACCAAGCACGGGCTTGTTAACGCGCGGACCCAAGCATAAATGCAACCCACCTCCCGCCCAACCGACCGAGGGGCACGCCGCATAACGTACGGTAGCGAAAGATCGCGGACATGCAAATACAACAATAACATTATACAAAAGTTCCTAAGGATTACATAAATAACGTAAGAGTAAAGTTTTAAGTGTAGAAATTGAAGTAGCATTACTTATTAGATGGAAAAGATTGTTATAGTTAGAGCATAAGACTTGAAAGGGGTTATGAATAGCATAATTAGAACTACAAGCTTGAAGGTATAGTGGAAGAAAGTTTCTAGAACATCTGATCGGAACTGCAAAACTAATTTGACTGATTAATTCAGAAGAATCAATTTCCCCATTAATTAGTTTGTGTAAGAAAATTACACCCAGCATGGTTCTACGATCAGAAAGAGAAGGCAAATTTATTAATAAAAGTCTACTACGATAAGAAGGCAAGCGAGTATTAGTATTCCAGTTAAGACCCCGGAGTGCAAAGAGCAGAAATTGTTTTTGTACCGATTCTAATCTATCCTGATGAACCTTTCATTGGGGACACCAAATACAAGAACCATATTCAAGAATAGGTCGGACAAGAGAAGTATAAAGAGTTTTAGTAATGTAGGGATCGTTAAATTCCTTCGACCAACGCTTAATGAAACCCAGGACACCAAAGGCACGATTAGCGGTGGAAAAGATATGCTTGTCAAACTTAAGCTTGGGATCTAAGAGGATACCCAAATCATCAACCGACTCAATTCGAACAACCGGCTTACCATTTAGAATATAACTGTTAAAAAAGGGCATTCGCCTGTAAAAGGACATTACGTTACACTTACCACAATTAAGATTTAATAAATTTACCCGACACCAGGCTTGAAAACTATCAAGATCAGTTTGCAACCTTTGACCAGATAAGAAATCAGTAGATGACAGACAAATTTGAACATCATCGGCATACATCAGCACCCGGGAGTGATTTACAACAGAAGGAATGTCATTTATGAACAGAGTAAATAATAAGGGGCCAAGATGACTTCCTTGTGGAACTCCGACCCAACAAAGTATATATATTCTGAATCAGCGTGAATAACCGAATCGATATAGCGATGTCCGTCTGTCCGTCTGTTTCTATGCAATCTAGTCTCTCAGTTTTAAAGCTATCGTAATAAAAGTTGACATATGTTGGAACCGGCTGGATCAGACCACTATAACATATAGCTGCCATAGGAATGCTCGGTCGACAACTTTGTTTTTGTAAAAAAATAGAGACACCAAATTTGGAATGTAGGTTCGTGTATAGCGGGAGCAGGTCAAGTTTATTTTAGATTTGAGATATCTCCCCCCGTTCCCCCGCTATTCGATAAACACCGTTTTACATGAACAATTTTAAAGATATAGCTTTGGGATTCGGCATGTACAATACTTTACTCAAGTCGATCGGATAATAAACACGGAAGTTATTCAACAAACAAGATTCAGTGTTGCAGCGCGGGGGGAAGAAGCAGCACAGTCACCACTTAAAATGCCTCGCTTGCGCTGTGCGTCTTTTGTGTATGTGTAAGTGTACGTAGATGTGATTGAATGTTTTAGACCTGGGTACAGGGAGTTTTGTAGTCGGGTATACTCGACTATAGCATTCTTACTTGTTTGTTTATAAAAATATCCTGACCAAACTCACTCAAGTCGAGTCTTTAGAGAGCTTATACAATCTGACCAATTATGGTAAAAATCGAACAACTATATCACATAGCTGCCATAGGATCGGGTGAAAAAATGTTTTTGTATGTAAAACTTCTATATTACATCCAAACCAAGTGAGATTTTATTATACTTCAAATTGTTTCGTATAATTTGATCGAAATCGGACCACATAGGAGCAATGTGACAAAAATTGAGATTGATAACAACATTGCTGCTAGGGTATATTGCTTCGGCACTCCGAAGAAAGCCGTTATTTCTTGTTATTTAATATTTAAATGTATATGCACATACTAGTATACTCTAATTCTAACAATATATGATAATAAAATATCCTTCTCTGCAACAGTGCACAAAATCTCGATCATGTTTGCGATAATTTGATTATGGAACATCAGAAACATTTGCAGTTCACCTAATTCAAATCTGTAAGGTCACCGGGTCAAAAACAGTTATAGTTATATCAGGCGGCCATTTTATAAAAAGCCCATAAACTAAATTGGGAACTGCCTGCTGGGTGCTCACCTGTGTTACAATTTGATATTCGTTATTTGTTGCAATCGATTGCTGAAATCTTATTTATGGACAAAATGTCAACAACAGGCAAACGACCCTCTCGACATGGAGTTCTGCTGGTGCAATAATAAACACAATAACATTCTCTGCACAGGACCTCTCGTTTGACCCCGCGCATCTCAGACGACTCAGGGCGTGCGTTTTAGTTAATGTTTCCATTTTATTATGCAAGCCCAGCGCACTAAACTAACAAAAGTCTTATGCCATTTTTATTGTTTTTATGCGGCAGCGTAATAACTTGAACTGCAAACGAAGGACATTAGATTTAGTCGAGCTTTGTATCTAGGCTGGTAAATACTACATAGTTTATGCTACAGACAAACTTATCGTTAAATTGCTTCTTGATTGAAATTGAAAATCTTATCGTAAAATCATTGCGTGACTTACCGGAATGCCGCTTGACGTTTTTTTCGGCACAATCAAATTTATCGGATGTCACGACAGCCCAACTGGAAATTTATTGTTGCGGGCATATTTTTACTCCCTGTACCCATAAAATGGATAAAAAGGGGTATTACATCTGTGCAAATATATGTAACAGACAGAAGGAGACATCTCCGATCCTATAAAGTATATATATTCTTGATCAGTATCAAAAGAGATTTCGATTTGGCCATGTCCGTCTGTCTGTCCGTCTGTCCGTATGAACGCGTCGATATCAGCAACTACAAGAGCTAGATACACCAAATTTGAAATGTAGGTTCCTGTATACCATACGCAGTTCAAGTTTGTTTCATATTTCAGATATCTCCTCCCGTTTCGCCGCAATTCGATAAAAACCTTTTATACCAACATCTTTAAAGATACAGCTTTGGGATTTGTCATGTATAATACTTTGGTCACTCTTAATCTACTGTTTAAATTTCAAGTCGATCGAATAATAAACACGGCTTTTGCCGTCTGTGTGTGTGCGTCTTTGTGTATGTGTGTATGTATGTGTAAGTGGACGTAGATGTGATTGGATGTTTTAGACCTGGGTACAGGAGTTTCGTAGTCGGGTATACTCGACTATAGCATTCTTACTTGTTTGAAGTGCCATTGCGACTTCATAGCGTGTTGGCCAAGAAAACTGTCAATAACTTGGCACAACTGCAATTCGAATTTGCCATTTAACAGGTCATCAAACAAAGGCAAAACGAGTATGAGGAGGTAAAGTGCACGATGTTTCGACTAAGGATTTTCCTGTAAAGGTCTGTGTACACTCACTGGCAGCACGTCGAATATTCGACCATATTTCCAGTCAGTCAAGTGTAAAAGCCGAGCTCTTGCCAGTCTATGCCATAGTTTATTTTTGTTAATAAAGCTTCATGCATTGGCTTGCAGCTTAAAATGTATCCGATAGCCTGCTAACCATTTATTTCCAGAGTTTGGTGGACCCAATTCCTTAATTTGAAAGATATATGATTTTTGCCTGCATATAATAATCCAATATTCGATGTATAAGCCGGGTAATTTGTAAGTACGCCCAAAAGTAGGCTCTAAGAATATGCCAAGTGTAAGAAATTTAAGATTGTCATATATCATTTGTGAACAGACACGATTCTATAATATAATGCCTTTTTATAGCAATTATTATTAATTTTATTATTGATTTTAAGTAAGCTCCAGTGCGTTTTTTTATGGGTTTACGCTAATACTTCCTGTTAACACTTTGTACGAATGACTCAGCATAACTGGCAACTATTGTTTTAATTTTCGTTTCAATCCCAGGCCTTTTTGCATCCTTACACCCCTTTGTATAAATTGTGTAGGATATAAGAGCCGTGAAAGTCTTGACAATCACGAAAGCTTAATTTGTACACCAATTTCCGTCGTGCCCATCAACAATTGGAGGGATACGAAGTGAGCTCCGGCAAACGGATACGGAGGCAGTTCTGTTTTTCTGGAACAGTCTGCTGTCAGACGGAAAAACTGTGGTCAAGAGTCACAAGTGCGTTGAACTTCAGCGAAGCGTAAATGGATTCTCGGCCTTGGTTTTTTCTTTGGGAATCAGGTTAGGCCTTTGCCACGAAAAGACACGCGGCCCCCTCACCCTCAGACTCGCTCCATTGCGTTTGTCAGAGAGCGGGGCCTGTGGCTGATTAGAACAGTTTCAATTTTCACGCGGACATATTTGTTCTTAGCCCGGGGTTTCCGTTTTTGGTCTTGTCAGTCTCACCACGAAGGTCATTCAGTTTGATTGAGCAATATTTTTGTTTACTTTGGGTGATTTCGCAAGAAATTTATGTGTAGCTGGCGCTCCTTAACAATGTTGCCCCGTCATTCATTTTTCAAATATTTCTTTTTGTTTGGTCACCTAACAAGCAGGCAAACTGCCAGCTGTGTTACCCAGAGCTACATATTGCATATTTTTAAAACTGTTCAAACATACATTTAAACCATAGGATATATATGTACGTATACTACATATGTGTATGTATTTTGCGAGTCATTGTTTAGTACCAGATTTAACACAGTGCCTGGCGCATATTGCCTTTTCATGGTCTGGCACAGTGCCCCTTAAATGCATTCGCTTTCATTAACAAATGACTCAAATTTTTTTCTACGCAGGGTCTAGACTTACATACGTATGTATGCAAAAGAGTATCTCTTGCCTTGTTTAAATACTTACTTAAACAAGTAACAATGCTATAGTTGAGTATACATAACAACAAAACTCCCTGTACCCAGGTGAAATATTTCCGATCGTATCTACGTAATCGTAGACAAAGACGCGCACATACGCGCACAAGCGACAGTGCAAGCGAGGCATTAAAAGTGGTGGCTGTGCTTCTGCTTCCCCCCGCGCTGCAACACTGAATCTTGTTTGTTGAATAACTTTCGTGTTTATTATCCGATCGACTTGAGTAAAGTATTGTACATGCCGAATCCCAAAGCTATATCTTTAAAATTGTTCATGTAAAACGGTTTTTGTCGAATTGCGGGGGAACGGGGGGAGATATCTTAAATATGAAACTAACTTGATCTGCGTATGGTATACAGAAACCTACATTCCAAATTTGCTGTCTCTAGTTCTTATAGTTGCTAAGATCGACGCGTTCATACGGACAGACAGACGGACATGGCCAAATCGAAATCTCTTTTGATACTGATCTAGAATATATATACTTTATAGGGTCGGAGATGTCTCCTTCTGTCTGTTACATACATTTGCACAGATTTAGTACCCCCTTTTTACCCATTTTATGGGTCCAGGGAGTAAAAATGGTCAAAAACCAAAACACACACATTTGACACACACTAAAAAATAGGCTTGTCAATTAATTTCTCTTCTCAATATAATTTTCAAAATAAGATTATAATTTAATTGTTACTTAATGTCATGAAATAAGATGTTTTAATTTGTATGTTGCAACTTGCAATTCTTAATTGACATGTTTATTATTTTCGTTTATCCTTAATCCTTTATCCTTAATATCTTCGTAATTTAAAACTGTTTTTGTTTTCAATATTTCGAGTCCAATTTTATATTATACATTTTTTTACTTTTACCAAATTTACACAAATAATCTGTTTTAATCCGATTTTTCTATGGCAATTGCGACTAAATTGAGTCATTAGCAATGCTCGTCCGTCCGTCTGACACATTATAAACTGAGGGTATACACCAATATGTGTACCAAGCTTGGTTGCTTTAGCTTCAAGGATGTGGAAAAAATTGCGTCCATACGGATAGACAGACAGACGGACATAAACACAAAGCTTATATACTCTTTTTAAAAACAATTTTTTGTTAGTCTGAATATAATAATTTACCTACAAGCTCCTATTTCTCCTCCCATTTCTTGCTTTAATAAAATCTAAGGTTGTGCTTTTAAGAAACATCTTTTAATTGAATGGAAAATGTATGTTGCTGTTGGAAATAACAGCTCCTCCTACTCCTCTCACACTTATGTTTGTACAAAACTTAACATTATAGGATTATATTTTTAAGAACCTACGGGCACACTCATTTTTATAACTTTCTCTTCCTATTGAATCTTGTAAATGGCTGGTTGTGTTGTGCTAAAATAAATAATCAAATCTAAAGAAATATAAGTAATCATCAATCATAAACTAAACAAAAGTGTATTATTGTGTGTATTAGGATTTGCACTAGTCAAATTCCAATAGTTGCTATTCACACAAATTGAAAAGCGAATTCTGTATACATTTTTTTGGCTACCTTGCCACAATGTAATTTCTTTCCTATATGGCTTGGCATCGTATTTTTGTTTCCAATTCTTGCATCAATGCAATCAATGAAAAGAAGAAAACGAAAATAAAACACTTTCATCTTTCATCTTGTCTGCATTGAAAACCTATTCGTTCAATTGGATTTGCGGGTGCTCCCCGTGGAGCATTCAACCAATTCGATGCTTAAATTTGTGGCTCACCTGTCGTGGGATTGTGGCGCGCTGCTGCAGCCAGATTGAGATTGCGTGGCAGAGTCATGCAATCGCCGTTGCCACCAGGAGTGCTGGTGAGCAGCACATTGCCACGGCTATCCACCAGGGCGGTGCCCCCGCCCGCCAGATTCAGGGCTGCCGTGTTGCGCGCATAATTCAGCGCTGCGGCGTGGTGCAGTTGGCTTGCCTTGGGCAGAGTCATTAGGCCGGGATTGTAGCTAACGCTGTTGCCTGTCAGGACAACAGAGGCGCCCCCGCCTCCGCCCGATACTCCACCGCCCACTGCAGCACCTGGTACGTTGCTGTTGCCACTGCTGCCTCCGCCGCGTCCAAAGGTTTGCGTGCCGCTCCCCGCACTCATGCCATTGATTTGCATATGTTCGCGCTGTTGTTGATGGTGTTGCTGTTGCAGTTGTTTGCTGCTCGTGCTATAGGAGATATTGACCAAGTTATCGCCGGCATTGCTGCCATCCAAGGCTGCATTATTCAGCGCAATCCCACTGCCGCCCCCCGGCTGCGTTTGCGTCTGTTGTTGCTGTTGGCTGGCCAATTGCATGCCCGTATTGGCGCATATGTGTGGAGGCGGCGGCTTTGATGCCTCGTTGGCTGCCGCGGCGGCAGCGGCAGCCGCCTGCATCAACATAGCCGCCTGGCCCGCCTGATCCTGGCCATGACTCTCCACATCGACAATCACATTGGCGCTCTGCGAGTGGCCCAAGTGGTAATGTGCATGCTTTATGGGCTCAGGCGGATATGGCACCTGCTGATGCATGCCCCGCTGCTGGTACTGCTTCTGCAGAGTCTTCACCTCCAGCCGCGTCTTGTCCCGCTGATAGTACACGCCCGCAAATATAAGCACATTCAATATAAGCAGGCTGCACCCGATGGCTATCGTCACGCTCAGCGCCGTCGAGTAGGCCGCATACCCGGCGGCCTCAAATCCGGATGCCAGTGTATCCGTTGAGGCATTTGCCAGTGTCGTCGGCGCAAATACGCCAACCCCACCGCCAGTGTAGTTGCCGCCAATTGGTATGCAGGTCGTGTACATGTTGTTCGGGTCCACTGTGGTAACTGCAACATAGAGAAGAAAGATAGAGGGTGAGAGGGGCATTAGTATGTCTGGAGCATTGTTGCATATTATTAAGTTGCTAAAGCTTGTTTGCTGCATAGACACCGATACGAGCAGGTTATTGCAAATTGGGCGGATAAGTTGCCCCACATGGGTAGTATAGATGATTCTCTTGGCTTATTACTCATACGACACGTTGGCGTGGTTGTGTTAAATGAGCCTCATAGTATAATGAGTCTGTAATCACGTACATGCACGGGTGCATAAAAGGCATCAATTTCACCCCAAATCAGACTTGTCGTTGTCACAGAAATCTTATTTGGTTACTTTAAAATCACAACGGTATAACTTTTGATTAACAAACAACAAAAAAAAAAACAAAAACGCTCTTTATACAAGTATATTTAAGTTTTTTTAATATTTAACTCAATTTAATTCAATGTTGCATCTGCATTTTTTGGTTAAAGGCAATAAAAAGTAAAACTATTCTTTTTTAGTAAAATATAAGACACAAAAAATAGTCATTATATTTTTTCGAAAAATAAGACTCAGAAATAATTTTTATTTCAGAGCGAAAAAATATATTCATAAATTTTAAAATTTAAAAAAAAAATAAATCTTAAAAGAAAAATATATTATTGAGCTTTTTTGTATGACTTAAAAAAGTAAAAATCACTGCAGCAATGGATAGTCCTGCCAACAAGGATGCTCTAGGTGTAGTCATTTTTCATGTATCAATACTCTTTCATTAAGGTGGTTTTTATACTATGTTCCCGAAGGGAAAATACTATATTGGGCTTGCGAAATGTCCGTCTGTCCGTCTGTCCGTATGAACGCAATTTTTTTGCCGTTATCTTTAAGCTAGAGCAACCAAACTTGGTACACCTGTTGGTGTATACCGTCAATTTATGAAGTGTCAAGATCGCGCCCCCCACCCCCGCTATTTGGGGAAAACCTGTATCTTTCACATTTTTAAAGCTATAGTCACTGGCATACAGACTAATATTGACATTCATGACAGATCTGCATCAAAAACATTTTGACCCCCACCACCCCCACACATCGGCATATCATATCCACAAAACACGTTTTTCAAGGGGTATATCTCCTACAGTTTCAAAGATAGAGTTACCTAATTTGGCATACAGACTAATGATTACCACCTGGGAAAATCTGCGTCAAAAAAATTTTGACTTCCCCACCCCTCCCCCGCAAATGAGAAAATCTATATCTCCCACACCTGTACAGGTAGAGTCAACAAATTTGATATACAACTAATGTTGACCCCCTGGACAAATCTGCATCAAAAATTTTTGGACCCCCGAACCCCCTCTCCCACAAAGGAGCAAAATCTATATCTCCCACACCTGTGCAGTTTTTTTCGCGTCTCTTTCTGAACACACAAATAACCAAATTATATAGGACTGGGAATATAGTATTCTGCAGTCGGGTGCGTCCGACTGCAACGTTCTTACTTGTTTTCTTTTAAAATGGGAACATAATCATTGTTTACGGTTCTTGAGTATAATTAGTATAAATAATCAAACAGGACTTAAGGAGAAACATTACCGAGATTTCTATGACAACGAATAATATGATGAAATGCCAAATGTTTTGTAGGAAAGATTGATAAATAAAAATAACCAAGAAAAGTATCGATCTTGATCTGTCGTTGAGTCTTAAAAAGTTATTTATCCAAAAACTCCATTTTAATATTATGTAAAACTAGCTGGTAAAACCCCAGCGCTGCCCGGCGAAATATTTGGATTAAACTGCATTGTGTTGAATTTGACTCCTCTCGACAATCGTAAGAAATACACAAAAATAACGCACCATAATTTTTCCGCCCGCAGGATTTGATTTTCCAAAATCTTTGAGCACCACGCCTATTATGTTTTTGTGTAAAGCCTTGAAAATGAGTTTGAGCGCAATCGCTGGAATAAAGTTTTCCACCAATTTTCCAACCGTGGAGGTAAATTTTTCAAAATCGGTGAGACACGTGTCGAACTATTTAATGTGTAGCTTTGAAAGTGAGTTTGAACCTGATCGGATAAAAATTTTATGTTCTCCCATACAACTTTCATCTATATATATAAAAGAGTTCGCCCTGACTGACATTAAATAATTCGACACATGTGCTACCGGTTTTGAAAAATACACGCCCACGGTCGGAAAACGGGTGAAGTCTAGAATTCAGCATTTTCGTTTTTCATGCGAATGGCTTCATACTTATTTCCATATATAAATACAACAAGTAAGAATGCTATAGTCGAGTATACCCGAATACGAAACTCCCTGTACCTAGGCCTAAAACATCCAATCACATCTACGTCCACTTACACCTTCATACACACATACATAAAGCCACACACACACAGGCGGCAAATGCGACAGCGCAAGCGAGGCAATTTAATTGGTGGCTGTGCTTCTTCTTCCCCCTCTCGCTGCATCAATGAATCTTCTTTCGTGAATAACTTCCGTGTTTATTATCCGATCGTCTTGAAATTTTGACAGTAGATTAAGAGAGACTAAAGTATTGTACATGCCAAATCTAAAAGCTATATCTTAAAAATTGTTCCTGTAAAACGTTTTTATGGAATTGCGGGGGAACGGGGGAGATATCTGAAATATGAAACAAACTTGATCTGCGTATGGTATACAGGAACCTACATTCCAAATTTGGTGTCTCTAGCTCTTGTAGTTGCTGAGATCGACGCGTTCTTACGGACAGACGGACAGACAGACGGACATGGCCAAATCGAAATCTCTTTTGATACTGATCAAGAATATATATACTTTATAGGGTCGGAGATGTCTCCTTCTGTCTGTTACATACATTTGCACAGATGTAATACCCCTTTTTACCCATTTTATGGGTACAGGGAGTAAAAACCTCGGTACTTTGCAATACAACGGGCGAAAAATAGTTGGAAAGCTTTAGTCTGGATTTTTAGTATTATTCTTGGAATTGGCTTTAAATGGCAAATGATTTTGGAAAATCTACTCCGCGTCGCCACGGGCGGGAAATGGAGGTCAAGGACAAATAAGTGGGGTTATTTGTTTAGTTAGATAGGCTTCAAGGACATTTTCATAGCCCTACACAAAAAACATCTATCACGTGGCTCAAGTATTTAGTTTCCTACTCCCACGGGAGGGAAAACTGTGATACGTTATTATACTATGTTCCCGAAGGGAAAATAGTATATTGGGTTTGCGAAATGTCCGTCTGTCCGTCTGTCCGTATGAACGCAATTTTTTTGCCTTTATCTTTGAGCTAGAGCAACCAAACTTGGTACACCTGTTGGTGTATACTGTCAATTTATGAAGTGTCGAGATTGACCCACCACCCCCACCCCCTCCCCCGTAATTTGAGGAAAACCTGTATCTCTCCCAATTTTAATGCTAGAGTCACCAAATTTCGCATACAGACTAATGTTGACCCCCTGGACAAATCTGCATCAAAAATTTTTGTATTCCCTTACCCCCTCCCCCACAAAGGAGCAAAATCCATATCTTCCACACCTGTGCAGTTTTTTTTGCGTCTCTTTCTGAACACACAAATAACCAAATTATATAGGACTTGGAACATAGTATTCTGCAGTCGGGTGCGTCCGACTACAACGTTCTTACTTGTTGTGTATTCCTTACTTTTGACGAAAGTAGTCAAAATTAAAATAATGCACTTTTATCTAAATATTTTGCCGGGCAAGGCCGGGGTATTACCTGCTAGTTTAATATATTTGTATACCTTCATATTACATTATTACGTGCTCATTTGAGCGCAATAAATATTTTATATTTCGAACTATGCTGAGTTTACCACAAAGTTGTGTTGGCTGATATTGTTGTTAGTTAATGTGCTCTTATTTATTGTCTACGCCATCTTTCTAGGGGAATTCGCCTTGAAGCATTTGTATTCGAATGAAGTCTAGCTCTTACTTCCCTTGATCCATTGTACTTATATAATGGCATGCATGCAAATACAAAATTGGAATGCAAACGTCGGCAAAAACAGATGTGCCTCAATGCTTTTGAAGTTCACATTCTTGAGAATTTATTTGTCATGTGCTCAAGTGCCTGAGTATTGTGTTGTTGTTATAGCCATGTCTCCAACTGTAACGTCGAAGTGCCTCTAATGCTACCTACCTACTCTTGGTATTGTTTTGAGCCATTTAACATTGACTGAATGTACGATTGTGTGTGAGTGTCGATGAGGTCTGTATGAAAAGTTTTGCTTTTCAATTTTCTGCATATCAAACAATTCGCTAAAGTTCTGCACGAGATTAAAGACTTGTGCACGTATTTTGCATAAATATTTAGACAATAAATCCGCGACCATAAATAAGCACACAAGTATTGTCTGTCATATTGCTGTTCTCTTTTCCAGCTTTTCAATTTTTCCTTGAGAATGTTCGCAGCTGCCAAGTGGCGTCTAAGAGCTTTTCAATTTGCATTTAAAAATGGCAACCAATTTGACAAGTTTGTTTGAAATGGTGTCAAGTTATCAGCCAATCCGATTGTACAACAAAAATAAATTGGTTATGAAGTCTGTCTTCGAAAGTGCGCAATATGGTCTGATCCGAGATAAAAGGTCTTGACATAAACGTTGGATATCAATGAAAATTAAATTACAACAAATTAATTCAATCTACGTATATTTAATGCACGAGTATTAAATAAAACTGCGTGCACAGAACTTCAATTAGTGCTTATTGCATATCAGGACAGCGCGGAGATATCTAAAATAATATAGGCTATGATATTGGTGGCCTTTGTAGTCTCTGTTGTAGACACTTTTATCCAGATCGAAGAATAGCCGATCAGACTTTATTAGATTCCCATATGTATCACAACCTTATATTCAGTTCAGTTATGTGCAGTTCAGCGGCATTGCAAGCAAGCAGAGCACTTCAAGTGTCTGCTGCTGTGATACTTGCCTCCGCGCTGCAGTAGTAAATCTTATTTCAAATAAACTTTACCGGCACTCGCTATACATTTCAAATTTGGTGGCTCTGCGTTCTCCTTGCGTTCATACATACGAACTGACAGACATAGGTGGACTGACGGTTAGACCGACAGACAGGCGAACAAGGCCAGATCGACTCGGATATTGATACTGATCAAGAATACTAATACTTATTCTGTTTTTCTGCGTGTTACATACATTTGCACAGTTTTAAAATCCCCTTTTATACTTGGGTAGAGGGTGTAAAAGTCGCCGGTAGGGGGAGGCAGAGAGGCCAGAATGCGTTAATTTCATATCAGACAACAACGGATGGGGACGGTGAGTGTGACTTATAAGGAGCTTTAGAGACTTCTTCAACGCCAAATAACAGATGACGTGCGCGCTTTGGAAGAGAATTCGGAAAGATTTTCTTGAGCCTTCTGGCTTTAACCACTGAGGAGTTAGGATGGAATGTCCTGGCGAGCGGGTTTTGTGATATGTCACTTACATATCTGTCTCACAACCTTATATAAATTTATTACACAGAACTGTTATAAATGTCGCAAAATATCAAAAACTCGAAAAGACCGATTGAGCTTAAATTTTGACACAATATACATTTTGCGTCAGGGATTGTTTTGATCTATTTTTCGCGTCAATAACGTACTGGCGACTGCGAGAAAATAGGATTTAAAAACAACAAACATGAAGGGATATATGCAACACATACGCGAAACTTATGGAGAAGAAATAGTAATGTATGTTAAGAATTACTTTAAGTGTCAAAAGAAGCTAGCAAAACAAAGAGGACGACTTAAATATCTAGTTAAATGTAAGGACTACAACATCATACCGAAACATTTAAATAACAAAACAAAATCTTTAAGACATAACTTCACGTTAGATGACTCGAAACGAGAATTAGCTAAACTAGAGACTAATTTTCTACTAAAAATCATGAAACTAGAAATAAGAGAGACGCAAAAACAAATTACAATTATAAACAGATACCAAACGCACACATTCGAGAAACTAAAACAGAGACTTAGTCGAGAAGATATTACAGAATTAGAAGTAGACCAAAAGTTAGCGTACCAAAGAATACGAACAACTACTGACGAAAATATTGACCGAAAAATTGACAAAGCAAAATCGACACTAACACAACAATATGACATGAAACTGAACGCAGAATGGTTTATAAACTTAACAGATGTTTATTTTCCGAAAGAAAGCCAATGGCTCTTATCTCTGGGTCCAAAGTTTGCTCTTCCAATAGACAACAATAACGTAGACCCGATACATATAATAGCGGACCTAGAACAGGGAATCCAGACGATAAAGGACGAAAAACAAAGAGACACTGCCAGAGGAAACTTAGCATCCAGGCTAAGCAACTTTAAACACAACAGGAAAATTAATCAAAAGGACAAATTTATATTAAATATATCAAAAATGACAAAGACAGTTGTTAAAGAACACCAAGACAAGATCATAATCACACAGGCAGACAAGGGCAATAAGACAGTAGTTATGTATAAAAAAGACTACCACGACAAAATGATGAAACTATTAAATGACAAAACAACTTACAGAACAATGAGAAGAGATCCTACACAACAACTAATAAAGAAGAACAATACAATTATAAACGACCTACAAAAAGAAAATCATATTGACTGGCGACTAAAATCAAAACTATACTGTTCAGGAGGACACGCACCAAGGATATACGGACTACCAAAGATTCATAAGGATGACACCCCACTTAGACCAATATCAGCCTCCACAAACGTGCCATGCTACAAACTAGCAAAACATATAGGGGAAGTACTCAAAAATATAACATCCGAAAGATATAACATCCAAAGTGCAATACAACTTAAAAACCAATTAGAAAACACCAAAATAGAAGAAGATGAGATTCTCGTGTCCTTTGATGTGGTCTCATTATTTACAAATATACCAATAAAACTAGCTATACAAAACATAATGGAAAGATGGACTGATATAACGCAACACACAAGTATACCTAAGCCGAAATTTAGGGAAATTCTTGACTTTATACTGATTGACAACAACTATCTATCATACAACGACGTCATATACAACCAAATATTTGGCATGCCCATGGGCAACCCTATATCACCAACAATAGCTAACATAGTATTGGACAAAATTCTTGACAATGCCACACACGAACTCGAAAAGAAGAACATCCACATAAAACATATATCCAAATATGTTGATGACTTAATTTGCATTATTAAAGAAACGGAAGCACAAAGTATTTTGGACACATTAAATAATCAACATAAACGGATACAATTTACAATTGAAAGAGAGAAAAACAAGAAAATTGCTTATTTGGACACAGAACTGGAAAAGAAACAAGGAAAGATAATATTTAAATGGTATACAAAAGAAATTGCATCCGGACGAATTATAAATTTCAACTCCAACCAACCAATAAGCCAAAAAGTGAACATTATACAAAAAGCGTACGCGATAAGTGAAGAAGCGCACAGACCAGACATATATATAAAATTAACAAGTAAGAATGCTATAGTCGAGTATACCCGACTACGAAACTCCCTGTACCCAGGTCAAATATTTCCGATCGCATCTTCGTTAACTTACACATACATACACAGATACGCACACGCACGAGCCACAGCGCAAGCCAGGCATTTTAAGTTGTGACTGTGCTTCTTCTTCCCCTTGCTGCAGCACTGAATCTTCTTTCGTGAATAACTTAGGTGTTTATTATCCGATCGACTTGAAATTTGGACAGTAGATTAGGAGGGACTAAAGTATTGGACATGCCAAATCTTAAAGCTATATCTTGAAAATTGTAACTGTAAAACGGTTTTTATCGAATAGCGGGGGAACGGGGGGAGATATCTCAAATCTAAAATAAACTTGACCTGCTCCCGCTATACACGAACCTACATTCCAAATTTGGTGTCTCTAGCTCTTATAGTTGCTGAGATCCTTGCGTTCATACATACGGACAGACAGACGGACAGACGGACAGACAGACGGACATGGCCAAATCGAAATCTCTTTTGATACTGATCAAGAATATATATACTTTATAGGGTCGGAGATGTCTCCTTCTGCCTGTTACATACTTTTGCACAAATCCAATACCCCTTTTTACCCATTTTATGGGTACAGGGAGTAAAAACACTACTTTTGAAAAATAGCTTTCCCGAAAAACTTATTGACAATTTAATAACCGACGCAACAAACCAAAATAAAAACAGTGACAAAAACAAAAACAGAGAAATTGAAGAAAGACAATATATTAGTATACCATATGTAAATAACTTAACAAACCGGCAAACAATAACAAAAATAATACCCGATGCACACTCCAAACACCTAATGTTTGCATACAAAGCACACACAAATACAAGAAGTTTATTTACGAACACAAAAGACAAAATATCAAAAGACAAACAACAACACGTAATATACGAATTCAAATGCAACGGGAAAGAAGGCGAAAGATGCAACGGGATATACATAGGAACAACAAAGCGAGCGCTTGGCACGAGAATTGCCGAACATAAAGGAGACGCGAATAAGGGAAAAATGACAACAGCACTTGCGCAACATATTACAACAACAGGTCACACAGCTGATTTTGACAACACCAAAATATTAGACATTGAGAGGAGAGAACGAACGAGACTGACGCTAGAGAGCCTACGGATACAACAACAAGGGGAGAACACAGTAAACCACAAAGAAGACATTGAAAAGACAAACTTTATTTACGCGGCAGCAATAGTAGTTGACAAACAAAACTGGACGCGCAAAGACGAGAAACAAAAGTTGACGATGGATAAACAAAAGTGCAATTTAGACATAGGAACAATGACGACACTGTAGGAAATACTACAATAAGTTTTAATGTATGTATTGTAATGGAACTAAATATGTTTGTTAAATTGTTATATGTATGTAAATGTCTTTTTTATATACATGTAAAAACCAGACTCCCTGAGGAAGGCGTAACAAACGCCGAAACGCGTAGGAGAAGAATTTTAATAAATAAATGTAATACATATTTATTAAAATGAACAACAACGGCCTTAAAACTCGCATTAGGAAACACAAATATTGACGCACAAAAGGGCCCAAACAAATAACACAGTTTTTTTTTTGTGCTGTGTGCCAGCAAGACTAGGCTTGTCCTGATAAAGTGACGAGATAAAAGAAATTATATCAATAATTTCAAATATACAGTACATATGTAAGCGAAAGAATATAAATAAAATCACACATTCTAAAATCAGCTTAGATTGTGACCAAAAAGCCTGGGACTCTGGAAAATCTACCCAGACGGGCGGAAAACTGTGGTATGAAACTTGAAAAATCTACTCCCACGGACAGGAATAGCCTTAAGGTCAAATGTGTGAGAGAATGTTTTTGTTAGATCGGTTTCAAAGTTCCTGCCTATCCAAATAATCAAAAGGTAGGGTGGGTAAACATTGGTAAGTTATTTTTGTTTATTTCTTACATCCTCATCCATGCAATAAAAATGTGCTACAGCGAAGTGTAGCGGGGTACAACTAGTGATATATAAATAGTGTACTTGATGTCTGTCTCATTCTGCAAGAATTCATTTGTTGGGTATCTGGTAAAATATCCGTTTTGTAAAGTATTTGTTTTTTCGGATTTTCTCTTGGGTGCGAGAATTCAGCTAACGTAAGTGTAGCAGAAGGAAAAAGAGTATATTGGGCTCTAATTTAGAATATAACATTTTTAAGATTTTAAGACAAAATAGTTTTGTCACGCCCACTACTTCCACCCCAAAGGAAGCAGACT
Organism: Hirtodrosophila confusa; assembly: GCA_035043065.1. Lineage (NCBI taxonomy): Eukaryota > Metazoa > Arthropoda > Insecta > Diptera > Drosophilidae > Hirtodrosophila > Hirtodrosophila confusa. Next base: position 64,173 of record JAWNNI010000045.1, read on the forward strand.
GCGATCAGGGTATGCCGCAGTCGGGGGCCTATTACTGCAACGTTCTCCCTTGTTTTTCCCATATCTAGCCCCAACGTCGACTATGCCAATTTGAAAACACTCGACCTGTCACTTGACGGACTTAAGGAGCAAACACTTTAGGCCCTCGCATGTGTTGGCTCACAGCCCCATTGCTAAATGGCATAACCAGGAAAGTTTCGACTCGTGGCAAAAAGCTGAGCTACAAATAACCCACCCACCGAGATGTCGTAACTTAGTCGAGCATTTCTAAATGCCCCCAACTAAGCTTTTTATCAAAACGCTCCATTTTGCATTTATTTTCAAGTTGAAATACGTTTTTTCCCCGAGAGAAAATTTCTATTTTAATTCCTTTTAATTTTTATTTTAATTCCATTTTCGTTTTATTATACGGACCAAGTGCTGGAGTTAAGGTCGTCCTCAGAGCAGAAGCCGCCCGCAACCGGCGCCCGCATGCGCTCAAGGACCCTAGATAATTATGTACGAGGACACATGGCCCGAGCAACTTGAGTCAGATAACCAAAGCCAAAAGAGATTGCCTTGGCCTGGCCGAGAGCCTCCTACTGTGCCATTAATGTGCCTTTAATTAGTGGAATGACAAAAAACCAACCATAAAATCAACTTAGCTTGTTTATGCCCCTTCTCGTGCCCCAGACCCCGGAGCCTGTCTTAGTCAAGCCAAATGCTTACCATGCAAAATGTCTGCAGTCCTGGATACCCTCAATTAAATGACCTTGCATAAATTAGATATCAGCGACAGCAGCTGATGCTCACCTCTTCTGAGAGGGGGCTTATTGAATTGCCGCACATTTAAGAAGTGATTACCCCGTCCGTCACCGGACTTAAAGTAATGTCTGAAGGTAAACAACCAAATCTTAAACTTTATGTAAATTTATAACCAACAACAACTCTCACAGCTCTGTCTGAAAATAGCTACTCGTATAAAGGATGCTTTTACCTCAGGTTAAATCTTCTTTTCTTTTTTTATGCGGAATTCAGGTCAAACTAAGTAGCACAGAGTTATGCGCCATATGCGAGTGCCGGGCTTCTTTAGAGGGAATTTATAAATGGATTTTTCGTTGGCTCATAACTCTTAGGTATAAGTAGGATTAAGGGATACGTTTCTCATGCATATATTGAGAATAGTAATCAATATAAATATATTAGGGCTTAAACTATGATTCAGAAAGTTTTCACTCGCGTAGTATCAATGTCTTAAGGTAATTAAATAATCTACGAGTATATCTTCAGCAAAGAGTAAATTAAAGATGTTACAAAAAGTTCGATAAAACCTACACTGCTTAATAAAATTAAGAATGAGAGTAGAATTTAGTGAAAACGGACATTCTCAATAGTCAAACAATAACAAATATTTCATTTTATTATTATTTTGATTTCCAAACGATTATTTTATCTTCCTTTTCTTTTGGGAGAAACTCACGACTAGCGTGGTATATTATTCTTGTTCCTCAAATCTTTCTAGATTGCTTCACATATTAGTATGTCTTTAAAGCTTAAACCATTATCCTTACTTGTTAGTTGTCAGTTTGTTTATTGGTTAATACTTTTAGGCTTGTTAAGTATCAATTCTACAGAGAAGAGTATATTGGAAGCGCATAAAATAAACAATTTGTATAGATCTTTGCCTAATTTTTGGCAATCCTTAAAAGCAAATCTGAATTTATTTCTGTGAAATCGATTTGAAAGTGAAAAATTAATTTCTGTTTACATTTTCTGTTTACTCCCTGTACCCATAAAATGGGTAAAAAGGGGGTATTACATCTGTGGAAATGTATGTAACAGGCAGAAGGAGACATCTCCGACCCTATAAAGTATATATATTCTTGATCAGTATCAATAGAGATTTCGATTTGGCCATGTCCGTCTGTCTGTCCGTCTCTCCGTATGAACGCGTCGATCTCAGCAACTACAAGAGCTAGAGACAACAAATTTGGAAAGTAGGTTTCTGTATACCATACGCAGATCAAGTTTGTTTCATATTTCAGATATCTCCTCCCGTTCCCCCGCAAATCGATTAATACCGTTTTACGGTAACAATTTTCGAGATATAGATTTGGTATTGGACATATACAATACTTTGGCCACTCTTAATCTACTGTCTAAATTTCAAGTTGATCGGATAATAAACATGGAAGTTATTCAACAAACAAGATTCAGTACTGCAGCGCAGGGGGAAGAAGCAGCACAGCCTCCATTTAAAGTGCCTCGCTTGCGCTGTCACTCGTGTGTGTGCGTCTTTATGTATGTGTGTGTGTATGTGCAAGTGTACGAATATGCGATCGGAAATGTTTGACCTGGGTACAGGGAGTTTTGTAGTTGGGTATACTCAACTATAGCATTCTTACTTGTTTATCTAGAATACTTGATAAGTATTTTTATTAAAATTTTGTATTACCATTTCCTCAGGAATGCTTACTCTTTAGGATGAAATTATACACATCTTGAATAAGAGTATATTTACCCATAGTCGTAGATTCAACTGAAGAATGTAATAAACAATGAGGAGTACTTGTAGTGTTTACGGCTGCCTCGCCCCCCAAAACAACTTGAACGATTTACAAAGCCAACGAGCACAACGATAAAAGCAACAACACTTCAAAGTGTAAGTGGAATACCCGTACAAAAGCAAAGACCGACTTCAACTTCAACTTTTCGACAGTTTTTGTTCCTGACTACGGGTTTTTCGATCTGTGCGGTTTCTTTGTTTACGGAGACTTTGCCTTGTGGATTTTTTGGCTTTTAGGTGCATACTTTTGTGCATGTTTTTTACCCGCTGTTTCTTTTTGTAATTTTCTTCGTACAAGCTTGGCTCGTTCGCGCTTGTCTCTTGGCCAAAGTCAGGACGCTGAGGTAACATCAACAACGACAACGAAAACGGGAACCCAAGTCGCACAGTTGGGAAAGTCAGCGCAAATGAAAAGCATGTCAAAGTATGTCGAGTCCATATGACACCGGCACACTGTCACTGTGACTCTCTGGGTGTTGGTGTCGTCGTGTTTCTGGCCGGGCTGCCAGGCTGCCAGGCTCTGTGTCCTCGACTGTCAAGCTGACAGTTGTTTGTCGCATTTCAGCCATTTTATCATCTTCTACTGCGGCGATTTCCAAGAGTTTTTCACAACCCTCTTAATGCTATTTGGTGAGTTTGTTGTGATGGGCGGATTTCGTACTGCAGTATTTCTGTTCCCTACAATAATTGAAACGAACATATTCTGTACCCTGGCTGCTGGATGGACCACTCCACTCCACTCCACCCAGTCGCCACCACAAGCTACTCGGATGCGTCTTGACTGTTTGTTTTGTGTGCATACATTGCTTTTGTGGATCTGTGGGCGCTGCTTTTTCGTGATTAGTTGTGTGCCTTCAGATAGTTGCATCGTTTGTATCTGGACAGCGCCGATACGAGTATATATTTTTACTCCCTCTACCGGTAAAATGAGAAAAAACGGCTACTTAAACTGCGGAGAAGGAGGCAACTCCGACCCTATATTCTTGCTCAGTTTCAATAGCCAATTCAATCTGGCCCTGTCCTTCTGTTCACCCGGGTAAATGAGTCTATCTCATAAAGTATGAAAGCAAGAGACACCCAATTTTGAAGGTTCTATAGTTAAGTAAGTATGAGTTCCTGTACAACACAAGCAGATCCATACTGTTTCAAAATTCTGATATTTTCCCCGCCCGTCAGGTCACTGCAAATGATCAACTGTAAGAATTTCAAGCCGATCGAATAACAAGCACAGAAATAATTTACGTACTGCCAGCAGAGAAGAACATCAGCGCTCTATTTGCTTGCACTGCCGCTGAACTGCTTGAACTTGTGCTTCCTTACTTGTTTTAACTAGCTAAAGTAATGGTCCTTGTAACCTTATGACTATTATCTATTTCAGAGCGGCCTGAGCGCATACCAACTTTGTCTGCCGAAAGAAATTGCGTGCAAACAAGCCCGAGTTTCTCTTTAATGTATTCTTGTAGAGGATATTATAATTTTGTCATGAAATGAGTTGATGGACTTAAGGCTTTCTTGATGAATTTCGGAATAGATGGATTTAGTTTCAGGCAAGATCTCTATACATAATTAATAAGTAGATAGAAACGATTGATCGACAATAAAGCTGCTGTATAAAAACTTTTGTTCTTTTCAAGATATCCAGCAAATCGAATCTCTCTCAAAGAAATATTTATATGATACAAAATTTGCTCAAAATGGGTCTACTATATATTACAGCTGCCCTCTTTGCATTTTAAGATTCTTAAGATGTTGGTTCATTTTGATTAAAATCAGACTTTTGTACATTGTGGCTATCATATGAACAATCGGATGAAAAATAGGTTTTCTTTTTATAAAAACTGTTTAGTTATTACAGATAGTTAATATAAAATACATAGTGAATTACAAATAGAGAATTAATTTTCTTACGAAGCTAATGGCCTTGGACGCTAGTGCGCAGATAAAGTATGAAAGGGTGTAACCTTTGTATTATAGTCTGTATACTTATTATATTTATATTATATATTATTTTTTTCTCTATAATGTGACATAGTATTGCAGATAAAGAAGTTGTTTACATACTCGTATATTAAAATGTCAGTAGCATTATCAGAAATTTCACAATAATAGTGTTCGTACGATTCAACGCTTTTGAAGAGGAGGAAGATAGGCGTGGTTACATCGACTAAAGACGGACGTCTCGAACTGTATGTTTATCCCTAAAGCTAACATAACTACAGGAACATAAAGTTTTGATACTCTATCACTTGTTCAAGTGTCATTACTTTTGAAGGTAAGCATAATAGATAATTTGCAAATAGTCCGTAAAAGAGTTATATTTTATTTCCACTCTGCTTGAATATACTCCCGCAGCCTTTGCCTGCTGAAGTATCAAAGAGCTTATCGCGTATGCAATGACGGCAAAAGGACTCCAAGGTACACACAAGTAATGTGGACTGCAACTAAGCCAACATTCCCATAACTTTAATTTGCACGAGTTTGCTGGCAAGTGAGCCCCAGAGCAAACCCCCAAGCAGCCCCCGCCCTCATCTAATGCATTTTGCATTGGCCATCTTAAACTGCTACTCACTGAGGAGAGCAGAGCGTTTTGCTTAAAATTGACTATCTTACTTTTGACTTTGAGAGTAGCGGGCTGGGTTCGCTGCGGGACGGCGTAGTTGGCCGGGTACACGTTACGCCCCACAAGCATTTGATGTTTTAGTTGCATGCAACGCAGTCGGGGTTGTCGTGTTTGAGGCAACGCAGCCGCTCACGTTGCTCTTGGCAGCTGTGGGGACACTGAGTACGAGTGTTTTAAAAAGTAAAGACCAGCTTCAAAGTTTGCCGTTAATTTAGGGTAAGTGTTGAAAAAGTTCTGCAACGAGTTTTATATAAACTGGCTTAATGAGTTTTTCAGCTTGGATGGCAAGTGTGTAAAAATTATGCATAGTTTGCGTTTGTGGCAGACTTAAACGCGTCTTAAGAGCAGCACAAAAGGCCAGAAGCATTGAGATTGCCAAAAGCAATGTAACCGAGTAATTTATGATTTTCTGTTGAGTGCGAGTCGCATAATGGACCGTATGAGTATTAAGTTTCAAAAGGATACACTGTCCTCAGGTAGAGTTGTGCATTGTAGTTTCACTGAAGGAATAATTTTAGTGGTTCAATCTTTGCTGAACGTACTAATCGGTCAAATAGTTCGTTTCGTTCGCTCGTCTGCTTAGTTCGATTATTAATTAATAATTAATTAATCTATTTTTTCAAGCCACTTTCCCAAATATATAAATGATACAAATTAAGCAAATTATAATAAAAACTCCCTTTCAACCATAAAATCAATCATTAACCTAAACAATTATTCCTTCTATAATACAATAATCGACATCGCAGGCAATGAGAAAGCCGACTCAATAGCCAAAGAAGCAACAAGACCCCCAACTTTAACGCTAATGATATCATCAATATCATCAATACTAACACCTCCCCAAACTACTTCATCAAAAACATAAATCTCTGGCAGCCATGGCTAACAATTAATGTTAATTAATCGTTTTAAGTACAAATTAACATTATATAATTAATAAATAATATAAACTAAAATTTCATCCTTTGCATTTCCTTATGCTAATTTGTTCTATGAAAACAAGAAAGCGATTCTATTCTTTTTGTTGATATTTTAATAAAACCTTCATTTATTGCAAGCACACCGCAAATAAGTGTTATAAACTGAACTCAAATGATAATCGAACTCAACTTTACAGAATGAACGACTATCGAAAACTGATGAGCAGAACGAAATATAATCGGAGTCATACAATCAAACGATTGGACGAACTAAATGAACTGCAATTCATTCAGTTTAGTCAATAGTTCCGTCTAACTTATTCTGAACGATACCATACACCTCTATCCACAGGCAGAAGCATTCAAATACTTAATACTCATTACAGTTGAGTGCATTTTCAAAAGTCAGCACTCGGCACAATACCAATTCAAAAGCCAAAAACTGCCCATCCGAACGCGATTTCAATGAGCAAGGGCACAGCTGGGGGTCAAGTTGGGTGAGTTGGGTCAGTTGGTCATACAAATGGAGACGTCATGTGCCAGGCACAAAATGCCAGCTTTGCAATTTGCAATTTAACTTGTAAGACCACAAACTCAAGTAAACAGTGCCAGACTTGGCCCAAGCCCCTGTCAAGCAAACAAATCCCCGCCCAAAATGTAAAGTGTTGATCTTGAGCTCACTCTTTGCCTAAGTCACAGTAAATACCAAAAAAACAATAATAATAATAAATAAGAAAAACTCTTGGCAACAATTTTCGTATTAAATTCGTATTTATATTCCTCGCACAATCCTTTTCAAACACAGCCCAGCCTCACATGGCGTATGTGTAATATTTGATTTGATTCCTTTGCAAAGTTATTAAACGTGCACATGTGCACATACTGTTTTGTGGCAACTGCTTAAATATTAGCCTTGTGATTTACGAAAATACAATAAATTTTGAAGACAGTAATGCTCATAAAACAAATAGAATGCGTTAGCAAAACTATTTGCGGTATATTGAGGCTAGCGTGGGACAGTATTTTGAGTAAGGTATCAGATTTGATTTAATCTATTTTAAATTTCAACAAGAAAGAAGGGCTATCTTCGGAGTGCCGAAGTTATATACCGTAGCAGCAATGTTTTTATACAAATCTCAATTTTCGTCACATTGCTCCTATGTGGTCCGATTTTGATCAAATTATAGGAAACTATTTGAAGTATAATAAAACTCACTTAGATTGCATGTAATACAAAAAATATTCATACAAAAACTACTTTTTCATACGATAATATGGCAGCTATGTTATATAGTGGTCCGATTTTGACCGAACTTGATCAGATTGTATAAGCTGTCTAGAGACTCGGTTTGAGTGAGTTTTGTAAGGATACAGCTTTATATTCTAGTAGTCCGATCCGACCGGTTTTGACATATGTTCTGCCTGCAGCAAAAAACAAGTAAGAATGCGATAGTCGAGTATACCCGACTACAAAACTCCCTGTACCCAGGTCAAAAATTTCCGATCGCATCTACGTACACTTACACATGCACACACACATACCCAAAAGACGCACACACACGAGCGACAGCTCGAGCGCAGCGCAAGCGAGCATTTTAAGTGGTGGCTGTGCTGCTTCTTACCCCCGCGCTCCAGCACTGAATCTTGTTTGTTGAATAACTTCCGTGTTTGTTATCCGATCGACTTGAAATTTAAACAGTAGATTAAGAGAGACTAAAGCTTTGTACATGCCAAATCCCAAATCTATATCTTGATAATTGTTACTGAAAAACGGTTTTTATCGAATAGCAGGGGAACGGGGCGAGATATCTCAAATCTAAAATAAACTTGACCTGCTCCCGCAACACACGAACCTACATTTTAAATTTGGTGTCTCTAGCTCCTATAGTTGCTGAGATCCTTGCGTTCATACATACGGACAGACAGACGGACAGACGGACAGACAGATCAAGAATATATATATACTTTATAGGGTCGGTGGTGTCTCCTTCTCCCTGTTACATACATTTGCACAGAATTAGTACCCCTCTTTTTACCCATTTTATTGGTACAGGGAGTAAAAAGTGTCTGTGCCAAATTTCATTACGATAGCTTTAAAACTGAGAGACTAGTTCGCATAGAACCAGGCAGACAGACGGACGGACGGACAGACAGACATCGCTATATTGACTCGGCTTATTTATATATACATACATATGTACTTACACAAAATAATAATTTATTTAAAATGATTCTAAGTTATCAGTATCTCATTTGGGTATAAATAAATTCTTTTGAGCAAGTATTTGGGTTATTTTATTTCAACAAAAATTCATAAATTTAACAATTATAACACCAAATAAATTTATTTATTTTAATACAATTAATATTTCTTAACCATGATCGATAAACGTCAAGTCATGAATCATGGCTTTACTTATGCATGGACTCTGCATAAAACACAACTTTTGAATACTTATTCAAGGATCTATTTAATGAATAAAAAAATTCCTCATTTCTATGTGGAGTCACCTGCTTCTCCTGTGCTTATATTTTCTAATATTCACCCAATGTTACCAATGTTGAGCAATTATCCTTGAGACTTAACTGACTGCTTGCAAGCGTTTCACTAACAACTTAATTCAACTGAATTAAATCTTCTAATTGAATCTCAACATTCAATTTGTATTGAAATATCCCTGTTAAGAAAATGTGGCCGCAGATGCTCTCTTTTACACGAAATGTTTTACAAATACATAAATATCTATATGCAATGAACTATTAATAAATTCAAAAGATTCAATTGACAAAGAAATTCAATTACATTGGCTAATTGAACAAATAAATCAAATATCCTATACAGATTTAATCTCACTTTGTGCACCATTAAAGGCTTAATTTTTCAAAAAACATACGAGAACGCAATTTGCAAAAAGTCAGAAAAGGAAACTGAATTTCAATTAGTGAACGTTGATGGAAAATGTTTAAGAAGTTTGATTTAAGCTGCCACAATAATTTGTTCAAAGTTCCTATGTTCTTAACAAAAGGCAATCTTTTTGGCTGAGTGATTTAATTTCCTTTAATTTGGGATTCTGGCCTAAATGTACAGTTAAAATTCTGTAAAAGTCTTTAGGCTGGCTGCTCAAATGGCAATCAAAACTGGTTATGGTTTTCATCAACCCAATGGTTAAATGTATCTAAGGATTTTATCTGTACCAAATATATCAAATGCTGCATCTGGATGTAAATCAGTTGGAGTAATTATTGTCGAATATACCCATTAGCTGATGTCGTTAACTTATTTTTAACATTCTCAAAATCGACTCCAATCAAAATGTTTTACAAGATTCGCGGATGTAAGCCAGCATGACACAGATATCTGGATTGAATCGGAAGTGATGTTGAATAATACAGAAGAATATACTTGTGTGCTTTCTGATCAAAGAGTATCCGGAACTTTTCATTCAAACAAACCTCGCTTGAGATACTGTCAAAATCATTCCTTATTATGTTGGTATATCTGTTAGTTGATTGAAAGTCACTTTTGAGCACCATCTGTCAGGGAGTGTAATAGCTTTGTAAAAAGGTTATTGTTTGGCTTATTCTGCGAATCTCGCAATGTCGAACTTAGCTGAGTTCTTTATTTGTTCTTTTTGGTGTGTACAAGATATCATATGCGGGAAATTTTAGTGGTACCTTATGGGGACTCGACAAAGTCAAAAACAGAATACGAGCGGTACAAAGAGTTTTAAGCGGGCCTTACTGAGATTGATGATTTACTTCTTTCCGGAATGGGCTTACACCTCGCTGACTGGCAGTTTAATAGTTATCAAAATAGTACTCTTAAGTAGTTCATCGTGTGGGTATCAGGAAGCTTGTGCCAAGAGCGATGAATTGATGAGTTTGTTGCACAATATCTACAGATTTAGTTGAATAGTATATTCGCTCGATTCTAGCATGGTTAATTCAATCTATTATTCGGAATTTAAAAAGTTGTCTCAGAAATAATATTATAATCGATACAGTTTATTGGAATTATTCTTACTTGGGTAATAAATTGTGTACTTTTAAGTGCAGACAATTTGTTGCCAAGTTAGAATGAAGACGAACTGAGATTGCCTTGGGCCACAGGCTTTGATTTAGCAGTGACTTTTGGCTTAGCCTATTTGTTGTACTTGGGAATTTGAGCAACTGACAAGCACAGAGCCTTGAGCGTTTTTGGGCTGTCTGCCTGGCTGTCTGCCAGAAGCTGGCAAGATAACCCTGTTGACTGATGCCCTTTTACTTGCTACTGCCAATTACAAAATGCTGTAGTTACGCAGCAGCTGGAGTGGTTATGTGTATAGTATGAGGTCGTGGTACTTACCACCCAATATTCCATTTAAATAGGTCGAGGCATTCAGGCCGCGTCCCTTCTTCAGCATCAATTGCTCATCGATAAGCAGGAGACGCGAGGAGGAGGACGATGAGGATGTCGACGATGTTGTTGTGCCAGCTGAGAGCCCAAATGGATCCGGCTTAACGGGTCCCTCATACAATTCCATGTCGTCGTGATTGCGGAATAGATTGTGCCGGGCTATGACATCTTCCATTCCGGCGCGATGTAACTCTGGTATCAGGCGCTGCCAAATCGAGAGTTGGTGAGCCCGAAAGTGATTCTTAATGCGCGGCTTCATGCCTTTTAGATTGTTGATAAGTGTGTTGCAATTTTTGAAAAATACAGACGAAAGCAAAAACAAAAGCGTTAATGTAAGCATCTTTATTTCTATGTGACAGGCTCAAGTATTCATGCATGCAAATTGACCCGTTGCCAACTATTTCAGTTGCTGACTGCTGCCTTTGTTGCCTTTGTGTATGGATGTTGCTTTGGGTCGCTTTCGAGTCATTTGCATGCCAGAAAGGTGGGATACTTTCCGCAATTGAGGGCACCTCATCCCGAACCGCCTTCATGTCTAGCTTGATGTCTTGTTTATATAGCTGACTAGGCGACAGAAAACTGCTTAAATTTTAATGCCCTTAGTGGGTCACAGAACGGGGTTGCGTTTCCAAAGAGGCTAAGCGTTGGCTTCCGTGTCAGTTTGTTTATTGAGAAATCAAAGCACATAACATTCTCGTAAGCTAACCTTAAGTTGTTGCCTACTTATCAAACCCAGCCTATCCTTATAGCTGTTTTATTTTAAAACGCCATAGACTGAACAAAAATGGCTTAGGATACATAGCTCGAAATATTTACGAGGATGTTTTGGGCAATTTCAGACCTGGGTATCGCATTCTTACTTGTAATACTATGTTCCCGAAGGGAAAATAGTATATTGGGCTTGCCAAATGTCCGTCTGTCCGTCTGGCCGTCTGTCCGTCTGTCCATATGAACGCAATTTTTTTGCCTTTATCTTTAAGCTAGAGCAACCAAACTTGGTACACCTATTGGTGTATACCGTCAATTTATGAAGTGTCGAGATCGACCCCCCACCACCACCCCCTGAGGGTAAACACCAACATGTGTACCAAGTTTGGTTACTCTAGCTTCAAGATAGACGAAAAGCATTGTTCAAACCCAAGAAACTCATTTTGAAAACAGAGACATTTTAATTGGTGGCTGTGCTTCTTCTTCCCCCCTCTCGCTGCATTGCTGAATCTTCTTTCGTGAATAACTTCCGTGTTTATTATCCGATCGACTTGAAATTTGAACAGTAGATTAAGAAAGACTAAAGTATTGTACATGCCAAATATAAAAGCTATATCTTGAAAAATGTTACTGTAAAACGGCTTATACCGATTTGCGGGGGAACGGAGGGAGATATCTGAAATATGAAACAAACTTGATCTGCGTATGGTATAAAGGAACCTACATTTCAAATTTGGTGTCTCTAGCTCTTGTAGTTGCTGAGATCGACGCGTTCATACGGACAGACGGACAGACTGACGGACATGGCCAAATCGAAATCTCTTTTGATACTGATCAAGAATATATATACTTTATAGGTTCGGAGATGTCTCCTTCTGCCTGTTACATACATTTGCACAGATGTAATACCCCCTTTTTACCCATTTTATGGGTACAGGGAGTAAAAATCATAAGCTGTGAAATATAAGACTGGAAAAATTCGAAAGACATTTTTAAGTTGGGTCCCAAATATCACCAAAACGATATTTAATTACCTTTCCAATAAAATAAATTTCTTTCAAGCTAAGGCTATCCTTGATGAAGAGTTAGAATACTCGCTTTTTCCGTTTAGCTGGAAAGCGGCCGCAGATTGAACGTTCATTTTAACTAAGGATTGTTGTTATCGAATCAACATGATGCCTTTTTTAAAACCTTAAATAAAATGACGTTCTACAAAGCATAACATTATTCAACTCAGATGTTGGAGAGTAATTGAATTTAAGACATCCAAGTTACTCACAAAGGTTTCAGACACTGCCTCGCTCCATGGCATTGGATGTGAGTCAGTGCGAATATGTGAATAAATATTGCAGGCACTGATGATGCATAATTTACGCAACAGAACTTTCAATTCAACATTCGTATCAACGGCATACATGAGTTTGCTTATGTGCGTATGCCTGAGTATGTTCGATATTAGTATGTTCGCATTCAATTTGTGAAGAGTGTGCTCTGTAGCGGGATATTGTGTTCGACCAGATGTGTACTGCGTATTCACATAATTCAATTCGATTTGATTCGTTGTCGATTTCAGTTTTCATCGTAACAAATCAAAACTCGCAATCATTTGTGGGCGTTAGAAAATCCTTTGCAACTACATGCTTTGTGCGTAGTGTATGTCAACGACAGAACATTGGGCGGGATGGGGCAGAAGTTTTCCAAGAAGGATCCTGGCGTAGGCAGACAAGTGAACAAGGACAAGTGCGTCAGCTGTCGCTCTCGGCAGGTTCTTTCAATTAAAACCAAACAAAAGGCACATTGCACACCAGTTTCAGTTTTGATATGTATCGTGCTTCAGTGCTTACATGTGCGTAAAGTGCGTTTGAATGCGTGTCCTGGGCAGCTCCTTGCCATCTTTCATGTTTTACTCAAGATACGAGCAAAGAATGCGGATTCGCACACAAAGCGGTACAAAAATATCCATTGGCCCCACCACAGCCAAAGCCTAATTTTCATAAACCAATGTTCGCGTGTCTGTTGCTGTATCTGACGTCTTTTAAGTTGATATTATTATGCTCTATAAAGAAGTCATATTTATATGATATGATTTCGGTACCTTTTAGCCATAACACGTTTAGTTAGCTCCATTACTTACTAGGTCAAATCATCGCAACGTATATACGATAATCAATATGAATTTGGTAGATCGATTTTTACACAATCCAAGTTTGTAAAATATCACCAAAATGTTATCGATACATAATGAAATTAAATTTTAAATAAATGGAACAAAATAAGTAGCAGGGCTTCAAAGTATTCTTAATTATATCTAAAGGAAAATTGGGCATACAACATGAAAAATTCAAGATTTTGTACATTTCAATAATACTAAAAGACGAGTCTTTTATGTGTACTTAAAATGTATAATATTTTTATGTATGTGCATATAAAATATAAATTTTTCTTATGCTTTTAGATAAGTGTATACAAACATTAGCTAGATACCATCTCCTGAACCGTCGTTCGTAAAAAATTTGAATTGTTGTCTCGTTGTCAATGTGCTAGGTAAAAAAAGGTGTGAAAAATTTGAACCTAATAACATTTGCGTACATTTGACATGACGCAGCGGCATAATTTTTGAGCACACATAAAGCTTTATGTGCTCGTCATTGTCTAGCTTCGTTTTTTACACCCTACACTTAAAACTGAAGGATATGCTGAATGTTCGAGACTAAGGAAATTGCAAAAAGTAATATATACATGAGAATATTCTGGGATTGCATCAGCCAACTGATTTCCTGTCACTTTTTATTGAAAAGAGTGTATTGCGATTGGTTTTTCAGAAAACAAGCATATTAACACATAAGTTTAAATATAACCTGATCTGCTCAGTTATAGTGTAATAAAAATATATTTAGTATATATATTGATTACTAATCACAGTATATATATTTGTGAAAAGTATATTCTTTCTGATGCTTGTGCTCTGGAAGGCCAGTATAACAATAACCTATTATTGGTTAACGTAAATGTGGTTGAAAATAATAAACTTTTTTGAATTTGTTAATAATTGATCGAAAATATTCCAACTTTTAGACTAATTACATGCAGGTCTTTGTATGAACCATAACAGGGTACCCTCAAGTCACATGCAGCATTGTCGTTTGTTTTTGATGGCCGCTTTCCTTTTTTGTGCTCCCAACCGTAGGTAACCTTCAACATCCACTCGGAGGTAGCCTTGTTTTGCAGTAATCTTTTTTGCGTTTAATGCTCTTTTTTACATTTCATGCCACTTCCACTTTGCTACTGCCCCCGCAGTTTGTTTGCATGCACGCGCAGCTTTCTTTTTGCCTTGTTTAAAATTTAAATTAAATTTGATTCTTTTTGTGATGCTCACAATTTTGGGCGCTGCTTTAAAAAAGCGTCCTCAAATTTGCTGCTTTTATTTGGCAATTTGGGGAATGTACCATATATACCCTAAAATATATAAAAAGTGTAAAATAAAGTTATACAAATGTATGTGATAGGAAGGAGACTTCTCAACCCCATAAGGATATTCAAAGTTCGTGACTAGCATCAGCAGCTGAGTTCATTTACGTGCGAATATTCCAGCTAATATAAAAGCTAGAGGCATAGAATTTAAAATGAAGGTCATATATTTCTTTTTTTTTTCAAACAATAGATACCCACATAAATTCGGCTATCGAATATTTCATGTTTTAGTTTGTACATACTTACACATTTATATATTCTTAACAAAAATATTTACACATTTATCACATACGTAAACAATGTAATTCGCAGAATAATCAGACAAGTTATTCCAAAAAATTATTTGTAGCAATGTGTGGTTATGTTTGTGGTAATTTATTTCCATTTCGACTGCGACAATGCGACTACATTTATAAATGCATAAGTCAATTTATTTGTACATACGAGTATAAACATGTTATGCCTGACCTAATAATGGGAAAAGGTTTGTGTATACTCTATACGAATATGCATGGGTGTGAGAGACTTAAATTGCCTTAGAATTGGGTACAGTTTATCACCAGGTCAACTCCTGACTGGAACATTCTTACTTGTTTCACTCTGTTACAAGTTCTTTCTTATTTTGTACTAAGCTCCGGTCAAAATAATTTGACAGTTAACTTCGATTCTTCGTTTCGTTTATTTGACTACTTTATGATCTGACTACTTAAATCATTAATTTTAATAGAGAAATATTGATGTTGTAGTAAATAATAGTGTTGCAATTATTCTAAAGATAATTGTGATCCATAATTCATTATCTTTATAATTGTGGTGCTGACCTGAGTTTAGAATTTTTCAAGACAGATATTAAGCTATGACTCTTTTCATCTTAAGCTTTCGATTCTTTTAATTCTTAGCAGGCCTAAGTGCATTTCTTGCATTGAAAAGTTCTCCGATTTGTTTTAATTTTAAGCATTCTTTTGCCACACTTTCTAACAGCAAAGACTTTTTTCCCATAAGTCTTTCCATTGATTTTTGAGCAACCAACTCATGCACAGCAACATCAACAATGGAACAGAGTAGGAAGTAAAATATAATGTTTCCGCCTCACCAATTTCCAAATACTTTTGATGCAATGGATCATAATATTCCCAGGTGATGCTGCGAAAACGATTGCGCTCCTTCGAGACAGGCAGCACCGAGTCCTGTCGGTGATGTTCGTTCGGATTGCTGTGCAGAAAAAAAGAGAATGAACAAATGCAGGACATTTGAGTTGAGTTGAAATGCGTTCTAAATGGTTTTGTGTGCCCGTGTGGGCTTTTTGTTGTCGTTGCATTCTGCATTTTGCTGCGTGCACACATAGAAAATGCTTCAAACGCAGGGCTTTAGCATGTTTTATGCAGCTGTGCAGCAGGTGTTCTAAGGCGGTGCTGAGGGCGCCACAGCAGTACACAGAAACACTTTTCTACTACAGACAATCGGTGCTAAGTGTTGCACACGGAAAAAGTGTGTAAAAGAGCAGAAGCAACGCCACTTGCCTGACAAATTACTGTAAGTGGCTTAACGTTGGACAGGCCCTTGGGGGCTTTAACAGTACGAGTTGGGGAGTGCAGGAATAACTAACTACTATTCGTACAAACTTACCCGGTACGCGCAAAGTTCGACCAGTATATCATGACGGCCTCCGACAGCGCCGTCTCCGACTTTGTATAGTTCTGAGGAAAGTGACTGAAGCCGTCCACAAGCGGCGCCCCGAATATGTACGGCAATTCCTCACCGTGCACTGTGCCCATTCGCTGCGGATAGTCGCCATCTTTTGTCTGGTAGTCGAACACATAGAAATAACAGCGACCCGCGGGCTGCGTGGATGCTGCCAAAGTGGAGACGGCCGCCTTTCCAGCCCCACTGGGCGACGAGGAACTTACGGGGGGTGGTGATTGGGCTGCCAGGATGTCCCCAGTGCGTACTATGGGCGCCACGAACTGAGCATCGGATAGCGCCGCCACGGCCGTATCACGTGTGTTTATCGGATGTTGTGAGGTGCGATCCCAGTCCGTGTATTCATTTACAATCTGTGCAAAGAAATGTTATCTATCAAAACTTATTAATGGCTAAGGGTGTTCATGGGATTAATGTTAATGTCCTGCCGCACCATGGACTTTGGCAAGGACTTCTAGAATACTAATAAATTGATGGTATTCTGAAATCTTTACATTCCATAATTTTCCATTACAATACATAAAATACCGTGAGACAGACTTTCGTGCTACGCACGCACTTTTGGTCTACAACCACAAATTCAAAAATACAAGTTAGAGCAACCAAACTTGGTACACATGTTGGTGTATTTCCACAATTTGGGAAAACCTGTATCTTCCACATTTTTAAAGCTTTAGTCACCAAATTTGGCATACAAATTAATGTTGAGATTCCTGACAGATCTGCATCAAAAATTTTTGACTGCCCCATCCTCTCCTCCACAAAAGAGCAATGTCCCACACCTGTACAGGTAGAGTCACCAAATTTGGCATACAGACTACTGTTTTCTTCGCGTCTCTTTGCGAAATTAAACCGGACGGAGAACAGAGTATTCTGTTGTCGAATACGTTCGACTGCAACGTTCTTACTTGTTTTAAATTTTATAATACCATATTATATTATCAATTTTCGTTGTACTAACAAGTAAGAAGGCTATAGTCGAGTATACCCGAATACGAGACTCCCTGTACCCAGGTCTAAAACTTCCAAATACATCTTCATCCACTTACACATACACACACACATACACAACTACGCACGCATACAAGCAATAGTGCTAGCGAGGCATTTTTGAAGGCGGATGCGATTTTTTCTTCCCCCCGCACTGCATTCCAAATTTTGATTGTTGAATAACTTCCATGTTTATTATCCGAACGACTCACAAAGATTAAGAGTAGATTAAGAGTGTCTATAGTAATATACATGCCAAATACCAAAGGTTATATCTTTGAAAGTGTTTCTGTAAAACGTTTTTATCGTAAGTCAAATTTGGTGTCCCTAGCCTTCATAGTTTCCGTGATCCTTGCGTTCATACATACGGACAGACATACGGACAGGGCCAAATCGACTCGGCTATTAATACTGTTCAAGAATATATATACTTTATAGGGTCGGAGATGTCTCCTTCTGCCTGTTATATATACTTGCACAACTTTAGTACCCCCTTGTTACCCATTTTATGGGTACAACGAGAAAAAGGGTTTGCTTATATTTTGTCGTGTAAATAAGTCAAAAATTTTGTGAAATAAGGTGTTCCGGTGGAATTCTATAAAATCATGAAATTGATAAATTCGATATGATATCCGGCAACCACAGACTGTCCTCTTTTATTTGAACTGTTTATTCGGGTCCCAAACCCACACTTATGGAATATACACACAGGACTGGCTTAATACATTCATGCATATGTGTTTGTATGCCAAGTTAAATCCTGGCAGGATTACAAGCAGATTTCTGCTGCTGCTGTTGTTTGCTGCGGTTATTATTATTTTTGCCACCATGAGTGCGGGATCTTAGAAGGGCTACAAAATGCATTTGTAAAATCGATGTCATGCATATTTTACAACCCAAACGACAAGTGATTTTGGTGCACTCAAATGTATATATTTATGTATAAAATAGCTGGTCTATTCTTAAAATGTTGTCCTTGTACACTTGTACAGTCTTCTTAATTGTAAAGTACTTGTAGATTAGTTTATTTTATAGACCCCTAGCACTAAGTTCAGGGCCGATCGTTGTAAAATATAATTTTGAGCTTGACCGCCCTTTGGGAGCAACGCTCTCAATTATTTTTAGTGAAATTTGTCGACCGTATGGTGAATTTATTAAAATCAGTAATCACTACGCTTGATGTGTCGAGCTTTGAATGAGTTTGAAACCAATCGAACGAAACTTGATGAAGGTTCACGTCTGAGTTTTCGACCCATTTAAAATTTTTGTCAAATTGTCACGTATTTTCTGTGAAGAGAAATTGATGCTGAACCTTGGCAACCCATTTCCCAGCCGGGGGTTGAATTAAATATCAAATAGGCTTTTGCTTTCCTGAAATGGTTTGGAGCTGATCAGATGATAACAAATAAATAAAACATTTGTATAATTTTAGTGATTAGTGCCATAACTTATAAGCTTCAGCTTGTAGCACTAGGAAATATCAAATCAATAAATAAATAAAAATAAATAAAATAAAAAAAAAAGATTTCCAACCGTTTCTTGCAGAGGAAACAACTTTTATTATATATTTATATATAAGTATCATATAATAACGCTCTGTACAAAAATCATTAGTTCTTTATTATGCTTGACATATTCAAAATTAACTCACAAGCTCTATGATTCATTATGTTCTTGACGAGTTCCCTATATTGCTACTACCACTATATCTTAAGGAACAATCGGCATAAAAAAAATTATTAAAACCCATTTTTGTCTTTTTAGATATTTTAATCAATTTTATTCCAGGTCATGCAGCAGATCCATTTCTTCGACAGAAATGCTTTACATATGGAGTATATACATATGGATACAATATAAGTATGCCATTACTGAATGCATTATAAACCCCATCGCAGAATTGCAGCGAGCTTGACTTTTGCTGGGCTGAGCGTACGAATATAATGAAGTAAAATAAATACGAATATCTGCGCTATAATCGTGATATATGCGTTGGCAATTTACGGCTCCTTGATGTGTGCATGTGTGTGTCTGTGTGCATTTAAAATACACAAATACATACACATACACACGTATACTTGCTTTTAATATGGCAAATGGTGACAACGTCGACTGGCGATGACGCTGTGTCTAAGGATGAGGACGAGGCTGAGGACGACTCTGACTGTTGACTGTAGTCGTTGGTTGCTGCTGCTGCTGCTGTTTTTGTGATTTGGGTTAAGTGTAGCCTGTGCGTTTTTAAGTAGGTGTATGTGCCACATATCTACACATACGGATACAATACACACACACACTAGTACATGCCTCAGTGTCCTTGCCAATGCTTACACAGATACTACGATATACATTTACGAGTATAGATATGTACATACATACATGCCTACGTATGTACACACATTTGCCAAATAAAGCGTGTTAATGTTTTGGCTGCAATGGCATGTTAACTGCCTTCCATTTCACTCGCTTGCACATTACAAAATAAAAACAAGTAAGAATGCTCTAGTCGAGTATACCCGACTACGAAACTCCCTGTACCCAGGTCTAAAACATTCAATCACATCTAAGTCCACTTGCACATACATACACACATACACAAAGACGCACACACACACTGGCGGCAAAAACGACAGCGCAAGCGAGGCAATTTAATTGGTGGCGGTGCTTCTTCTTCCCCCTCTCGCTGCATTACTGAATCTTCTTTCGTGAATAACTTCCGTGTTTATTATCCGATCGACTTGAAATTTGGACAGTAGATTAAGAGAGACTAAAGTATTGTACATGTCAAATCTTAAAGCTGTATCTTGAAAATTGTTACTGTAAAACGGTTTTAATCGATTTGCGGGGGAACGGGGGAGATATCTGAAATATGAAACAAACTTGATCTGCGTATGCTATACAGGAACCTACATTTCAAATTTGGTGTCTCTAGCTCTTGTAGTTGCTGAGATCGACGCGTTCATACGGACAGACGGACAGACGGACAGACAGACGGACATGGCCAAATCGAAATCTCTTTTGATACTGATCAAGAATATATATACTTTATAGGGTCGGAGATGTCTCCTTCTGCCTGTTACATACATTTGCACAGATGTAATACCCCCTTTTTACCCATTTTATGGGTACAGGGAGTAATAAAGGCAACGCACATGAAATAAATACAACAAATTAAAAAAAAGCGAAAACATAGAATAAAATGTTGAAAAGTCTACTGAGCATGAACACAACATGACATTCAGCCTTCGTCTGTGCTTATTTGTTGTTGAAAATGTAACTCATACGCAGTGTGTGCGTACTTATAATTACAGTTTCACTTGTACACACCGAGCGTGCGAACATTTCAATTGACTTTTTCTTCCTTTGCTTTTTATGCTGTTGCTGGCTTTCATTTTAAATGTTTTTGTTTAAGATTTTCATGTTTATTTCAAGGTGGGCTATTCAAATGATAGAACATTGAATTTGGTTGCAAAAGGCAAAATTGTAAATGATATTAGCTAAAAGTTCTAGAGAAGGTTTGAATAGGCTTAATTACAACGACCCTAAAGACTTGGAAGTATGTAAAAATGTGAGGGGGAAAAAGGCAAAGTTATATTACTTACAAAAGAGTGTATTTGTGACAATGGGCAATATATTATTTATAGAATTTACTGCCGAGCCGATTAATGTTGATGATTATTACGAAACTTAAAAGAGTTTAAGCCACATTTCTTACTTAATAATAAGATTCAGATCAAATAGAAGGTGGTGAAAGTAAATATAATAATGTTTAGATCGCTACTAAAACTTTTTATTATTTTATAGAATGACTAAGATCCTATAAACTTTTTAACAAACAGCAAATAAATAATAATAATAATTTTTTTTTTTTTTTTGATGTATTTATTTATAATAGTAATCAGCCTTATTAAAGCTATAAATCCATTATTGCTGCTAATGATTGGGCGATATGTAGTTTTAAACATAGGAATGTGGAAAATAATAATAATTATACGAATTCGCAAAACATATGGTAGTTTAGAAAGAAAAAATTAAAATTTAAATGAGTATTATAATAATCTTTCCCGAAGGTCGACTGGATGAAAACGTTTAAGTCGTCGGATGTTGTCTGGGCTCAGTAGGGCCCTGGCTGTATTGTTTGGGTGTAGTAGTCTATCGGCATACCGACTACTGTGCCTATTCAGCTGATCGCCAATCAATGTGACGTGGAGGTCGTTCTCCAAATTTCTGGTCCGAACATAATACGGGGCATCTGCAATTCTTCGAAGTGTCGTGGCCTGAAGAATGCGAAATTTGTTGAGGTGTGATTTAGCGGCAGAGCCCCATATTTGCATCGCATATGTCCAAGTGGGGACCACAATTGTTTTGTAAATTAAGACTTTATTAGACAAGCTTAGCTTGCTCTTTGGCCGGAGTAGCCAGTTAAGCTTGGCCAGTTTAATGTTGGATTTCTTTTTCACTTCTTCTGTATGTTTGGCCCAAAGAAGTTTCCTATCCAAATGGACGCCTAAATAACAATGAGAGTTCTTCTGGGGGATGAGCTCTCTATTCCAGAATACACCTGGACAGTCTCCATGTCTGAGCGTAAACATTATATTTGCCGACTTTTCGTGATTTATTGTAATATTCCAAGAACTCGCCCAGGATTCTACCGTTTGTAGAAATTCTTGCAGGTTATCTGTGGCTGTATAGTTGCAATCCGAAGTAGATAAGATGGCGGTGTCATCGGCATAAGTAGCGACTAAGATGTCGCCAAAGCTGTCTGTTGCTGGAGACGGCATATCTGATGTAAATATGGTGTAGAGCACCGGGGCAAGGACGCTTCCTTGGGGAACGCCTGCTCTCATTGATTTAATGCTGGAGCACTCATCTTCGACTTTGACAAAAAATGACCTGTCTGATATGAATGACTTCGCTACCATGAATAAAGGCGCTGGCAGAATAGACTTTAATTTATATAGCAAGCCTTTATGCCAAACTTTATCGAAGGCTTGTTTTATGTCAAGGAACACCGAAGCGCAGTATTTCTTATTCTCCAAGGCGCTGAGAATATGGTTTGATACTCTATGTACCTGTTCCGGAGTACCGTGTTGTTTTCGAAAGCCGAATTGGTGGGCCGGAAGCGCTGCTTTTACTGAGTCCAAATGTAGCATTCTTCCAAGGAAGATGCGCTCAAAAATTTTACCCAGATTGGAGAGCAGGCTGATTGGGCGATGTGAGTCTATCAGCGTCTCATCCTTATGTGGTTTTGGAATCATTTTAATGGATGCGCATTTCCACTGTATCGGAAAATGGCCCAGTCGCAGAATAGAATTAAAAATTGTAGTGATTAACACTATTGCTTTTTTCGGGAGTGCCTTGATGGTGTGGTTATCAATATTGTCATATCCAGGTGACTTTTTCAGTTTTAGTCTCTTTATTTCAATGTTCACTTCTGATACTGTGATGGGCCTTGTGGGCAGAGACATCTGGTAGGGTACATCCAGCTGATTTAAAATTCTAGCTTCATGAGCAGGATCTGCCAGGTTGGTGGGAGTAAAACGTCTCTCCAAATGTTCTGCAAAGGCATTTGCTTTATCTAGTGGTGATCTGCACCAAACCCCTGCTTCCGATCTAAGGGGCGTCTTTCCTATCGGACGTCTTTTAATATTTTTGGTGAGTTGCCATAGGCAAAACTCCTGATCACCATTTGGATCTGCATTTGCCAATCTGTCATTGAAGTACTCACTTCGTCTAGCCAGCAGGTGCATCTTCAGGTCATAAGCAGCTTTAACCATGATGCGTTTGGTCACAATGCTTCTGGACTGCATATATTCTCTGCGTGCTCGTCTTTTTGTCTGAGTAGTTGCGCAGCAACGGGATCTAAGGACGAGGTAGATGGTGGGCGTCGGTAGACTGGTATCATAGGGGTCGCAAATGATGCAGCACGGTGAATATATTTGTTGAGAATTTCAACGACATCATCAATGTCGTCTGCGCTGGAGATTTCAACGTTTAGATTCAACAGGCTCTCTAACTTGACCTGGAACTGTTGTATATTTGTGCCACGATGCAGAAGGCTTTGCTTTGCCTCAATATGCTCCGGGGCAGTTGTAAGGTGGCAAATTAACGGCAAGTGATCCGAGTGTAGGTCAACTGATATGCGGATGGAGAGAGCGTCCTGTGGTAGACCTCTGTATAATGCAAAGTCAATGGCACTAGGCGTTCTTGTTGGGTCGTATGAGTAGTACGTAGGTTCTCCAGTGGCCAGTAAATTATGGTTACCATCGACTATGGCTTGTTGCAGCTGGGAGCCTCTTGAGCAAGCACGCAGGTTGCCCCACCAGCGATGTTTTGCATTCCAGTCGCCTCCGGCAAGATATCTACTTCCGAGGCTGGAAAGGAAGGATTCAAATTGGGTTGACGTCCATGCAATTGCGGGTGGGAAGTATGTAGCAGCAATAGTTAAGTCTCCCCTCGCACATCTTATTCTGACGCAAGCGGCTTGCACCGCTTGTGTAGAAACATGAGGTAACGGATAGTGCTTAATATTATTCCTTATCAGAATAGCTGCACCACCTCTGCGTGAATTTCCTGGATGATTTGAAGTGTAAATGTCAAAACCAAAAATCTTGATTGGAGTGGATAGTTGTGTGTAATGTGTTTCAGAGATGAGCATTATATCAATATGCTGTGTTTCGATAAAATGCTGAAGTTCGACTGCTTTATTGGCCAACCCTCCAGCATTCCATATTCCGATTTTAGTTAAAGAATTCATTTTGAAGGAGTAATAGGCTGGCCGACTTGCGAGCTTATAACATGAGTTAGCATGCTTAGTAAGTTTTGCATAAGCTCGAACATTTTGTCGAACCTGCCCATCAGATTATCCATTTTACTCATAAGCCCGTCCATGGCTTCATCGCTGCCTGAAGCGCCTAGATTTTCATTGTGCAGTCGATTCGCGCGGTGTTGTTGTTGTGGGTATTGGGTTTTAGAGCTGACGCCGATTTGGCCTGTGCCTCTGACAGCTTCAGCGTATGATATACCCTTTTGTTGTTGGGGTAGAGTCGTGCGTACGAGTGGAGCTCGATTTATATTAGCGCCCAGACGAGCTCCATTGTTCGACGTTGGACTATTTGTTGCGGTAATTTTAGGAGAGCGTGCGACAGGTGCTTTGCGCTTTAGTAGTTGCTGGTAGATCTTGCAACCTTTGTAGTTGGCCGGGTGTCCTTCTTCGCAGTGGGTGCACTTTGGTGTAAACTCCTGGTCCTGCTTGTGAGGGCAGTTGACTGTAATAGCCTGTTTCCACTACAGCCGAAAAATGACACATTTAAAAAATGTGGATGATGGTGTTTCCACGGTCATATGTGCAATTTGTCATTTGCCCAAAATAAATCAGCTGTTCGGCTTGTTTTGATGACAATTTTCACAAAAAGTGAAAAATATGGCAAATAATGCCAGAACTGTAAAAAGTCAAAGTTGCATATCAATAGGCATTTAGTTGCGATGTGTTCGTACGGTTTTGAACAATTGAAGATGTCTGGGATGCGGAGATGGGAGAAATTTGCAATGAAATTGCGAGTGCGCACCTGTGAAGTGCACAAACTTCAATGCTCCTAAAAGGCGGTGTACCTTGTCAAAATGTTGTCAGTACGAGGGCGCACCTCCGGATAAACCTTCCCTTTTATCCTCATCCTTACTAAATACAGGAACATTAAGATATAAGCATTTTACAATTTATTTTAAAAACTAATTTTGGCGCACAACTCGTCATTGTTTACATTTGCACCAGTTAATCGATAAGCATCGTGAGTTCGATAAGAAAATACTAAAAAATGCCGGGGCGAATGGCATCATATTAAAAATATGACGAATTTGTCATTTTTTTCTTATGGGATTTTCTACAGGAAATATGTGACATTTTTCCAAAATGAAAAATATGACGAAATATGTGGAAATATGATGTCGTGGAAACAGGCTATAAGATGTTCATTACTGCATTTCATGCAGACTGGCGACTTATTGCAGTAGCGCTTGGTATGCCCGTATTCCTGGCATCTGCATTGAACAATATTTTGTGTTTCTTGGCGTTTTGAAGAAAATAGTTTGCCTACATAAGAGGTAATTTTAAGATGTCGCGGTTATTTGGCTTTACTCCCTGTACCCATAAAATGGGTAAAAAGGGGTATTACATCTGTGAAACGTATGTAACAGGCGAAGGAGACATCTCCGACCCTATAAAGTATATATATTCTTGATCAGTATCAAAAGAGATTTCGATTTGGCCAGTCCGTCTCTGTCTGTCCGTCTGTCCGTCTGTCCGTCTGTCCGTATGAACGCGTCGATCTCAGCAACTACAAGAGCTAGAGACACCAAATTTGAAATGTAGGTTCCTGTATAGCATACGCAGATCAAGTTTGTTTCATATTTCAGATATCTCCCCCCGTTCCCCCGCAAATCGATTAAAACCGTTTTACAGTAACAATTTTCAAGATACAGCTTTAAGATTTGACATGTACAATACTTTAGTCTCTCTTAATCTACTGTCCAAATTTCAAGTCGATCGATAATAAACACGGAAGTTATTCACGAAAGAAGATTCAGTAATGCAGCGAGAGGGGGAAGAAGAAGCACCGCCACCAATTAAATTGCCTCGCTTGCGCTGTCGTTTTTGCCGCCAGTGTGTGTGTGCGTCTTTGTGTATGTGTGTATGTATGTGCAAGTGGACTTAGATGTGATTGAATGTTTTAGACCTGGGTACAGGGAGTTTCGTAGTCGGGTATACTCGACTAGAGCATTCTTACTTGTTATTACTCCCTGTACCCATAAATGGGTAAAAAGGGGGTATTACATCTGTGCAAATGTATGTAACAGCCAGAAGGAGACATCTCCGACCCTATAAAGTATATATATTCTTGATCAGTATCAAAAGAGATTTCGATTTGCATGTCGTCTGTCGTCCGTCTGTCCGTCTGTCCGTCTGTCCGTCTGTCCGTATGAACGCGTCGATCTCAGCAACTACAAGAGCTAGAGACACCAAATTTGAAATGTAGGTTCCTGTATAGCATACGCAGATCAAGTTTGTTTCATATTTCAGATATCTCCCCCGTTCCCCCGCAAATCGATTAAAACCGTTTTACAGTAACAATTTTCAAGATACAGCTTTAAGATTTGACATGTACAATACTTTAGTCTCTTAATCTACTGTCCAAATTTCAAGTCGATCGGATAATAAACACGGAAGTTATTCACGAAAGAAGATTCAGTAATGCAGCGAGAGGGGGGAAGAAGAAGCACCGCCACCAATTAAATTGCCTCGCTTGCGCTGTCGTTTTTGCCGCCAGTGTGTGTGTGCGTCTTTGTGTATGTGTGTATGTATGTGCAAGTGGACTTAGATGTGATTGAATGTTTTAGACCTGGGTACAGGGAGTTTCGTAGTCGGGTATACTCGACTAGAGCATTCTTACTTGTTAATATCAATAAATGTGACATTTGATTTAAAATTGTTATCTGATCGTTCTTTTGGAATATATAGATTGATAACCTCATGCCCAAGTTCGGCTAGAGAGCTAATTATTGTTGCTTTTGGGGTTGACCGATGCAGGTTTACCGCTACCACGCGAAAGGGCTTATCTTCATTAAGTTGGTAATGGTGAAATCTAACTTCGTTCGCTGTTAGATGTTGGACGACTGCTCTGAAGGAAGCAGAGTCCACACACATGATGCGCAGATTGCCTCCTACCGTGATCTTAGTCGTGTATAATTTTGGTTCAATGATGGAATCTAATGACTTCCAAAGTTCATCAATATCGTCCACATCGGGAAGAATAATTGGCGGTGGTTTATGGCCGAAGCTGTTTCTGGCGTTAGCGCCATTTTCTAAAGCGATATTATTAGTAGATGAATCATCATCAGGTTGCTGAACGTCAGTGTCAATTTGTATGGATTCAGGTTTATCGTTAATTTGACCGAGTTCATAGAATCGATTGTTCATTAACGCTTGTTTGGATGTTGAGGGGATGTCGTCTGTGTTCAGAAAATCCTCAAGGAATTTTTGGCCAATAAGGTTATCTTCTATCCTCGCCTTAGCGTTCTTTTTTAAAGGCTTATGGAGTATTTTCCTTTTGGTGGTCTGGAATTTATTTTTCCGGATAGGCGCCTGTGTATCTATTGATGTTGTTGTCATCATTGATGTTGTTTCGAGGAATGTAGTATTACTACTTTGAGCACTTGTAGAGTTCGAAGTTTCCATGTCTGATATATCTGAACTATCGGATAGTCCAGGATAATGAGGGGTCGTATTAGTTGTGGGGATATTTTGGTTAATATTAGCCATAATAGTATTCAAAGTTCAACTGTTATTCACGGCACTAACAGCAGCTTGGATGGTTGAAAATGTTTAATTACGCGCGCAGTTGAGTTTGGCGCCGATGCTACGTAACGCGTAGTATCTTGTAGAATCGATACTGTTACAATAATCGCACGAAGGAGATGGAATTGTTCTATGCGATTATTTTTACTCGCCGGTGTTGTCGCACGCACGCAGTCTCGAGTAGAAACGATACTATCGAGCTATCGCACGACTAACGGTGTTTTGCAGCACTATACCGTAGTGACACGACACGCATACTACCAAATTTCCAGTGGAGCACCCTCGGGTTGTCTACGGCAAAAGCATGCAGCGCATATGCGCTGAAGGCTTTCGACTTATTTCACTCGCGGTTGTGGTAATTTACACTGTTTTCGAACTAAGCGGACCACTCGCACTGGTAATGGCTGCTTTGAGCCACTAAAAAGTGGACTTGTCTATAGTTTTTTAATTTACAAACAAATTTTTTCCGGAGCACGAGAAAATTCGACCGCACATGACAAGCAGAGTTGCCAGACTCCAATAATAATAATACATTAAAAGGGGTACATATAGAGACTACATCATATAATTCAAACAAATTTATAGATCACAAGAACTACGTACACTGTATATCGCAATCGTGCAATTCAATTAACATATTTATGAATATATTCATAGTGTATTATGGTCCTAATTTATTATTTTGAATATACTGTCCTTCACCAATCGTAAGAATCGTATACCATAATTTTTCCGCTTATGGGGATGATTTTCCAAAATCGGCTCGCACTCCTTTAATGAGTTTAAAGACAATCGTAAGATATATCAAAAAGTTCCATCAATCAGCAATCTGGCCAGTATAAACGACCTAATGGTAACAACTACAGCGTACACACCCTGTCGATCTATCAAATCGTAGAATATAGCACAAAATGTATCAGATATAGGCCTTCAAGCTCGCCACCAGGCATTACTTACTAACAAATAGACTGGCCCTTAATTATAAAAATTATTTTGATCTTAAAAGCACCGGGTAGAAATGGGTTCTACTTGGGCCCAAATGAAACCAAAAGAAATTTGAGGTCAATCGGAAACCGTTTGACGGCCGCACCCTCGGCCCAAAGTTTGAAAATATGATATATGTATATGAGGAAAAAGGGAGATGAGTTTCCATTTTTAATTGTTATATTTTCTTAACCATTTTGATCGCCCAAACAATTATTTTAAGAGTCAGCACATAAAGTTAGTAACGAACTTATAATCAAAATATAAGTGCAACCAAAAATTTTAAGAAATTTAAATAAAACAAGTAAGAACGTTGCAGTCGGACGCACCCGACTGCAGAATACTATGTTCCTAGTCCTATATAATTTGGCTATTTGTGGGTTCGGAAAGAGACGCGAAAAAACAGTAGTCTGTATGCCAAATTTGGTGACTCTACCTGTACAGGTGTGGGAGATACAGATCTTTCTCATTTGCGGGGAGGGGTTTGGGGGTCAAAATTCGTTTGATGCAGATCTGTCAGAAATATCAACATTAGTCTGTACGCCAAATTTGGTGACTATAGCTTTAAAAATGGGGAAGATACAGGTTTCCCCAAATTGGTGGAGGGGGATGGTGGGGGGGGGGGGGTGGGGCGATCTCGATCTTCATAAATGTGTACCAAGTTTGTTTGTTCTAGCTTAAAGATAACGGCAAAAAATTGCGTTCATGTGGACAGACGAACAGACGGACATTTCGCAAGCCCAATATACTATTTTCCCTTCGGGAACATAGTACAATAAAAACTTTTAAACAGTGTTGTCAGTACAAGTAGACAACAGAGTGAAAAAGTAGGCTCGAGATAAGGAAATCATTACGACTCCGCATCAACTGATGCCAAAATGTGGCCGTAAAGCATGCCGCATTCCGTCTGGACCACCAGAGGACGCAGAAACCCCAGGCTCAGCAGAGTAGCTGCAATCTGATTAGAAGATTTATGTGGCCGACTGTAAACCGCAGCCTTAAATACGCCTCTACTTACTTATATAGGGACCCATAGCCGGTTCCGGTCTGGCACTTTATATAGGGCAATTGGGGCTGATATTTCAAGTATTTATGGCTCGGTTTACTCACCGTATAGAATATCTCATTGAGGTGGTAATTGTAGGCGTTGCGCACATAAGTGCGTATAATTTTATCACGTCTGTCGCCCTCGAAGCCATTTTGTATGTCATGAGCACTGAAGCGCCAAATCGATTCGCCCGTGACAACGCCGAAGAGTACGTCATAGTGTCCGCCAATGTTTGCCGTGCCAGCTCCTCCAAAATAGCCAGAGCTACCGCTGAACGACGAACCACCGCCGGATCCGCCGGCTGACTGGGTGCCAGCATCGGCTGATGAACGCTTCGAGTTGCGGGCCATTAAATCATCGATATCGAGATTGGAATGTCCGGGTCGTATGACAACGCCATCAACCTAAATTAAAATTGAGAGCCAAGAGCAAAAAGGTAGATAAAAGAAAAGAAAGCAGAAATTGAAGCATTCAATTGTTGTTGAAAGCACGTTGAAGTAGATAGCTTAAGTTCAGTACAAAGAAAATGTAGTAAGTAATAAAGTGCGCTGGCGCGGAAGCCAAAAGATGAGCCAAAAGGATGGACAAACAAATATTGGCGTGAAAAAATGTTAAGCTAAAGCACAAAACACAAATAAAGAGAGAAACATTCATACTATATGTATAAGATAAACCAAGAATTACTCGAGCCTTTGACGTACAAACCCTCGAATGAAAGATGACCACAAAATGAAAGTAACCAGAAAGGGATATGCGAAAATGTTGCAAGGCAATTCTTTTGTGCGTCTTTCAATTTGGCTTTACTATATGTTGCTGCTATAATATTCAGCTAGTAGCAATGCAATCAATGTCCATGACGTATTCTACTTCAAGAGATTACGAAATGAGAATTTCTTGGAAGCCGCTGAACCATTAAACTGAGCATCCCCGAATAAATCAAGTAATAAGAGGTTTGTAATATGCTCCACAATGTGTCGATATGTGTGTGATTAAGTCTTATGCCTCCCAACAATTCAAGCAGTTGAAACAGCATGCTAACATGTGTGACTAGTTAATATAGGCAGTATTTACAAAGATGTGTGGGATCTTTAGCTCTTATAGTCACTGAGATCGAAGTATGGGTTAGCGGGTGTCTTATAACTCACCGAAGGTCCGAACGATGTCAAAAAGTTGGGCGCCTGAATATCAGCGCCATACAAATCCTCCAAAGGCACATCCCGCAGGCAGTCCACAATCTGTTCATGGTGCCTGTTCAAATCTTCGGGTATGGTGCAATTGACCTCTTTAGCAAGCTTAATGGCAAAAAGCACTGGATCCTCGACCAGTGCCCACGAGGAAAAGGCCGATCCGGACATGAGTATGGCCCGATGGAATAATCCACGCACCATCGTAGGAGATGTCATCAAATAATTGATGCAGGCAGCCCCTGTGCCATGACCCGCCAGGGTAACAATGTTTGGATCGCCGCCAAATTTTTGTATGTTCTGCTGTATCCAATGCAGAGCCGCCATCTGATCCATCAGCCCATAATTTGCGACACGTGCGTGTGCATGTGGACTAGGATTCGCATTGAGGAAGCCTGCGGAATGCGAAATGAGGGAAAGGAGGCATAGTTTGGTATTGAGGTCATATCACACTTTCAGTTTTCTTACCCAGTATGCCCAGTCGGTAATTAAGCGTCACTACGACCACCTCCCCATAGCTGGCAAGCACACTCCCATCATAGGGATTACCGCTGCTCCACTCAAAGGACTCGCCGTGTATGAACACAATGACAGGCAGCTTCTTCTCATTAGCGCCAGCTGTTAAAATAAAGAGCAAAATTGCAGTACAGTAGTAAAAGGAACACATCATACCAAAGGGCATTCATACCGAATAGACTTAAAATACATTCCTTAAATTAAATTACTTAGTGGGACTAGTTCTTATGTACATACTATGTACAGTTTTGAATTGACCGAATATACTTAAGGTAAGTTACTTATTATTTATACCCTTCAAAACAACCAGAAAAGCTCTAGTAGTGGGTACTGAGTACTTTGTACCCATAAAATGGGTAAACGAGTATTGTGAACCTGTGCAAATGAAGGAGGCATCTCTGACCCTATAAAGTATTTACTATCCGTATATCCGTCTATCCGTATGTAATATTAATGCAGGAATCTCGGAGACTATATGTAGGCGACACCATATAGAAAAGACGCAATCGGCAGATTTTTTCTGTACATTTTTGAACCGATCGGATAATAAACACTAAAGCTAATCAATAAATATTTATCCATAGTATTGAATGGAGTGAAGTGTGAAGTATATGTAAAACGTGTGTCAATCAATGTATGCGAAACTTTCTTTACTTGAGACCTGACTATACGGTTTCTCTTTAGTAGTCGGGCATTCTAGGCTTCAGTCTAGATTACTTACTTGTTTAGAAATGGGTCAGAATGATCCACTCTGACTGACTGGCGAGACCTTGACACTTTTTAAATCAGTTGCTTGGTTGCTCTAGCTTCAAGGGTGTGGATAAAATTTGCGTATATAAACCCAATATATTCTTTTTAAAAAACTTTTTTTTAAGCAGAATATTATATTATATACGGTAGACAAAGATCGCGGACATTCAGATACAAAAATACCACTATACAAAAAAGTCCCTAAATACATAAATAACGTAAAAGTAAAGTTCTAAGTGTAGAAATTGAAGTAGCATTACTTACTAGATGGAAAAAATTGTTATAGTTAGAGCATAAGATTCGCAAGGGGTTATGAATAGCATAATTAGAACTACAAGTTTGAAAAGATTTTTGAATAATTTGAATTTTTGACTCAAAAGGGTGGAAAATTGGGGTCTCAAAGTTTTATGGACGAACGTCTAACTTAAGTTACCAGGTTCAAACGCATTTTCATAACTTTGCACATTAAATATTTCGACAGCTGTCTCACCGATAATGGGAAATGCACCTCCACGGTTAATTCTGACGGTGAACTTCAACATTCGCCATGCTTATACCCTTGCAGAGGCTATTCTATTTTTGTCACGAGATGTATAATGCATGGAAGGAGACGTTTCAGACCAGCATCAATAGCTAAGTCGATATAGCGATGTCCATTTGTTTCTATCGTTATGAAACTTGGCACAGATGCTTCTTTTTGGCCGGATCGGATCACTATAACATGTAGCTGCCACAGATGTCCTAACCAATCTCACCACATATGAGTCTTATACAATCTGACCAAGTTTTGTCAAAATCGGACTACTATATCATATAGCTGCCATAGGAACAATCGGCCAAAAATTGAGATTTATGGAAAACTTCTTTGTTTAAGAAGATATCTGGACCAAACTCACGAAATTGAAGATTCATTATGTTTTCTACAGACTCACAAAATGTTGGTACAAATCGAACTACTACGTATATGTTATAATAGCTTTTGTATGAAAAACATTATTGCGAGTTTTGTTGTACCTTATGTAGTTTCTTATAGTTTTATCAAAATCGCACCAATAATTATATACATAGCTTCGATAGCAACATACGGGCGAAAATTGAATTTTTGTATAAAAATCATTGAAAACATTGTATACATAAATACATACATCTTCTTCTTCTTCTTCTTCTTGTTAGAATATTTTTATCAAATGTTACAGGCTTAAAATTTCTGAAACTATTGTGGAACAATTTTAGTACGGAATACTTGATTTATTATTCCTGAGTCGTATACACACGTTCTATTTGAGTTCGTTATTAAATGTTTCCGTTTGCTTGCAAAGCTGATTTTGATAACGGCATTGAAATTACTGTAGTATTGCTTTAATTATATACTCTGTTACCAAAAGCGTGCTTATTGGATTTGTGCACAGTCAGTCTGTCCGTCTGTCTGTATGAACGCAATTACTTTATTATTTTAATAGTTTCAGAACTCACTACTTACTCATATATATGTATGTCTATATAGTTGAAAGAGAGTCCTAACATTTTTGCAACGCCAACTCCCGCGTCCGCAAAACAGCAAAATGATGGGAAACAGCAAATAGCAGTCGGGATCTTCCGAGTAAAAAGGGTATATTGGGCTTGTGAAATGTCCGTCCGTCCGTATGAAAGCAAGTTTTTTCCACACCCTTGAAGCTAGATCAACCACTTGGTACAATTATTTGTATATACGCTCAGTTTATAAAGTGTCAATGTCGCCGTTGACATACAGGATCCCCTTGCCCTTCCTGAAATATCTCCTTCAAAATTTTTTTCCAGTTGAAATGAACAAAATCTAGATCTCCCTCGCATGTAGAGGTCATCAAATTCTACATACAGAATAAGATTTTTTTCCCATCCATTTCCGACTTCATAAATAAGCAAATTCAACTGGTCTGAAAACAGAGTTTATCGCAGTCGGGGTATTCCGACTGAATTGTTTGTTTGTTTTGCCTGACTGTGGCTCAGTACCAGGGCTCAGCTGGGAATTGGTGACTTGAGATAAGATTTGAAAGACGTTGTTCGTGGGCAGCTGCACGTTAAAGCAATCATTTTTCTAAGTGTTCGGGCTTGTACATAATTTTAAGCACACATTATTGGAATTACGTATCGCATGTTTGATATCAATTAATTGAATTTAAATAAGATATATGGACTGCCATCAGAATGCTATAGTCGAATGTATCTGACTACGAAACTCCCTGTATCCAGGTCTTCGTACACTTACACATACACACACACACACATGTACAAATACACACGCATACAAGCCGCAGTGTAGGCGAGGCATTTCAAGTGGCGGCTGCGCTTCTGCTTCCCTCCGCTCCACAATATTGAAATTTATTTCGTGAATAAAATCCGTGCTTATAATCCGATCGACTTGAAATTTTGTATGATAGATTAAAAGATATAAATACTCAGGCCATATCTTTCCAATTGTCCTAATAATACGTTTTGTCAAAATGCAAGGGAGCGAGGGGAGATATCTGAAATCTGAATTAAACTTGATCTGCGTATGGTATACAGGAACCTACATTCCGAATTTAGTGAATCTACCTCTTATAGGTACTGAGATCGACGCGTTCAACCGGACAGACAGACAAACAGACGGACATGGCCAAATCGAATTTTTTTTGATACTGTTCAAGAATATATATACTTTATAGGGTCGGAGATGTCTCCTTCTGCCTGTTACATACATTTGCACATATTTAATACCCTCTTTGTTCCCATTTAATGGGAACAGGGAGTAAAGTTTGGTACATTGAAGTTGAATGTTTTCGACTGTGGTCAGATCGGAGTGAGCTTCCTTATGGCCCTATTCGCGGGGTAATCTCCCTCGAGGTAGTCAACAGTAACCGCTCTATCACATAAACTGGCTTAAGCAATTAAAATATGAAATATTGAAGAGATGAAGAGATTTAGATGTGCTCCTATTTCCGATTCCAATCATTCATCATTCGGAATTGAAATACTTAGCTGTTCTTAATTCCCAAAAACGAATAAATATGTGGCTTGAAAAGGTTTGATTCAGGTAAATTCTACTATTGGAGTATATCCTCAACACCCAATCTTATTTTCATTCGATAATAGAAAACAAAATCTGAAACGATTCGTAAGGAATATACTCGGTAATGGAACAGGCCCTTTATAAACCTTCTACCGCACCCCGATATTCCCGCCCGCGTATAGGCGTTTCTAAAAAGTTAAGTCATATGCCTAATAACTTTTTGTGTAGGGTTATGAAAATGTCTTTGAAGCCGATCTAACTAAACAAATAATCTCACTAATATTTCCTTCCCGCCCGTGGCAACGGATAGGGGTAGATTTTCCAAAATCATTTGGCATTCTTTTCATTTATCGTTGATGTAGTTTTGAAAATGAGCTTGAAGGCGATTGGAAGAATAATACTAAAAGTCCAGACAAATGATTTCCAGCATAATACACGGAGGAAGGAAGGAAACGCAAAAAATAGTAAAATGATAGCAGGCAAAATAATTCAAATTATTTCGGAGGAAGGAAGGAAACGCAAAAAATAGTAAAATGATAGCAGGCAAAATAATTCAAATTATTTCAATTGGTTATACGTGTAAAATAAATCTGTTAATATTTTCCGCTCGTTTCCGACCGTGGACGTGCATTTTCAAAAAAAACGCAATGTGAGGTGCTTTGAAAATGAGTTTCAACATAATCGGATGATAAACAGAAAAGTTCCATACAACAGTTTTCCGCTAATTATAGTTTTCAAAATTAATTTGAAGGTGACTGGACTAAAATTAGACTTTCGCCCATACAACTTTGATACCATCATTTTCCGCCCATGGGTTTCCAAAATCGGTAAAATATTTGTCAAATAATTTTTCGTATAGATCTTTGAAATTAAGCCGATAGGTTAGTAAACAAAAAAGTTTCACACAACCGTTTTCTGGTATTTTCCACGCCTGTGAGGGGAACTTTCCAAAATCCCGTTCTAGTGTACACTTTCGTCATAGATGGAAACTACGGTGAAAATTTCAGCTTTCTAGCTCTTTGGGCTGTGCGATGATTGCCAATCAGTCAGTAAGGACGAACTCTTTTATGTAGATAGATAAAATACATTGTTCAAGACTCAATATACGATTTTCTCAATGGGATTATAGTTAATTTAGTAAGCAACCATCTTGTTTTCTAAAACGTTTGATTTATTGGACCTGAGTTGAGGTATAAATGGTAAATTCTGTAAATGTTTTTTAATTTGTACAATCTTAATCATATTTAAGTAGTTTATAAACTTAAAATAAAATTGAGAATGACATAAACAATCCAAAATAAGAACATTATTTTGCTTACCATTTACAGGCGAGAAGATGTTTAGGTACAAACAATCCTCGGATTGATTTTCAAGAAATGGCAGCAGTCTTTTCAAGTACTCTAGACGACCTTTTGGCATCTTCTCCAGGGCAGCGGTTTCATTCTGGATATTGGGTAAACGCTGCGGGCACACAGGACTGTACGTATCCGAGATGCGAATGCCATCCCAGGGTGCAGGCGCTCGCGTTGGGCTAAAGCTCAATTGAATTTGATAAGTTGCCAAGGCGACACGACAATTTAAAGGATTCATTAGTTACTTACCGGTTTTGTTTGGTTGGCGGCGTGGCATAGGGCACGCCCAGGAACACCTCCACCGATCGCAGAAAGCGAAAGTTGTCCAGCGGCAGAATCAGACCGTGTAAGCGTCCATAACGTGTTTGTACAATGCGATGGCCCAGCCGAGCATTGTTGTAGATGTCCTTCGTGGATGCGGAGGCAAAACCAAGCCAGCCGATAAGCGCGGCCGCGAGCACCAACTGCAAGTGTTGGCCTTCCCACATGATCAACATTTTTCTGCTACCGCGTGGCAACCTTTAAGTATTTTTAGATGGTTTTGTTCGCTGTTGTGCGAAACGACAGCTACTCGGAATACACTATCTACAGTCGATCGTGGTGTTGGCTTGGCCTTGATAATAACCATCCATATAAACGGAGATCATCTTTGCGTTGCAGTCCTTGGTCTGAAAATGTTATCAACATTGTTAAAACTCTTCTATTAAGAACTAGGGCAAACAATAATTGGCTGTTCGGTGTGACTTTTGATTGATGCATATTTTCACGGAACCCAAAACATATGTATATAATGATTCTTTTTACATCCTGTACCCATAAATTGGGTTAATATGTTATAACTTTTTTCTTTACAAATAAATTACATTAATTGCATATTTCACTATATTATAGTCTATATTTATAGTTTCAGCAAGTTTTATTAAAATTGGACCACTGTTCATGACAGGGAAAATTGGTCCAAATTCGAAATTATGCATAAAAAGCTTTTTTCTTACGACTGTCAAGACCAAAATCTTAAAACTGAAATTTATTGAAAATTTTTGGAAGGGTATATGTTTTCGGTACCCCGAATATGGCTTTTCAATTTTGTTTTTATTCAACTGGTTATCGAATTGGTAATGGGTACATATTTTCATGGCATGTGTATATATGTTCCAATCTCGATCTCGACACTTTATAATGGCTTAGTTCTAAAAAATTTATAAAAATATACTAGCTGGGAAAAATAAAATTGTATTCGTACTTTCGAAATCAGCTCCGAAACTGCAACTGCTTACACTTTGAGGAACTTCTTATCGGCTTTCGCTGAAATAAACATTTTTGCTACATATTTATATACAATATAAGTTCAAGATCTGAAGCTGCTCAGTTTGATTTTGGAAGCTCGCGGGAACGAACGTAAAATGTTTGGTCGCTTTGCTTGGATAGTTCTGATAGTTGTGCTAATGATCAAGGCAATAAATAGTGGGCGAAAGTGTCCATTTAAATGCAAAGAAAATCAACAATGCCTCCCAATGAGCAAAGTATGTAACGGAATATCTGACTGTCAGCATGGCAGCGATGAGTCGTATGTCGTCTGTAAAACGGAAAATCCAGCTCCAAAGATATCTTTCTCATGTGCCTACGGAGCCCGAATAGCTACAAACAACATGTGCAACAATGTGTATGATTGTTACGATAAGTCGGATGAGGCCCCCATACTGTGCAATCGTAATGAATCAGACAAGTTATATGGAGCAACTCAGGGTATGTGCGGTAGGTAAGTTCTCAAAAAATTTGACATTAAAGTAGTCTTGCAAGATGACTTTCTTGCTCGGCATATGCTTTCGACTGCTTTATCTAAAAACAAGAAAGAACCGAAGCTAAATACCCTAGTAGCAATGTTTTTTATACAAAATTGTTGTCTGATTGCTCCTATGGGAGCGATGTGTTCCGATTTTGATCAAATTATAGGAAACTATTTGAAGTACAACTCTCACTTAGTTTGGATGAAATATTTGTGGTCTGATTTTGACCAAATTTGGCCAGATTGTATTAACTATCTAGAGACTTGGATTGGGAAAGTTTGGTAAGGATACATTAATAAACAAAAAAGTTTTTCATACAAAAAAATATTTGTCGAACGATCATTCCAATGGCAGCTATATGTTATAGTGATCCGACCCTGCTGGTTCCGACATATGTACTGCCTGCAGCAAAAAAGAAGAGTTTGTGCCAAGTTTCATTACGATAGCTTTAAAACTGAGAGACTGACAGTCGGACATCGCTATATCGACTCGGCCATAAATGCTTATTCAGAATATATATACTTTGATGGGTCGGAAATGTCTCCTTTAGTCTATTACACATTTCGAGATAAAATTATAATACCCTGCTAGGGTATAACAAGATGGTAAAACCTCAGCGTTGCCCGGTGAAATATTTAGATTATAATGTAATAATAATGTTGAATTGACTACTTTGTCAATCGTGGGAAATACACAAAAATAGCGCGCCACGAACTCACTAAGCAAATCATGCCACTCAGTTTTCCCTGACCTCCATTTCCCGCCCATGGAATCTATTGTAACAATTTCAGCATTCTAGCTATTGCGATTTGGGCTGTGCGTTGTTATCAATCAGTCAGTTAGTCAGAACGAACTGTTTTGGATGCCGTTTTCCATAGAAAGAACTCTAATGTGATTTGAATATCGCAGCTTATCTGGCAATATGTGTTTTATATAAATATATGTGTATATACATATATATATGTATATAGCTATATATATAAACTCTTTAACCTGACTAATTGGCGACTCACGGACAGCCCAAATAGTATAAGTTAGAAGACGGAAGTTTGTATAGTACTTTACTATTATATGTGGGCACTTTGAAAGATTTGTTAAATATGAGAAATATGAGAAAATAGCATTTGAAAATTGTATGAAAATCTCGGTACGCTGCATAACAACGTGAAAGTGGAAAAGAGATAAAAACTGTATATCTTGAACTGCTTGTAAAGGAATGTGGGATTGCGCTGGTTATTCCCTGTACACATAAAATTGGTAAAAAGGGGTATTAAATCTGTGCAGTTACATACAGGCAGAAAGTCTCCTTCTGCTTCCGCTCCTTTAAAATATATATATTTTTGATCAGTATCAAAAGAAAATTCGATTTGGGCATGTCCGTCTGCAGATCAAGCTTTTTTCCGATTGCAGATATCTATAAGACTTTTGATAGGACTATCGAAATTATCGATATTGCTCTTTTAATAATTATCATCGATCTTGGCACCTTATACACTGGGTGTGTATTAAATTTGACACAGGCATATTACACAACCCAATACACAAATTTTTCCAACAATATATTTTGAAAACAGAGTATTCCAGACTTGGGCACAGGGTACCTACTCGAGCATTCTTTCATGAAATAAATATACTTATTCCATGGCTCTACCGGTTTGTGCAACTTTTCATCACAATTTATAAACATATTTTATTTATAGTAATCATATGGAGTGTACACCAAAGGAATGCATTTCGAAGAATAAAATGTGCGATGGGCATATCGACTGTACTAACGGCAGGGATGAGTCGGCGGAGCTGTGCACGGTAGATTGTCATTCTGGGTTATTTCAATGTGCCAATGGAAAATGTATAAGCAAGAGGCTATTGTGTGATAACAAACCCGATTGCATCGATGGTTCCGATGAATTGTTAAATGTGTGCGAAGACATAAAAGGGTGGATGGAAATATCACCAGTTAAGTGTATTGAACCTACAGATAAGGGACTGCAATTTACAGATGAGACACGATATCATGTTGAAAATCAATCCAAATTCGTATATGCCAATGAACCAGTTAACTTGCAGTGCTACGATCGCAATGCTAAATTCATTGGGAATGAATCGAGTGTATGCCTAATTACTGGAGAGTGGCGAGACCCCTTACCAAACTGTAAATCTAAGTTGGTAAATTTGGATCCAGATACAAATGGCGCTAATGGCTGCCCAATAGACACATACGCGGAGAACAGAAATAAACTCCTTATATACAACTGCACGGATAACGCATGCACAACAACAATACCACCACCTATTGTTGATGGCACCTTAGTACAATTTGCATGTATAAGCGGCTACACTATGATACCAGAGGACTTTTTGAATAAAAGTGTCTTCTGTGGGCGGAATGTTTGGGACCGCTGGGCCATTGGCAAGAGCCCACGTTGTGTGAGTGAGTACTTTTTTAAATGTTCATGCCACCTAATTCTATATATTCTGTTTCTCAATTATTTAGAGAAATGCAGTTCAAAGAGGTTATACTGCCACGATTCAATTTCTATTCTAAACTGCAAACGCGATCATAAAACTGTACCGTGTAACCAAACATCGGGGTTGTATCCAGGCACGATAGCGATGCTCACATGCAAAGCGGGATTCAAGGAACGTGAAAATTCGGATGGCCTAAGATTAACGTGTAATGAAGATGGATCTTGGGAGGAAAATTTCAATATAGAAAACTTCTGTATACCCGATTGTGGCACTCAAAAAATACCACTAACGAAAAATGCACATGCACTAAAACCTGAAGATTCGCCATGGTCTGTTGCCATCTATTTGAAAAATATATCCGACTTCGACCATATATGTGGTGGTACGCTTATCAGACCCAACTTAGTTTTAACTGCCGCACATTGTGTCACGAAAACTAAGGAAGACCTGCGAGTGGGACCTGCAACTAGTAATATGAGTAAAGTCGATGCATTTTTTGGGCAGAAAGTTGAAGAAGTGGCGTCTAATGAGTGAGTATTCTCAAATATGCTTAAACCGTAACTCACTAGATTTCATTTCTTCAATTTAGGGGATATTCAGGGGTTGGCCATTATAGAGGTGATGCCGCTCTTCTGAAACTAGAAAACAACCTCAGCGATAAATCAAGAACGATCTGTTTAGCTGGCCAGAACTCAGATAAAGCAATGCCCAAAGGTGAACAGAATGGCGCCATCTCCTCATGGAACACGGATCTATCAAAGCAATCTGGTGTTTTAAATTTGACAATGGTTACGGCTACTGCATCAGGTCAATCCGGGATTTCTTATCATGTATCTACCAAATTCAATCAGAAAATTTGTAGAGGTGACAGTGGCAGCGGGTTTATTGGGAATTGCTACTATGATGGTAATAAGACATCTAGTTTGTATTGCCTGTATGGTTTGGTGAGTTATACAGATCGAGGTGGAGATAGAACTGACGGCTGCTCGGATGTTGTTGCAATGGCAAATGTAGTGCATAATGAAATTACGGATTTTATTATAGGATATACAGAAAAATGGTTTAATACATGTAACGAGGAGTAACAGTGCGGTCAGGTGGCAACGCCTACTAACAGAGCTAACAGCGCATATGTGTAAGAGGAAGAGGATAACAGTAGGTGGATCGAGCAAGTCGTCAAGTCGAGTCAAGTCCCGAGTACTTAAGTTGAAAATTGTCAAGTCGTTGGTGCGTCGTGAAGTCGTCAGTTTGTAAAGTTGTCCGTCGGTCGTAGAAGCACTATCCTGCCAAGCGACCGCTGTTAATCTCCGTTAGTTGTTACTAGCAATAACAAACATTGTTACGCTTTATACCTAAGAACTATACTTATAAACATATAATCAATAAACTGGATATAATGGCCATGC
Source organism: Hirtodrosophila confusa (assembly GCA_035043065.1). NCBI lineage: Eukaryota > Metazoa > Arthropoda > Insecta > Diptera > Drosophilidae > Hirtodrosophila > Hirtodrosophila confusa. The sequence continues at coordinate 106,399 of JAWNNI010000045.1, forward strand.
TCACCAGCATAACTGATTCATGATCAATAGTTGAATGTTATCGAAAATCTGATACTTTCTTGTGAACGCTATTACACACTTTATTTTAAGATGATGGTATAGAAACGTTACTATGTTGTTTACGTTTCAATGCTGATAAACTCAAATGTAAACAAATTAAGCCGTTTGTAAGAAATTATAATAAAATATTCACATTTTTATTAACTTATTTGTTAAAATGTAGAAAAGAAACAGTATTTTCGCAATCCAAGAAGCTCTGCGACAATACACATACTTATGGGCGAGCTCATGTTTGAAATTACTGGTTTTAATAATATTATTTTCCCTTGTTTACACACAAAATACCGATAATTTTAAGACGCATTTCGATAAAATCACACATTTTATCATAATAACTTAAATTGCTCGTACCTTTTCTGTGATACATTTTCATAGATCATGATACGACAAATTTGGTATCGATATACCGTATCAGTCGCGTTCCCCAGAAAGATCATAGTAATCAGATAAATTATCAGAGATCAAGGCAAGCTGGTGAACATAGCCAATCTGTCCTACATACATGTGATTAAAAATCGAAACAACAACAAACGAAAACAACAATGTCATTGCACAAGCCCACTCAATTCGAGTTAATAATGTTCGATTTGAAGAAAGTCAGCTATTTGTATAAATATTTATTCCAAACGAATGTAAGTCAGACAAATGTGGTTCACGGTATGTTAAATCAAAATAAATTAATAACAAAATTTGACATATGCATAAGACATATTATGAGTGAAAATTCTTAACACTTCTTTCAAGTATACTTCACAGCTCTACTAGTTTTTGAAATCCGACTCTATTATTTCTGAATGCTTCAATAAAACTACATATTTGTATTGTGTATATATTTTCATAGTTCGTTATGCGCAGACTACTTAATCTTATAGACACACTGAGGAAAGTGCGCCCCAAGCCATGCCCGGATCCCATTGACAACTCCGAGGGTGGACTGAATTGTGTCAAGGACTTCGACGACGATAAAGCAATTTTCAGGAGACGGCTGAAGAACTCAAATGTCAGCACGCCTGGAACAACATCTTCAGCGCAGGGCCCCGAGGTGCTCTGGAACAATCTGAAGCGTGTGCTTCTTATTTGCGGTGGACAGCAGAAACCATCCAAAAGCATGAATATTGCGACAGATTTGGATTCGAGAATGCTGGTGGATGTGCTGGAGGCACAGCGCTTTGTAAGCGATGTATTTGCCTCCATGGATGTGCCGTTCAAGTCGGCCAGCGAAATGGCCGATGCCCTGATTGCCGCCGACTACATGGGCCAGCGCAGCATGGGCATTCATCGATTACCCGCCATTGCAGCGGATCTGCTCAATTTTACGGTCGATCCACGTATGCAGCCCAAGGTGCTAAGCGAGCGGGAGGCGCTGGCCCTGGTTGACGGTCAAAATGCACCCGGCCCGGTTGTGGCCAACTATTGCATGGACCTGGCAATGCGCAAGGCAAGGGATCAGGCTATAGGCTATGTGGCGGCACGTCGGTCCAACAATATTGGGATGGCATCGTGGTACGCCTGCCAAGCGCTGGCGCAGCGCATGATTGGACTGTGCATGTCGAATGGACCACCCATCCTTGTGCCCAGCGGCGGGATCGAGCCGCTGCTGGGCGGCAATGCAATTTCTTGTGCGGCGGCAAGCGCCCAAGAGCAGTTTATCATGGATCTAGGCATGTCTGCCTACCCCATCGAGCAGCTGGAGTTGGATTACTGTAATGGACAGGTGCATCAGTTGGCCCCCACTCTGGCATTGGACTGCACCGGTCAGCCCACGACCTGTGCGGCAGAGGCGTTGCGGGCACAGCGTTTACGTGCCTTTATGCCTGAGCACAAGGGCTTTGGACTGGCCGCAATGGTGGATATACTTTGTGGGGTGATGACAGGCGCTCGGTATGCTTCGCAGCTTCGACGTCGTGGCTTATTCAGTACAGAGAACGAGCTGGCCGATCTGGGGCAGATTTATGTGGCCATCGATCCGAAGCGCTTCTGTGTGTCCTTTGAGGAGCGGCTTGCCGATTTCCATCAGCTGCTGCGGAACGTTATGCCCTGTGACGTGACTCAGCCGCCGCTGATTCCTGGGGACAGGGAGATGCAGCACATGCAAATGGTTGACGATCAGGGTGGACTAGTCCTGTCGCCATGTACGCTATGTGTCCTGCAGGAGTTGGGCGAACGTTTTAACATAGATCCGCTCAAGGCTACCAGAGCTGATTAATTTTCTAATTTTTGCATGGAGCCATACGAATTCCAGGTCCTTTGGCATGGGTTGATAAATACTTTGATTTTTAACATACATAATTATTTCATAAATTTCGAATTTATAACATGTATGCTTGCAAGTTGCAACCGAAAAAATTAAATTGAATTTATTTTCAGAATTAAGTAAGCCAATAGACGTTGCATGTAGTTCCCAGTTTTAATTTGATCTTGACGCGAAATGCGACATTTACTTGTTTGATTTTATAAATTCTAACTTTTTTTTCCTTTATGTAATAGATAATATCTATATCTATCTATATATATAAAAGAGTTCGCGCAGCCTAAGCCGTAAGAGCTAGGATGCTGAAATTTTCACAGTATGTTCCTTTTATGATGAAAGTGCATGCTAAGACGGGATTTTGGAAAATTTCACCCAAAGCGTGGAAAATCCCGGAAAACTGTTGTATGAAACATTTTGTTTACCATCACATCGGCTTTAAACTTATTTTCAAAGATTTGAAAATTCACCCCCATGGAAAGGCTAATTCTAATCCGATCACCTTCAACTTCATTTTTAAAGCTCTTAACGTAAAATAATTCGACACGTGTATCAGCGATTTTGGCAAATTCAGCCCCATGGTCGGAAAATTGGGGGAAAGCTCTGGGAATCGACATTTATAATTTTCATGCGATTGGCTTCAGACTCATTTTCAAGGCTCTATAGGAAAACATAATAGGCACAGTGGTCAAAGATTTTGGAAATCTACCCCCCAAGTCGGAATATTCCCGTAAAACTGTTGTATGAAACTTTTTTGATTATCGTCCGATTGACTTCAAACTCATTTTCAAAGCACCTCACATTAAATATTTCGACACATTTGCTACCGGTTTTGAACAATGCACGACCACGGTCGGAAAAGGGGTGAAGTATAGAATTCAGCATTTTCGTTTTTCATGCGAATCTGCTCATACTAAATTATAAACATAAATACCTCAAGTAAGAATGCTATAGTCGAGTATACCCGACTACGAAACTCCCTGTACCCAGGTCTAAGACATCCAATCACATCTACGTCCACTTACACATACATTCACACATACACAAAGACGCACACAAACAGGCGGCAAAAACGACAGCGCAAGCGAGGCATTTTAATTGGTGGCTGTGCTTCTTCTTCCCCCTCTCGCTGCATCAATGAATCTTCTTTCGTAAATAACTTCCGTATTTATTATTCAATCGACTTGAAATTTGGACAGTAGATTAAGAGAGACTAAACTATTGTACATGCCAAATCTTAAAGCTATATCTTGAAAATTGTTACTGTAAAACGGTTGTAATCTATTTGCGGGGGAACGGGGAGATATCTGAAATATGAAACAAACTTGATCTGCGTATGGTATACAGGAACCTACATTTCAAATTTGGTGTCTCTAGCTCTTATAGTTGCTGAGATCGACGCGTTCATACGGACAGACGGACAGACGGACATAGCCAAATCGAAATCTCTTTTGATACTGATCAAGAATATATATACTTTATAGGGTCGGAGATGTCTCCTTCTGCCTGTTACATATATTTGCACAGATTTCATACCCCTTTCACCCAACTTATGGGTACAGGAGAAAAAAATTTAAATTTGGAGTTGCAATTAAATTGTGAAACAAATACCAAATTCACTATGCAGCAGCATCTGACAGTCAACCCATAATTAAAACTGTATGTAATCAATACATACATTGTTGTCATGTGTCCTTAAAGGATCAATATAAAGCATCCCAAAAACTTACAACAATTTAATGCAAATGCTTATACTATGCTTAGAAAGGTATAAAACATGGATTATAAATAACGATTACTTAAAAAATTGTAAAAAAAACTTTTAGTGAAAGAGAACTGCTACATGCATTAGCATCACCAAGGGTACCCTTGTTGTTGGTCTAATTAATGCCAGAAGGTGCAACTTTATACCGACTGACTGTAGTGAACGCGAGAAACGGAACACCTGGTCCAACTAGAAATACTAAAATGTTTGGAACTATTGCAATTGGGTGCGTGTGCTGCCAGTCGTATAAAATGTATCTAAATCGATGAGGAAAAGAAGTGAGAAATCATCTAAGTCATTGGCAGAATGATTAATTTGATTTCGACACAAGCGCAGCTCATCAGTCCCCGGCCGGTCGACACGGCGTTTGAGTCATAAGAGTAAACTTTTTATGACAGCCGCCAACGTGTCCTGGAATATTATGGCACTCATCCCACAACAGTTCTTGTTATGTGTGTCGTCAGCAACGGTTGCCCGGTGGCTCCACCTATGTGGAGCTGTGTTCTGTCATCTCCTGAAGCTGGGCACGTGACTAAGCTTCTGCAGAGGTATATTTGATGTACTCATGTTGTTCTTGTTGTTGCTTGTATTTACGGCATTGTAATCGCTTAATATTATTTGTAGAGATGACAGGTGAAAGTCGCTGAATGGTTAGCCGAAGCCATACAATTGTGCATTGGTGCCGACTGCCACGCACTTTAAACTCATTTAGATTCATTGAATTGATTTTTGTCTTGTGACATTGTTATTTAATTTTAGAACGCTTGATTGATACATTCAAGTAGTGATTATTGCGATTAGTTAGGCAAAAAAATCTAATGAATGGTTCTAAGCGTGAGGCTCGTTCACAAGAATAATATAGACTACAGAGTTGTCTGCACGGAAAAAAGTCTAGGCAGTATTCATGCATTTTAGGTATGATCCATACATTGTCAAAGGCATGATTCATACCTTGATAATCACAGATTGTTTCTTATTAGTCACCGATTGCGCATAATTAATGTTCAATCTGTACATTGCTAGTCACCGATTATGTATTCTTGTACACAATCATCGAATAAAAAACAACAAAGAGCGGTTATCTTCGGGTGCCGAAGCTATATACCCTAGCAGGAATGTTTTTTATACAAAATTTAATTTTTGTCTGATTGCTCCTAAGGGATCCATGTGTTCCGATTTTTATCAAATTATAGGAAACAATTTGAAGTACAACTCTCACTTAGTTTGGATGAAATATTTGTGGTCTGATTTTGACCAAATTTGGCCAGATTGTATAAATTCTCTAGAGACTCGGATTGGAAAAGTTTGGTAAGGATACATTAATAAACAAATAAGTTTTTCATGCAAAAACATATTTGTCGATCGACCATTCCTATGGCAGCTATATGTTATAGTGGTCCGATCCGGCCGGTTCTGACATATGTACTGCTTGCAAAGAGAAGGGTCTGTGCCAAGTTTCATTACGATAGCTTTAACAAGTAAGAATGCTCTAGTCGAGTATACCCGACTACGAAACCCTGTACCCAGGTCTAAAACATTCAATCACATCTAAGTCCACTTACACATACACACACACATACACAAAGACGCACGCACATAGGCGGCAAAAACGACAGCGCAAGCGAGGCATTTTAATTGGTGGCTGTGCTTCTTCTTCCCCCTCTCGCTGCATCACTGAATCTTCTTTCGTGAATAACTTCCGTGTTTATTATCCGATCGACTTGAAATTTGGACAGTAGATTAAGAGAGACTAAAGTACATGCTAAATCTTAAAGCTATATCTTGAAAATTGTTCCTGTAAAACGGTTTTAATCGATTTGCGGGGGAACGGGGGAGATATCTGAAATATGAAACAAACTTGATCTGCGTATGCTATACAGGAACCTACATTTCAAATTTGGTGTCTCTAGCTCTTATAGTTGCTGAGATCGACGCGTTCATACGGACAGACGGACAGACGGACAGACAGACGGACATGGCCAAATCGAAATCTCTTTGATACTGATCAAGAATATATATACTTTATAGGGTCGGAGATGTCTCCTTCTGTCTGTTACATACATTTGCACAGATGTAATACCCCTTTTACCCATTTTATGGGTACAGGAGTAAAAATGAGAGACTAGTTCGCATAGAAACAGACGCACATGGCTATATCGACTCGGCTTTGATGCTGATTCAGAATATATATATACTTTGTTGGGTCGCAAATGTCTCCTTCGGTCCATTACACATTCGAGACAAAATTATAATACCCTGCTAGGGTAAAATAAGAAAATGTTGACTGAATATGTATGCATTTATTTATACACAGATATATTTAAGAATGTTCACAATATAGCCATATCAATGAAGTTTGTATTATATATATATATATATATATACATATTATATTGCAGTCAGAAATAATTCATTATACCATCCTTGGAACTCGAACCCAGGATCCGTTGTCTAGTTGTTATTATCGTCCGATTGGCTTTAAACTCATTTTCAAGGCTCTACACACTAAATAATTTGACAAGTGCATTTGCGATTTTGGAAATTTCAGCCCCATGGTCGGAAAATTAGTGGAAAACTCTGGCATTCGACATTCTTAATTTTCATGCGATTGGCTTCAAACTCATTTTCAAGGTTCTACACAAACTCAAAATAGGCGCGGTGCCCAAAGATTTTGGAAAATCTGCCCCCAAGTTCGGAAAATTCCCGGAAAAATGTTGTATGCAACTTTTATGATTATCGTCAAACTCATTTTCAAACTTTTCTGTTTATCATCCAATTATTTTGAAACAAATTTTCCAAGCACCTCACATTAAATAATTCGACACATGTGCTACCGGTTTTGAAAAATGCACGCCCACGGTACGAAAGGGGTGAAGTCAACAATTCAGCTTCATAATAATTTCCAAATATATATAAATATAAGTAAGAACGTTGCAGTCGGACGCACCCGACTGCAGAATACTATGTTCCGAGTCCTATATAATTTGGTTATTTGTGTGTTCAGAAAGAGACGCGAAAAAAACTGCACAGGTGTGGGAGATATAGATTTTTCTCATTTGTGGGGGAGGGGGTGGGGGTCAAAATTTGTTGATGCAGATCTGTCGGGAATCTTAACATTAGCCTGTATGCCCAATTTGGTGACTATAGCTTTAAAAATGGGGAAGATAGAGGTTTCCCCCGAATTGTGGTTGAGGTGGTGGGGTTGGGGGTGGGCTGGTCGATTTCGACACTTCATAAATTGACGATTTACACCAACATGTGTACCAAGTTTGATTGCTCTAGCTCAAAGATAAAGGCAAAAAAATTGCGTTCATACGGACAGACGGACATTTCGCAAACCCAATATACTATTTTCCCTTCGGGATAATATTATAAAAACCTCGGTACTTTGAGGGCAGTACAACGGGCGGAAAATAGTTGGAAAGCTTCAGTCTGGATTTTTAGTATTATTCGTTGAATTGGTTTTCAAATGACAAATGATTTTGGAAAATCTACTCCGCGTCACCACGGGCGAGTGGGATTATTTGTTTAGTTAGATCGGCTTCAAAGACATTTTCATAGCCCTACACAAAAACATTAGTCACGTGGCTCAACTATATAGTTTCCTACCCCCACGGAAGGGAAAACTGTGATATGTTAGTCTTGTGTATTTCTTACGGTTGACGAAAGTAGTCAAATTCTAATATTTTTATCTCTGTACCCATAAAATGGGTAAAAAGGGGGTACTAAATCTGTGCAAATGTATGTAACAGGCAGAAGGAGACACCTCCGACCCTATAAAGTATATATATTCTCGATCAGCATCAAAAGAGATTTCGATTTGGCCATGTCCGTCTGTCTGTCCGTCTGTCCGTCCGTCCGTCTGTCCGTCTGTCCGTCCATATGTATGACCGCAAGGATCTCAGCAACTACAAGAGCTAGAGACACTAAATTTGGAATGTAGGTTCCTGTATACCATACGCAGATCAAGTTAGTTTCATATTTCAGATATCTCCCCGTTACCCCGCAAATCGATAAAAACCGTTTTATAGTAACAATTTTCAAGATATAGCTTTAAGATTTTGCATGTACAATACTTTAATCTCTCTTAATATACTGTCAAAATTTCAATTGATCGGATAATAAACACGGAAGTTATTCACGAAAGAAGATTCAATGATGCAGCGAGAGGGGGAAGAAGAAGCACAGCCACCAATTAAAATGCCTCGCTTGCGCTGTCGTTTTTGCCGCCTATGTGCGTGCGTCTTTGTGTATGTGTGTATGTATGTGTAAGTGGACGTAGATGTGATTGGATGTTTTAGAACTGGGTACAGGGAGTTTCGTAGTCGGGTATACTCGACTATAGCATTCTTACTTGTTGCCTTTGGGAACAGCGTATAAGAGCATGAGCTTTTTACTCCCTGTACCCATAAAATGGGTAAAAAGGGGTATTACATCTGTGCAAATGTATGTAACAGACAGAAGGAGACATCTCCGACCCTATAAAGTATATATATTCTTGATCAGTATCAAAAGAGATTTCGATTTGGCCATGTCCGTCTGTCTGTCCGTCTGTCCGTATGAACGCGTCGATCTCAGCAACTACAAGAGCTAGAGACACCAAATTTGAAATGTAGGTTCCTGTATACCATACGCAGATCAAGTTTGTTTCATATTTCAGATATCTCTCCCCGTTCCCCGCAAATCGATTAAAACCGTTTTACAGTAACAATTTTCAAGATATAGATTTAAGATTTGGCATGTACAATACTTTAGTCTCTCTTAATCTACTGTCCAAATTTCAAGTCGATCGGATAATAAACACGAAAGTTATTCACGAAAGAAGATTCAATGATGCAGCGAGAGGGGGAAGAAGAAGCACAGCCACCAATTAAAATGCCTCGCTTGCGCTGTCGTTTTTGCCGCCTGTGTGTGTGCGTCTTTGTGTATGTGTGTATGTATGTGTAAGTTTACGTAGATGTGATTGGATGTTTTAGACCTGGGTACAGGGAGTTTCGTAGTCGGGTATACTCGACTATAGCATTCTTACTTGTTATAAGATATGCTTCTGAGGAGGTCATGTAATTTCAATGTAAGGTCACTGTCGATGTTAGGGATAAATTGTCACATTTGAGACTTTTATAGTGAGCTTGTGAATTGTAAAATCTAATAAGATCCCCGATCTCTCCCACTGTCAGAATCTTAATTTGGTATCCACGTTCCTCTTTTCAGTTATCTTAAATTGTAAGTTGTCTTTTCATACTGATATCTGATGAGTATACATACATATATCTATTAAGATTTGCAATTATTGTTTCCAATTAGACAGATTTTAAAATTGATGCTTGGCAGCATCCGAAATATCGCTATATGACCAGCCAATACTTTATCTACCTTTCTATATTCACCCTGAATTGTTGACGTCAAGCCTGTTAAATATTTAATTTACAAATTACACGTCGCTAAACACGCATTCTAAAATATATTCATACAAAACAATGTAAGTTAATTGCAGTGATAAATTCCCGAATATTCTTTATTTCATTATTAATATATCATATTTTCTGCTTTACAGGAGAATAGGGAGATCTTTCAAACAGATTATGAACAGTCCCTAACACAAATTTGGTGACCTAGGCTTAAAATTGTGGGAGATACGAGTTCTAGGTAGGAGCTAATAATAATTTTGGTCACTACTTTCAAGGACATCATCAGACCGGATATCACATTTGGTAATGGATGTGAGATTTTGCTGGTTTGAGAGGGTGAAAACAAACATATATATTTTTATATTTTTTCGGAAAACTTGAGCGACACAGTAAAATCCCTTTTCCAATGACAAGAGAGTATAGCAATAACAAATGCTTTGGACACACATACCGTTATTAAAATGGTTATTGTCTTTATCAATCCGTAACGATACTCGGTTGTAGTATATTTGTTAGCTTTCTAATAGGCAACTTAAGCTTGTTTTGATGTGTTGTTCCTTCTGCTTGACTTACCTTGTATAATCTATATATAAAGGACTATAATGCGCTCACTTCTGCTCCTGATGGGCATTGCTGACGCCAGTGCTTTATTTTATGACTGATACCTGTTGTTCTTGGTGTTTTTGTTGTGTTGCTCGATAATAATCCTCAGCTCTACGGCTGGCTGCTGTTGTTATATTTATCAATGTCCTTCCATCCAGAATCAGCAGCTGCAGAAGAAGCAGTACAAATCCTTTGCTTTTAAGCATGCGTATCCGTTATGTTTGTATTTAGGTATTGCCTATCATAAGAAAGGTACATACACAAGACACTCTCACATGTATTCAGAAACCGTAATCATAGATTTTACTTAGCCCTTTTGTAGACTTCGTTAGTGATTATCTCAATATAAGTATCACTTTACAACAAAAATTTATTTTCTTTATTTTGCATTATTTTTTATTGCGTTATGCTTCGCTTCTATATTTCCAAACACAATAAATTTAATATTGCACATCGACGGGACCTTTGGCACATTTTTGATCTTGCTTGAATTTATATCAAATGCAATATTTTTATTTTTGTAAATTTGTCAAGTTCACATCACTATTTATTTTCGACCGACGATACTAAAATATGAGCTATTATTATATATTATTAGTTAGTATTCTATGCGAATAAGATGTAACTTGAATTTCAGCTGCTAAGTTAAATTTGTTTAAAAAAATTAATCTTAGAGAATCCCAAAGTTTTGTAAAATTTAATCGATAGGGGAACTTGTAATAAACGTGTGATAAAAAGTAACTGCGTTTATATGCAAGGGATAAATTAAAATATAAAGCGTACTAAGTAAACATATTTGTACTTTAAGGATATTTATTTAGTATAGATTTTGCTTAGGGGCGACAAAATGTTCGTATGGTACTACGTAGTTAGACCATTATGATCTAGTGCCAGTTGTAATTCCTCATTAAAAATAATACGAACTTCTAGTATAATGGGTGGAAAACAGCAATCAAATGCGAGTACTTTGCAATTGGGTTTTAATAACCTGATTACATTTGAAACGTTGAGTATTCAGTTGCCACCTCCAACTGGCTTACTTATTTTCACTGAGCACGTGCGTTTGCTGGTCTTTCTTTCATTGCCGTGTTCAGTGTTTGTGGCGTGCTGAATTATTCTAAGCGCAGCGATTAAAATTACAGGCGCGTAATTGCATGCAAGGCAAACACACGAAGAGGCATGCAATCGCTTTAATTAAAACGCGAACGTCAATGACCGTTAAGTGGAGTGTGTGTGTATGGCGGCGAATGCGAAAGTAGCTGCATACTTTCAGCCGGAAGCTCTGCGACCACGACTCTGCCCACCAAGATGCTGCCAACGCGTCCAAGAGAATGATAGCGAAAGCAGCTTCGCCGGACTTGGCATTAACACACACAGACAAGCGCGCTTAGGTGTATGCCACACTTTTTGATTTGATGGAAGGAATGGTGCCCTAACACTTTTCAATTGCTCGCTTTGCTGTCGGCGCTGCCCCCCACCAACTTTCTTTTATTTGTTGGTGTTATTGGCGTTGCCTTCGCAGCTTGGTAACCGTAATCGTAAGCTACACACACAGACACATTACACGGGCAAAGAAGCGCTTCAAGGACTCGCTTGTGTCCACGACGCACGAATGAATTCCAACTACTGAAGTTGACTTTCGGCGCTGGCCAGGCTTTTGGACCGTCGACTTCGGCGTTGGCTGCCAGCCAGCAGCTGCTGCCATGTGGGTTAAGCGTCACACAGAATGAAACAAAGAGAGAAGAGAGAGCGCGCGCTTACTCTACTGGAAGTGGAACGTATTTGACATGGCAAGCATTTGCTCTTAGACGCTTCTCTTTTATCTGTGAACAGCTGTTTAGCAGATAGTCTGTGCTTAGTCACAATAAATTCAATCTTGTGATTTCATTTCGGCTTGTTTCCTGCAAGGTCCTTGTTCCTAAAATATTTTGCCAATATTACAGCCACATGGCGACTGTAAGGCAGCTGCCATTGGGGCAGGTTATGGTTCCAAAGTCACATTGCAATGCGTGGTTTTTAAGAATCAGTCAGGATAAACAATTTATTGATTTTCTTGTACTTCTTATTTTGAACAGGAGACCTTTGGGCTTTGCACATCTAAAGCGACTCTGTGTTACGAATATCAGTTAATATTGTTAGCTTGTTATGAGTCTACAAACTAATGAGCCCGATTAGCTGCTAATAAGGCAATATAGTTCTTTCCTTCCTTAAATATTACATGCCCACTATTATCATACACTGTCGACTAGTACAAAATTCGAAAATTAAATTGCTGGTACTGTGTATTGAGAGCCCAGATATACAATTTAGCAATTCCAAGTACTAGTGCGTAACCATAATACTACTAGATTCTATTATCTATTTATATACATATATGAAAGAGTTTGTCCGGACTGATTCATAATAAACGCACAAATCAAACCGTATGGAAATATCTCGTCAACGGAGAAATAGTGGAAAACTCTGGAGTTCAGTATTTCACTTTTTAATGCGAATGTCTTCATTATAATTTCCAAAGTTAAACACAAAAAGCTAGGTCCTTTGGGTGTCATCACAAAGGACGGAAAATAGGAAGGCTTTTGTGTGGTAGTATTATTCTTGCTATCGGCTTCAAGCTCATTTTCAAAACTCTATCAAAAATAGTTTATAGTTTCCGATGTTGGAATTTGTACTCCCATCCGTCGCCACCGTCGCGGAAATTGGGGTCAAGGTCAAATGAGTGAGATTATTTTTTTGTTAGATTAGCTTCAAAGACATTTTCATAGACCTACACAAAAACTCATTTGGCATGTTGCTCAACTATCTAGAACGTCCAAACCCGCGGTCGGGAAAATCGTGGTGCGCCATTTTTGTGTATTTCTTACGATTGACGAAATAAGTCAAATTCAACATAATTCATTTTAATCTAAATATTTCGCCGGGCAACGCTGGGGTCTTACAAACTAGTGCTGAGCAATACATGCATATGTATATGGTGAGCTGCTTTTATACGTTAAAGATTTATTACAACTTATAGAACTTCTGAAATAGTATTTAGTGCACTAAGTTATAAAAAGAATTACTAAAAATTTTAATAATATATGTAACAAGAAAGAACGGCTATCTTCGGGTGCCGAAGCTATATACCCTAGCAGCAATGTTTTTTATACAAAACTTAATTGTTGTCTGATTGCTCCGATTTTGATCAAGTTATAGGAAGCTATTTGAAGTATTATAAAAGTCTCACTTAGTTTGGATGAAATATTTGTATAAACAAAAAGTTTGATCACTATCTGATTTTGACCAAATTTGGCCAGATTGTATAAACTCTCCAGAGTCTCGGTTCGGGAAAGTTTGGTAAGGATACATTAATAAACAAAAAAGTTGTTCATACAAAAACATATTTGTCGAACGATCATTCCTATGGCAGCTATATGTTATAGTGGTCCGATCCGGCCGGTTCTGAAAAATGTACTGCCTGCAGCAAAAAGAAGAATCTGTGCCACGTTTCATTACGATAGCTTTAAAACTGAGAGACTAGTTCGCATAGAAACACACGAACAGACGGACATGGCCATATCGACTCGGCTATTCATGCTGATTCCGAATATATATGTATACTTTGTTGGGCCGCAAATGTCTTCTTCAGTCCATTACACATTCCGAGACAAAATTATAATGCCGTGCTATGGTATAAACATATGTTCCAAATTCTGTTGCTCTAACTTCAATATTTGAGGGAGAGATTAGTATGTATGGAAAGAGAATTGTATTGCTATTGATGCTGATCAAGAATTGAAAACATAATATACTTTGTCATATACAATTGATTATGCACGTATCTATACGCTGCTTGAATTTTATACCTGGCAGAGGGAATTGTAATTTGTCACGAAATGTGTAATGCATTGAAGGAGATGTTTCCGATCCCACAAATTATATCAGCATGAATAGCCGAGTCGATGTAGCGATGTTCGTCTGTTTCTATGCAATGCAAGCAAGCAGTACAAAGCTGCCATAGGAATGATCGGTCAAAAGCTATGTTTTTGTATAAAAAAATTGTTTGTTTATGAAGATATTGTCACTTAACTCACCCAAAGCGAGTCCCTAGTGAGAATCTGAATTTGGTCAAAATCGGAACAATATATCGTGTAGGTTCCATAGAAACGATCGGGTGAAAAATAGGAATATTCAGATGAAAATTGAGTTTTTGTATAAAATCATTGCTGCTAGGGTTATAGCTTCGGCACCCCGAAGATAGCCGTTCTTGTTATGTATACAACTTTTACACATTGTAAGATAGATTAAGATATCTGCTGTATCCTGTTAATATTATGCAGTCGAAAAACCAACTTTCACTGCCTTGACTAATGTATCATTATGTACAGCAGTGCCGTAATTCATTACTGAGCACGAATCACATGCCAAACCCCACCACTCCAATCAAAATCTGTCACACTTGACCAGTCCCATACCAACACCCCAGTAGCCAATAGCCTCAATGAATGGTGACAAATCAACTGTGCAAATGTGTTGCTTGCTAAACGTGCGTGTGATTTGACCACATTCTTTGCTCTGGCATTGAAAATCCTGTCAAGGATGAAGTAGAGAGCTATGAGAAAAGCATTGTGTGCCACACCAAGGACAGCACATAATTGAAAGCTACAAATGAACAGAAAGCAAGGGCAAAGAAAATTGTTAAAAAGAAAAGCGTATGAAACGCAAAAACAAGGGAAAATAATCATATAACATACGTCAATGTGGCGGACTTATTACTATAATTTTATGGAAAGTGAACGATAAATAAATGTATGAATATTGCTAGGCAGGACTATGGTCTCTAAGAAGTGTGACTTGTAAATTGATGATGAAAAGTCATCAAAGCAAACGACGACAGCAGCTGCTTAAGTGATGAACATTATGCATACGCCATGTTGACGGCGTCCCCAGTGCGTATGCGTTATGGCTAATAGAATATAATACGATATAAGCATAAAGATGATTTTGTTTAACTAATTTCGTTATTATTTAAAAGAAAACACATACTATTAAGCTCACAATTTTGTGCGCACAAAATGTTGGCACCCATACTGTAGTAGGTACATTGGCATGTACAAACACAAACCGATCATAATAGTTGTAAATCTTAAGCTCATTTGAATCTCGCGCTCGATTAAACATAACTTGTCGCGCTCGATACAAATACTCACATTATGTATATCGATAATAATAGTTTAACAGAAGTGTACGCTTAACATAGACATTAACATAAACAGGAATAAAACATTCTGAAGATGAATATTGAAGCAAAAGGACGTGTCTTGTTATTAACTTCGGCTGCCACAATACGAACATAAATACGTCGTCTGTGGGGGTGTCCTGATTTCAGTCGAATGGAACGGAGTGTCGCTAATACACGACCATAAATCAAATTATTTTGTGTTTAATTTTAGGCTTTCTTGTGGTAAGAAAAACCAAAAACCCAGAGGCTTAGCCTCTGCCGCATACGACTCGAGAAGGACTCTGCTTATATGTACTCGAGTACATACGTTTGTTCTTATGTACATATATAAATATGTTTGTATGTATGTATTACTATCTGCGTACATGCGAGTGTGTTTCTTCAATTTGTGTGCGTATTAATTTGAAGATTAAAAGCGCGAGTTGTCACAGTCTGGTAATGCCTGGAAAAATTCTCAAATTTCAAGATAAATAAGGGAGTATTATATCGACCTCTTTGTGCGAAATTACCGTGTATGCCATTATTTACGAAATTGAGTTTTTGATGCAAAGATGTTCTAAAGTCACTTACTTATCATCTGGTAAAATATTATAATGGTATTCCCTATGATTATAAAGATATTACGGAACACATTTTAGTGTATGTGTCAGGGCGATTTTCTTTGATAGCAATATTATTGTATGTGCCATACAAAATTATTTCTCTACAGTAAATTTGATGAAATATTATCAAAAACAAATATACATATATATTTACGTATAATGTGAATAAGAATATAAGAATATAATATAAGCATATACTTCCAATCATTTACCATTTAACACGTTTATGAGTATATTCAACGATTATTCGATATGCCCGCACCAGGATACTGGACATGGATCACAAAGATTTTCAAAATTGGAAAATAATTGCTGATTTATCAATTAAAATTAAATTAAGCTTAAGTAAGCTTCGAATTGCTACTTTTGAAAAAACAAACTTAATTAAATGTTATAAAAGTGGATTCTCTTATAGTTCTACATTCAAACCATAAATAAATTTAACTTTAATTATCATTTAATTTTATCAAAACTCACTAAATATATCTTCGTACACTTAGACATACGCACACACATACACAAATACGCACACGCACAAGCGACAGCGCAAGCGAGGCATTTTAAGTGGTGGCTGTGCTGATATGTACTTCCCAACCGCGGTACAGTACTGAATGTTGTTTGTTAAATAACTTCCGTCTTTATTATCCGATCGACTTATAATTTGGACAGTAGATTAAGAGTGACTCAAGTATTGTACATGTGAAATCTTAAAGCTATATCTAAAAAAAATTGTTACTGTAAAACGGTTTTTATTGAATAGCGGTGGTGTGGGGAGGAATATTTCGGATCCAAAATAAACTTTACCAACGCCCGCTATACACGAACCTACATTCCGAATTTGGTGTCTCTAGCTGTGTCTCTAGTTGCTAAGATCGACGCGTTTATACAGACGGACAGACAGGCGGACATGTTTGCTACGAAAAACCAAAGTCATGAGAAGTCTGTTTTGGGTGGAGCTCTCGATAATACTCCGATACATACATACATATGTATATATTTTACTTTGTAGGCTCGGAGATGTTTCCTTCTCCTGTATACAATCCGCAGATCAAGTTTATTTTAGATTTCAGATTTCTCGCAACTAAAATTTGAAAGCTAAAGGTTTCCGCCAAATTGCTGGGTAGATTAAGGGGGTGGGGTGTCGATCTTGGCACTTTATAAGCTGAACTTTATACACGACTGCAGAATACTCTTTTCAAAAGTCCGGTATAATTTGTTTTACACCTTAGCACCTTACAAGTTTAGGGTATATACCAACATGTGCGCCAAGTTTGGTTGCTCTTGCTTAAAGGGTGTGGAAACAAAATTGCGTTCATTCGAACAGACGGACTTTTCACAAACCCAATATACTCTTTAAAAAAAATTTTTTTTATTAATCCGCGTATAATAATTGAGTTGGATTTCAAAAACTTGTAGAGCTTTGAAGAATACTTGAAAAAAGTGTTAAGAATTTTCACTCATACTATGTCTTATGCATTTGTCAAATTTAGTTATTAATTTATTTTGATTTTAAAACTTGTTAATATACCGTGTGCAACATTTGTCTGACATATGTACATTCGTTTGGAATACATATATAAAAAGCAATTAATTCTAAGGTGCATATAAATTTAGAATGTATACACATCTATAATGACGTGGATATTGATGATTAGCATAATGATTACATATACTTGAGTTTCTTCCAATCGAACTATTAGCTCGATTTTTAATCACATGTATTAAACCATTTTTCTGTATATTCTTTAATAAAATCCATAATTTCATTATGCACTACATTTGCCATTGCAACAACATCCGAGCAGCCGTCAGTTTCATCTCCACCTCGATCTGTATAACTCACCAAACCATACAGGCAATACAAACTAGATGTCTTATTACCATCATAGTAGCAATTCCCAATAAACCCGCTGCCAATGTCACCTCTACAAATTTTCTGATTGAATTTGGTAGATACATGATAAGAAATCCCGGATTGACCTGATGCAGTAGCCGTAACCATTGTCAAATTTAAAACACCAGATTGCTTTGATAGATCCGTGTTCCATGAGGAGATGGCGCCATTCTGTTCACCTTTGGGCATTGCTTTATCTGAGTTCTGGCCAGCTAAACAGATCGTTCTTGATTTATCGCTGAGGTTGTTTTCCAGTTTCAGAAGAGCGGCATCACCTCTATAATGGCCAACCCCTGAATATCCCCTAAATTGAAGAAATGAAATTTAGTGAGTTACGGTTTAAGCATATTTGAGAATACTCACTCATTAGACGCCACTTCTTCAACTTTCTGCCCAAAAAATGCATCGACTTTACTCATATTACTAGTTGCAGGTCCCACTCGCAGGTCTTCCTTAGTTTTCGTGACACAATGTGCGGCAGTTAAAACTAAGTTGGGTCTGATAAGCGTACCACCACATATATGGTCGAAGTCGGATATATTTTTCAAATAGATGGCAACAGACCATGGCGAATCTTCAGGTTTTAGTGCATGTGCATTTTTCGTTAGTGGTATTTTTTGAGTGCCACAATCGGGTATACAGAAGTTTTCTATATTGAAATTTTCCTCCCAAGATCCATCTTCATTACACGTTAATCTTAGGCCATCCGAATTTTCACGTTCCTTGAATCCCGCTTTGCATGTGAGCATCGCTATCGTGCCTGGATACAACCCCGATGTTTGGTTACACGGTACAGTTTTATGATCGCGTTTGCAGTTTAGAATAGAAATTGAATCGTGGCAGTATAACCTCTTTGAACTGCATTTCTCTAAATAATTGAGAAACAGAATATATAGAATTAGGTGGCATGAACATTTAATAAAGTACTCACTCACACAACGTGGGCTCTTGCCAATGGCCCAGCGGTCCCAAACATTCCGCCCACAGAAGACTCTTTTATTCAAAAAGTCCTCTGGTATCATAGTGTAGCCGCTTATACATGCAAATTGTACTAAGGTGCCATCAACAATAGGTGGTGGTATTGTTGTTGTGCATGCGTTATCCGTGCAGTTGTATATAAGGAGAGTATTTCTGTTCTCCGCGTATGTGTCTATAGGGCAGCCATTAGCGCCATTTGTATCTGGATCCAAATTTACCAACTTAGATTTACAGTTTGGTAAGGGGTCTCGCCACTCTCCAGTAATTAGGCATACACTCGATTCATTCCCAATGAATTTAGCATTGCGATCGTAGCACTGCAAGTTAACTGGTTCATTGGCATATACGAATTTGGATTGATTTTCAACATGATATCGTGTCTCATCTGTAAACTGCAGTCCCTTATCTGTAGGTTCAATACACTTAACTGGTGATATTTCCATCCACCCTTTTATGTCTTCACACACATTTAACAATTCATCGGAACCATCGATGCAATCGGGTTTGTTATCACACAATAGCCTCTTGCTTATACATTTTCCATTGGCACATTGAAATAAACCAGAATGACAATCTACCGTGCACAGCTCCGCCGACTCATCCCTGCCGTTAGTACAGTCGATATGCCCATCGCACATTTTATTCTTCGAAATGCATTCCTTTGGTGTACACTCCATATGATTACTACAATTAGATAAATCATTTGCTTATAAATTGTGATGAAAAGTTGCACAAAGCTTCAAAGTCATGGAAGAAAGTTAAGATAACCCAAAACGGCATATTTTCCATTCTCTTGCTAAAATGGGTAAAAAACATGTCATTAAATCCGTGCAAATGTATGTAACAGACCGAAGGATACTCTATAGGGTTGGATATGTGTGCTTCTTCCTATTATTGTACAAACCCATTTTATGGGTACAGGGCGCAAAAAAGTGGCATACAAATTCAAGTGTGCAGACAAGTATAAAATATCTAGTTTTTTTGAGAACGTACCTGCTGCAATTTCTCTGAATCACTGCATTGAATATATCTGATTCATCGTGACTGCACAGTATGGGGGCCTCATCCGACTTATCGTAACAATCATACTCATTGTTGCACTTCTTGTTTTTAGCTATTTGGGCTCCGTAGGCACATGAGAAAGATATCATTGGATCTGTCTCCTTTTATTTTTACAGGCGACATAAGACTCATCACTGCCATGCAGACAGTCAGATATTCCGTTACATACTTTGCGCATTGGGAGGCATTGTTGAGTTTCGTTGCATTTAAATGGACACTTTCGCCCACTATTTATTGCCTTGATCATTAGCACAACTATCAGAACTATCCAAGCAAAGCGACCAAACATTTTACGTTCGTTCCCGCGAGCTTATAAAATCCAACTGAGAAGTTTCGGATCTTGAACGGATATTATATGGAAATATGTAGAAAAAATGTTAATTTCAGCGATAGCTGATAAGAAATTCTTTTAAAGTTGCTTATCTTTGAGTATTTCGAAGCTAAGTTAGGCAGGAAGAATTCATATGTGTTCGTTAGTAAATATATAGATTTATTGTGGGATACTAAGCTATTTATACTCTCTTTGTAAAAGACTTTTGGAAAGACTGTATATTGGGCTTGTCCGTCTTTCTGTGCATCAGTATGAGCGAAATTTTATTTACAATCTTGACGACGGAGCAACCAAACTTGGTACACATGTTGGTATATACCCTAAACTTGTAAGGTGCTAAGGTGTAAAACAAATTATACCGGACTTTTGAAAAGAGTATTCTGCAGTCGGTAACGTCCGACTGCAACGTTCTTGTTCGGAAAAAGTTTTTATCTTATAAAAGAAAGTTCATGAATAAAGAAATATATACTAATCTAAACGACAACGAAAAATGGAATTTCTGACACTGATTTAAGTATTAGAATACGGAATATTTAATTTATTTTATTGTGTCGAATACGCACAGTCGGTCATTGGTCATTGGTCGGTCATATAGTCGCCAAGTTTTGTGTACATGTTCAGCTTTTTGACAGATCTGCATCACAAATTGTTTGCCAACCCACCATGTGCCCCGCAAATCTTTCCTTAAAACACGTTTTTTTACTCGACTAGAGCATTCTTACATGTTGTTTATACAGATATTTCATCCAAACTCAGCAATTGATAGTTTTTTTATACTTCATATAATTTGCTTTAGTTTTATCAAACTTGGTCGAAATATTCATGCAAGGGCACAAAAACAGCCGTTCTTTCATGTTTCATTATATATATTGCGGATGCAGCAATTGATCTTATGCAAGGATTAACCTTTTGATGTTCCAGATACATAATGTTGTTAGTGCTAATACCGAAATCGCATTGTCGAATTGAACAAATATTATATTTTCTATACTCATTTAATGTCACGTCTCAAGTTTTATCATCCTTGCCTGTGAAGGTCGCTTTTTAAACACAAAATGATTATGATAAATGTATTCTGGTACACACAACGCGCAGACATTTGGCGGACCCCCTTAAAAGTATCTCAAATTTGTTGTGAATGCAGGAAATCGGCACAGAAATCACAGCCCGAATTAAACAACCAAATGGGCTTGTTACAAATTAAATTTTTAATTAATACCATTAATAAGAACCACTAAAGCAGCGTGTATCTGGCCGAGTGCGGCCACAAAATGTCGGCATGGATAATTTAACGCGCAATTGAAGTTTACAGCCGCAAATTGTAGCTGGCCTAAAGCTTTGAATGAACGGATCTGCCTGGTTTGTTGGGCTGCAAAACGAAACTTTGCAATTTCCTACAAATTGGAAAATGTTTGCTGCCATTTTCGGGTGGCAGACAATGCGCACTTAATGCACAGCCACGACTCAAATCACGAGCCACACTTTAATTGGTGATAATACAATTTGTTTGTTGCGGCATTGGCCCATAGAATATTCAACTTGAAGAGTTAACCGTGGTTGGCTCAAACCAAAGCCGAGCGGACACAGACAAGGACATGACAGTCATCAGACGCATTTTTGGTGCCGTCGTCGTTGCCACAAAAGTGCAATTAAGTTCGCGTGTTGCAAACTTAATTGTTTTTTAATGAATAAAAGGCATATTCATTTCATTGTATATGAAAACTGAACAGCTGCATTTCAATGGCACCCGCTTCATGGGGTTCTGGCCGCATTAAGAGCCTTAATGTGTTTGGGTATATTTCGCTAGGCAGCCAGTGCATTGTTAGACTTCGACACCCTTTACCCATGAAATGTTTAAGAAGTGTATTGAAACTGTTCAATTGTATGTAAGAGGCAGAAGGAGCCAACGCCGACCACCTTATTGTATATTTATACTATGTACATGGATAAGTATCAGTAGCCGGGTGGATATAGCCCTGCCTGCATATCTGCCTATATAAATCCTCGGAAACTACAATATAAGGACAACAATTTCGAAGGACAAATGTAAATATATGGCCTTGCATTTCGGCATAGAAAACATTTCTGCTCTGCGTGCTTACAGTGCCGCTGAACTGCTCATTGCATATGTGTGTACAAAGATGTGTTTGGCAAGTTCAGAGACTTGAAAGGGTGTCCCGTCGTCGGGTATACTCGACTAGAGCGTTTTTATTTGTTTCTCTTATGGTACTGTACAAGTGTGTACTAAAATTTAATTATATGCCTTTTCGCCGCTCACAGATTTTAAAAATAAATTTGACAACGAGAGTTCATGTGGCCCAGTTTCAATTTCAATTAGTTCTTGTTGTGGTATCGGTTTGGACTCAAAGTTCGAAAAGAGATTTTCAATTCACATGTTGAAATTAAATATTGACATGCAAAATTTGCATTGCATAAAAGTAGAGATTTTCAGCGTCATTTAAATTCACATATATTGCAAATACTCTTATCATTTTCTTTTTTAAAATTCTTTAAATAGAGTGTGAAATTTATGGAACATTTATATCAGCTGTTGACCTTATTTATAAGGAAATTAAGCGCTCGTAAAATATATTGTATAAACCATTAGAATTGTTTATTTATTATTTAGAGCGCAATTAATTTATATTTAGTCTGTCCCATTTAACATTTACACTAATGTTTGATAGAAGTTTGATAACTTTGATTCCTAAAGCAGCTCACAACCAATGCAAATAAAAGCTAAGTAAGATTTCTATAGTTGCGTGGTGCTAATAAAAGCATTTGTTAGGCTGATAAAAATAATTGTACTCCAAGCTCAGAAAAATATAAGTGCAACTTGTAATTGAATCTTTGATCAAATGCTAATAATGTAAGATTAAATAAAAATTTATGGACAACAATTTCCCAACTATAGGGAAGTATAGGGTAGGGAGTATATAATAAATAATAAAAAAATATATTAAAAATAATACTTAAAATGATTTACGATTTACTGGCAGTCTTGGCATTCCAATTGGTGATAATGCCTTGTATAGCTACTCACGCACACAGAGTTACTTGTGACCATATACATATATGATGGTCTATATATAGATATACCGACATTTATGTATGTATGTATAATACTAACAACGACAGCAAAATGCCGATATGTTGTGTATGCAAATAGAGGCAAGACGAAGGCGAGTATGGAAGGGGAAGAGTTTCGCTGGGGAAATGTGACCAAAGGCGGCAGTGAGTTCTGGCTCCCATGCCGAATGTCGTTTCCGCTGAAACGTTTGCTCTGCCTTTGCTTATTGGCGTACTTTGCTTCTTTTACGGTTGCATGAATTTTTGAGCAGCTTCACTTCCGGTTGTAGTAGCCGGAAATTGCAACAGCAATACTTCGCAAGCACATACTACACTGATATATTGGGGGCAAAGTAACACAATGATATAGCGGCATATGTATGGCATTTGTATGCAAATTTCGGTTGATGATTTTGCACATGTTTGTACTTCGGGTACCACGGTAGTTCCTGGCGCTTGCATGCATTGCCAACTGTTCTTTCCTGGTGTGCAGTCCTTGGCAGCTCATAGCTCTCCCTGCCTTAAGGCGAAACAAACAGACCGCCGAATTGATATTGTTATGTTTATGGGACACATAAAAATAGCAAACTTGCGCCTGCTGTTGACTGATTTGCTGATGCGGTCACGGAACCCTGGATCCCGTTTGAAATGTATCTGTATACGCACCTCTTAAGGTAGCAAGCCACATTTGCATATTTTAGATAACCAACTAGTTAGGTTAGGTTAGGTTAGGTTAAGACGGCAGGTCACCCTAACGGGAATCCTCATTTGACCCTTGCGACGTTTAAGATTCTTTAAAGATACTTTTCGCGAATTTTAAGAGTTGGTTCAGTGGTGTCCTCGATACACTCTCTAAGGAAGTGAAGGTGTGGGATCCCAGATGGTTCAGTCTGCTTCTCATGAGCGCTGGACAGGTACAGAGGTGTTCCAGCGTTTCGGGTACCCCAGCTCTCTGCACTTCCTGCAGTTGTCGTCGTTTGTGATGCCGAGCTTCTTCGCATGGGTCGCTGTCATACAGTGTCCCGTTAGAACACCTAGCAGCGTCCTGCAGTCCTTTCGTGGGAGCGATAGAATGTAGCGGGATTGCTTGGCGTTTTGCGCGTTCCACATTGTCTTACCCGTTCCGCATGTCGTCGCAGCTCTCCATCTGCGGCTGACTGTCCATTGAGCTTGTTCTTCGAGTTCTGCATATATCGCTTGCAGGGAGTTTGGTAGATTCTCGACGCTACCAGTCGTTAGTTCACACCATCCTTAGCTAACTCGTCTGCCCTTTCGTTTCCGCTGATTCCCCGGTGGCTGGGAACCCATTAGACGCGCACTCTCTTGGAATTATTATTTGGATTTGATGGCGTCCGAGAATAAGGATTATATGGCCGCCTGACTGTCAACGAATAAGTTGACATGTGTGTGAGAGCTGGATTTGGTTAGTACCTATCCTTAAGCTTAGTTCGATTAACTTCTCGAGTGTTTTGAGGAGGAAGGAAGTTAAACTAATTGGCCTGTAATCCTTCGGATAGAGATGGTTGCTTTTGCCTGATTTCGGCAAGAATACAACTCTAGCTGTTGTCCAGGTTTCGGGCACGTAGTTTAAGTTCAGACAACCCTTGAATATTTCTTTAAGCTATGGTTTGACTTGGGATTTCGTCATCTGTAGCATGGCTGGAAATATACCATCTAGTCCAGGCGATTTGTAACCGGCAAAAGAACTGACAGCGCAGTCGATCGTCCTTGCGGTTACTATTTCTTCTTGCGTATTTGCGGGTCTTAATCGTCGGTTTTGGCAGTGACTCACAGGCTCCGTGCAGCCAGGAAAGTGTGCCTCCATGAGCACATTCAGTGTCTCCTTGCTGCTTTCGGTCCAATCTCCATTATCCTTCCGCAGAGGACTCTGCGGTTGACTGGATAGTAACTTCCTGAGTCGATATGTTTGCGAGGTGTTCTCGATCGTAGAGCAGAAGTTCTTCCAAGATTGCCTCTTTGCTCTTCGTACTTATTTTTAAAAATCTTTAAGTCTAAGTTTGTATTCCCTCCAGATAGCTTCGTGGTTCGCTTTAGCTAACTTGAAGAATTCTCTGACTTCACGTCTAAGTACTGCAAGCTACAAGGGTTTCCACCATGGTGGTCTAGCCTTGCGCTTAGTCCGTGTGGGCCTACAAGAGGAGTGGTAAGCTCTGAGGAGTTGGCTCGTTAGACATTCTATGGACTTTTCTATTTCGGCCTCACTCGTAATTTCCTTTGGTTTACCGAGTGCCTTCTCTGTCAACTTTTTGAAACGCTCCCAGTTGGTGTTCCGGGGGTTCCTGTAGACTTTCGAAGGCATTCGGTAATTAAATTCTATGTTGAAACTAATGTATTTGTGGTCAGAGAAGGAGGGCTGCTGAAGTACTCTCCAATCTGTGACTCTAGTGTTGTTATCAGTGATAATGTGAGGGTAAAACATTTTAAGAGGTTGGTCCCACATACGTGGGCTCTTCGCCAGTATTAGCCATACTTAGGTTAGTTAGTAGTAAAGAGTTTAATAGGGACTCACCTCTGTCATTGATGTCCGAGCTGCCCCACACCAGCGGGTGACGCTTCCCGGTTGCTGTCACAAGCTTGTGCAGCTCATCGGGTGGTGCGGGTCATGTAGCAGGATGCTACTAGTGTTGTACTGCCACCATTGTCCTCTAACGCTACGACCGTTACATCATCAGTACTGTAATGAGGTAATAAGTAGCTATGGATGCCTTTTCTAGTTAGAATGGCAGTTCTATTTCTACTTACGGTTGTCGGGATAAATGTTGCGTATGTGTTTGACCTTATGCCGGATACCCTGTTACTTGACGATATACAGGGCTCCTGCAATAAGACCACGTCGACTGCTCCTTCCTCTAGCGCGAGAAGGAACTCCGTTGAAGATAAAGAAGATATGAAGATTCAGCTGAAGGACCTTCAACTACATTGTTGGTTGCTGATTCCTCCACGGGGTCGACTTCCATGGTCGTTCCACCGTTGCCTGCTGCGCCCGTTAGGTTTAGAGCGTCGGTCACAGCTTCTAGGCCGAGATCCTTTTCCACCTCCCCTGACTCTAGCGTGTTTTTGTTGTCGTCTGCGGGGTGGCGTTTCTTCAAACGTAGGTACGCGCTAGCTACGCCCCACGCCATTTCCCCAAATCGTGGATACAGTACGTCCTCTGCCTCCTTGCTGATTTGGATGATGTAATGCTGCCCTCCACTGCTCTGAGGCAGTGGCTCGGCAACATGTAACTCCCTCCAGTCAGCCGTTGGCACGTCGGGGTTCTGTGTCCAGAGCAGTCTCAACGCCATATCTGGGACGACGACTCTGGGAATGAGTACCTTTTTTTTCAGTACCGACGAAATCAAAGTTCTGTCGACTACCTCCAGCTTGGCCCCGTCCCACAGGTCCTGGAGTGCCGCAGCAGCTCACCCAGTTTAGCGTCGGTTCGTCGTTGCATTTGAGGATTTTGACCCCATTTAGCCACCCCGGGGTGAGGGCATCGGGGAGTCTGGTAGGGCCTCCATCCTCTCAAATAACGCCTCGAGCAGCTTCATCTCCACCGTCTTCCACTGCTCAATCGTCATCTGGCCTTGCGGGTTGCTCCGGTCAATGAGCGCCACGATCAGGTGTCATTTGGCCACATCGCTCGCCTTTGCGGTGGTAGTTTTCACCTTCTGCATTTGCCGTTCACCTGCGGGGGTTCCGGTCTTTGCACTTTCGATGGAGCGCTGCCGCTTTTTGGCGGCAAGCTCCTCCACATGATTGGCGAAGTGGCCATCCTTGGTTGTAAGCTGGGGTCTTGATGCAAGGTGCTCTCGACTCTCCTTTATCCTGCTTTCTGCCCAGGCAAGGGACTCCTTCTCATTGGAAGTGAGATCCTGCCTCGTCTGCCTTGGATTCTCAGCGCAGCTTTGTACTGTGCCTTCCTCGTCATTCCATCCTTTGACTTCGTCTTTGGCCCTTCCTTACGTGAGGAGCTGGTGCCCGAGGACTTGTCCGGAGACTGAAGGAGGCGTTCTTCTGTGTTGAGTGACACTTCGCTATCTAGGTCCGAGTCTGCATCGACTGCGGCCTGCGACCTGATCTCGAAAGTGACCTGTTGTTTGTGGCAGTAGCTGTGAAATCACTGAGACCTGCTCCCTTCTCAGTGAAGTTGTGACCACTGGCGACACGCAGCGAGGATTGCTCCCCGCCGTGCCCGCCGGTGGTAGCGGCCACGCATCCCCACGCATCCCCCGGCGTGCCGAAGCCGTCGAGGTCTACTGTATCACAGCCTCTGCTATACACTGCACTGCCTGAGCTGCAGGCGCGCAAGTGACACATGGTATTACCCGGTTACTCCGAGGCAAATACAGTGTCCATTGCCCGGCCAGCACCCTCGTGGAGGGTTCTGTTCGAGGGTTTGCCGAGGTATGTCCGACCGATTAGTTTCGCGTTAATTTAACCGCCACTTCTTGGTAAAGGAGGACTTATTAGAGCTGGAAAAATAATCGATTATATCGATGTTGCCAGAAATTTTTCAACATCGATGTTTGTTTTTCGATAATCGATTATCGTCACTTGCAACCGGAGAGGAAGAACGCTTGGTAAGGTAAGTAAACATTTTATGCGAATATAGTTACAAAAATTAATATATTCTACTAACATTTCTAGATTTGAATTGGTGGTGTTGGAAGGCATCGTGGGAGCATAATGGACAAGTTTTTAAAAAGTAATTTCAATGAAATAGGAGCTCATTTGGTACTTTGTACATACACATGTATACATGTATGCGAATAAATGTGTATACCTGCATATATGTACATACATACATATATATGAAATATATTTGAAATTTTTAAACATATCTTTTTAAATCTAATAGTAAATTTTATAGATGAGCCCCGATTCAATAGAAGCCTTAAAAAATGCTACAAAGGAATACTTATGTGTACCAGCATCATCCACGGCGTCAGAGAGATCATTCAGCAAAGCTGGCCAAATAAAAAGCGAGCGCAGGAGCTCGTTAAAACCAAACGTTGTTAATAAGTAACTTTTCTTGAACAAAAACAACTTCCTATCGGATCTCTATTAAAAATATTTGCGTTAAATAAGTTTTTTTTTTCGATATAAGCTTTAATGAATGTTTCCCTGAGATAAGGTTCCACATCTCTCAACCGGACGCCTATCCGAACTGCTGGAGTTGAGGCGACCTATGTATGTATGAACACGTCGATCTCAGCAACTATAAGAGCACCAAATTTGGAATATAGGTTCCCGTATACCATACGCAAATCAAGTTCGTTTCAGATATCTCCCCCCGCAATGTGATAAAAACGTTTTACAGAAACAGTGGTAATGATTTTAATTTTCTATGCGATAAAATAATATGCGAAGTGGTCAAAGATTTAGGAAAATCTACCTCCAAAGTCGCAAAATTCGAGGGAAACTGTTGTATGAAACTTTTTTATTATCGTCCAATTGTCCAAATTCGTCCAAATTCATTTTCAAAGCTCTACACATTAAATAATTCGACACGTGTATCAGCGATTTTGGGAATTTTCGGATGCAGATTTATCCAGGTGGTCAACATTAGTCTGTATGCCAAACTTGGTAACTGTATCTTTGAAACTGTAGGAGATATACCCCCTGAAAAACGTGTTTTGGGGATATCATATGCCGATTTGTGGGGGTGGGGGTGGGGGGTCAAAATTTTTTGATGCAGATCTGTCAGGAATCTTAACATTAGTCTAGTATGCCAAATTTAGTGACTATGGCTTTACAAATGTGTTCCCTTCGGGAACATAGTATAAAAACCTAGGTACTTTGCGGGCAATACAACGAGCGGAAAGCTTTAGTCTGGTTTTTTAGTATTATTCGTTGAATTGGTTTTCAAATGCCAAATGATTTTGGCAAATACTCCGCGTCGCCACGGACGGGAAATTGAAGTCAAGGACAAATGAGTGGGATTATATGTTTTGTTAGATCGTCTTCAAAGACATTTTCGTAGCCCTACACAAAAAACATTAGTCACGTGGCTCAACTATATAGTTTTCTACCCCCACGGGAGGGAAAACTGTGATACGTTAGTTTTGTGTATTTCTTACGGTTGACGAAAGTAGTCAAATTCAATAGAATGCATTTTAATCTAAATACTTCGCCGGGCAACGCTGGCGTTTTACCAGCTAGTATACATATAAAAGTGTTCAACCTGACTGACTGACTGACTGATTGGTGACATTTGGGCAGCCCAAACGGTAGAAGTCTGCAATTTTTACAGTACCTTCTTATTATAAAATTAGGTGAACTGCCGAAAAAAATTGTTAAATATATATCGGGAAGTATAAGAAAATTGTATGCAAATCTCGGTATGCGCCAGCTGCTACATAACAGCGTGAAAGTGCAAAAGAGATAAAAAATCTCTCTTGAATCGCTCTCTTAGACTTAAATCTTATAAGTGCGACTGAAATCACCATATTGCTTATGTCTCTCAGACTCTGCCTAGCTTTGCAATCGATCTACGGTAGATGGTGCGATGCTGCTCGACATGTGTTTGGCGGGTAATTCTTTAGTATAGCGCACCATATAAAGACTGCGTCAAAATGTCTGACTTTGGTCTTAATCGACGCGTCTCAAAATTACAAAGCAAATTCTGTCGGCGGAACAAAACTTTATTGTCGAAATAATGAAAAGCATGCAAATAAAAGTTGATAGATATGCGTATATCGACACGATAGTTGTTCGTCTTAGTGTTGGAAAACATCAAATATTTACCAGAGTTGCCAGACAGGTAGATATAGAACCGAACAAATTTGAATTTGTTAATAATAGAGTGAGATTATTTTTACTCCCTGTACCCATAAATGGGTAAAAAGGGGGTATTGGATTTGTGCAAAAGTATGTAACAGGCAGAAGGAAACATCTCCGACCCTATAAAGTATATATATTCTTGATCAGTATCAAAAGAGATTTCGATTTGGCCATGTCCGTCTGTCTGTCCGTCTGTCCGTCTGTCCGTCCGTCCGTCTGTCCGTCTGTCTGTCCGTATGTATGAACGCAAGGATCTCAGCAACTATAAGAGCTAGAGACACCAAATTTGGAATGTAGGTTCGTGTATAGCGGGAGCAGGTCAAGTTTATTTTAGATTTGAGATATCTCCCCCCGTTTCCCCGCTATTCGATAAAAACCGTTTTACAGTTACAATTTTCAAGATATAGCTTTAAGATTTGGCATGTCCAGTACTTTAGTCCCTCTTAATCTACTGTCCAAATTTCAAGTCGATCGGATAATAAACACCTAAGTTATTCACGAAAGAAGATTCAGTGCTGCAGCAAGGGGAAGAAGAAGCACAGTCACAACTAAAAATGCCTGGCTTGCGCTGTGGCTCGTGCGTGTGCGTATCTGTGTATGTATGTGTAAGTTAACGAAGATGCGATCGGAAATTTTTGACCTGGGTACAGGGAGTTTCGTAGTCGGGTATACTCGACTATAGCATTCTTACTTGTTTTAGTTAGATCGGCTTCAAAGTGACTCAACTGTTTGGTTTCCACGGGAGGGAAAACTGTGATACGCTATTTTTGTGTATTTCTTACGGTTGGCGGTAGTAGTGAAATTCAAGATCAAGATCGAGTCCGGGGTATTTCCAGCTATAAATAATAAATAATTATAAGAATTGAAATTTAATGAAATTAAATTCCATATAGATAGGAAATACGAGCAACTCCGTGCGTATAAGCTAGTCTGCTATAAAGTAGTCAAGTAGTAGTCAAGTCGATCGGAAAATAAACACGGAAGTTATTCACGAAACAAGATTCGGCCAGCTTTCATAGCAGACCCGATCACCTCTTTTGGATCTTATCTGCCCTAGCGCCCAGACACTCACGACTACCAGATAACACATATAGAACTAGTAAGAATGCTATAGTTGAGTATACCCAACTACAAAACTCCCTGTATCCAGGTCAAAAATTTTTGATCGCAACTTCGTACACTAACACATACACACACACATACACAAAGCCGTATACGCACGAGCGACAGCGCAAGCTAAGCATAAGCTAAGCAAGCCTCCCGCGCTGCAGTCCTGAATCTTGTTTGTTGAATAACTTTCGTGTTTATTATCCGATCGACTTGAAATTTAGACAGTAGATTAAGAATGACTAAGGTATTGTACTTACCAAATCCCAAATCTATATATTTAAAATTGTTAATGTAAAACGGTTTTTATCGAATAGCGGGAAATGGGGGGAATTTTTCAAATCTAAAATATACTTGACCTGCTCCCGCTAAACACGAACCTACATTCCAAATCTCGACTCTTAGGCACGGCGAGCTATTCCACCGCTAGAAACAGGTCGTTACAAATGATGTATACTCATAGAATGTCATACATTCTTTGCAGAAGTTATTTGTCCCTTTGTCCCATATATAATTTTGACACGAAATGTGTAACGCATTGAAAGAGAGTAAATATTTTCTTGATCACCGAGTCTTAGAACTATCGTGTTGAAACTTGGCATAAATACTTGGTTACCTAACTGTTGTCCGATTGTTCTAATAACCGCGATTAACAGACAATCAACTTAAGCGACGACCCCTCGCATTCTCGAAGGAGCCCAGACGCTTAACAATAAAAAACGATGCGTTGAATGCTCAGCGTTATGAACAGAAGAAGTTAATATAATTTTAAATACAGAAGAAGCACAGCAAAGAGAAACATAGTCCAAAATGATGCCAAAAAGCCAACACAAAGTCACGGCAGGACAAAAGGGGCTAATAAGTATTCTTCGCCTGCCACCAGAGAGCAAGCCAGCTCAAACACAAGTATGAAATTTGCAATCGGAATTTCCTGAGTGCAGAATACTCTGTTTCCAGTCTGTTATATTTTTCCTATTTATGGGGACGCAATGGGCGTGAAAATACTGATAATCTGTATGCCCATTTGGCGACTCTGCCTGTAAAGGTGTGGATGATATAGATTATGTTCATTTTCGGGAGTAGGGATGTCTCGGCAAGTGTACCAAGTTTGCTTCAGCCAACATTGCACAAGCCCAGTATACACTTTATCCAACATTATTTTGGAAATAGAGTGTAATAAGAATGAAAAGTATGGCAGCAAAAGTAATTGCGACGAAGGGGCGTGGACGGAAGACATCGATATACATATATCGCCGTTGCGTTCTCAGCATAAAAGTTTATTAAATGATTAAGCTGAAGCGCCAGTGGAAAACCAGCCTAAAAGTAGGCAGCAATATTTGTCAAATTTGCCTTGACGCGATGAGTATATGACGCGTTGCCGTACTTACAAGCATACACTGGCCGCGGACTTTTGAATATTTGATAGTCAGCCCTTGGTCCTGATTTCTCTTGATGCCCGCCATTGCCACCGTCCCCTTCCAAAGCTTATTAAATATAACACTGCCGTAGAACGCCTTCGTTTTCATTTTTGTCTCGGCTGCCGATAGCAATGGCGACACTCATGAATTATTCAGTGCTGAGTCCTTGATCCCCGCAGTTTCTTTTGTGTTTGCGGCGTCGCATTGTCCGCCAACACTTGGATGTTAACAGTAACCTCACTTCTACACTCTTCTTCATATTCCTGTTGCTGTTAATTTTCATGCAAAAAATGCACTGCAATTTATTTTAATAGGCTTTTAGTTGAAAAAAATTGTTCCGCTTTGTTTTGTGTGGTGTACTGGAGCTTATAATCTTTTTTTCTCTACACCGTCTGGCCCCAGAATTGCGTCCTTTAAATGTTGTAAATTCCTTTGCATATACATATGTACGTATGCATAAGAATGCGCTTAGTGGGGGACCTGTCCTTCCACCTTCACTGTACATTTCTTGGATGGCACGGCCAAAGTTTAATTACCTTAAAAGCTTTGAATTCCGTGCGCCATTTTGGGTATGTCATATAATTTTTTACTCCCTGTTTTTATTGTTAATTAGCCATAATTTTTAGGGTCTTAGGAATTCATTAATTATTAACCAAAATTGATTGGATGCAATTAACTTTAAAGACAGTTAATTACAGGCAATTTCTAATTGCTGAGTTTAACTCCAGCATACTTTTAACACTTGCAATACATGACAAGTAAGAACGTTGCAGTCGGACGCACCCGACTGCAGAATACTATGTTCCTAGTCCTATATAATTTGGTTATTTGTGGGTTCGAAAAGAGACGCGAAAAAAACCAGTAGTCTTTATGCCAAATTTGGTGACTGCCTGTACAGGTGTGGGAGATATAGATTTTGCTCCTTTGTGGGGGACGGGGTGAAGGGGTCCAAAAATTGTTGATGCAGATTTGTCCAGGTGGTCAACATTAGTCTGTATGCCAAATCAGGTAACTCTATCTTTGAAACTGTAGGAGATATACCCCTTGAAAACGTGTTTTGGGGATATCATATGCCGATTTGTGGGGGTGGGGGTGGGGGGGTCAAAATTTGTTTGATGCAGATCTGGAATGTCAACATTAGTCTGTATGCCAAATTTTGTGACTATAGCTTTAAAAATGGGGAAGATACAGGTTTTCCCCAAATTGCTGGGGAGGGGGTGGTGGTGGGGTTGGGTTGGTCGATTTCGACACTTCATAAATTGAGGATATACACCAACATGTGTACCAAGTTTGGTTCCTCTAGCTTCAAGGGTGTGGAAAAAAATTGCGTTCATACGGACAGACGGACATTTCGCAAACCCAATATACTATTTTTCCCTTCGGGAACATAGTATAATTACGAGGGACTCAAGAGTAATGCATGTCAAAACTGAAGGCTATATCTTAAAAAGGATAAGGCTAGATCGACTGGGCTGCTGATTACCCATTTTACCCATTTATTGGGTAGATGGTATAAAATCAAATAGTAATAAGCTTCCGTTGGGTGGGTTAGTGGCAACTTATACAGATCCAATGGAATATATTAATAATCGAGTATGGAGGAAAAGGGAATACTTTCAAGCAGAAATGTTCATATGCAAGTAAAAAATTTTAATAAGCTGCAAAGACTGAGTACATAAATACATGCATTTGTTTTTTGGCTCTTCCCTTGTACCCAGTTTGCACTTTGAAATGGAGAACATAGTGTGTGCGTTGGCATTGAATCGGAATGTGCACAGTCTGAACTAGGTCCTTTCGAACGTGTGCTTGTGGGGGAGTGCGAGTCCTCACACGCAGTGCCGGTCTAACAATGTGACTGCCATAAATTTAGAGTCACAAGCACGCCCAGAAAATTAGGCGGCCAAAACTAACGAGCAACGCTGGCAAGGGCAATAACCAAGCACCAGCCAAATGGAATATACTCGTAGAACCAAGCAACAGAATGACTGAAAATAATTCGACAAACAAGTTTCTAAAGCAGTCTAAACAATAAAGCTAAACAATAATTTCCGCTGCGCGTTGAAACTTCCGTTTCCTGTCAGGCGTTGGTGTTGGCTACAAAAACAGAAGCACCAACAACTGCCGAAAGGCCAACAGGCTGTTTAAGACAAAACAAAGGATGTGTGTGTGCTGGGTTCGGGGTTTGTGCTTTTGACATTGTTTGTATGTAATTTTTTCTTGACACCCAAACAAAACCCCAGTGTAGATAATGCCAACTGAAGACTTTGTGTGTGTGTGTGTGTGTGTGTGAGGAAGGAAAGTATCTAGCGGAAAGCAGCGAGCAGCAACTGCAGCAGATTGCACTTGGCTCATGCTGTTTGATAATTTATCGCACTTATCTGGCGGCCCTGCTCATAATTTATGCATAAGCTTTTGTTGGCTGGCCCCAAACCGAAAGAGTCTCCTTCCCAAATGCCATATGGGTGTGGCTAAACATCCGCTGGGCGCACATTAATTGTATTTAGCAAGCGGCCGGAAACGGAAGTAGGTTGAATTCGTGCGTCGTGAATTGTCGCGGCAAATGCTGTGCCAATCTTGGCAAACCAAATGAGACGAGGAGCGTTTGGGATGAATGAAGACTCAGAATGTCACACTGGCACAGGCCCAAAACCTGGCGGAAGCTGCGAGTTCTGACAGTTGCCTTTCTGCTATACGAATCTCCTGGTGAACATTAAGCTGTCACCAAGTTGCTAAATTAATTCCCACTGTAGAGATTTGTGGTCATACGTGTACTTCAAAGCCGTTTGCGGCTTTGATTAAAACCTGAATGCTTAACTTCCCTCTTTAATTTGGCGGATTTTTGGACTGTCTTTCAAGCAGGGACCGTAACGGTTATAATTTTTACTCCCTGTACCCATAAAATGGGTAAAAAGGGGGTATTGATTTGTGCAAAAGTATGTAACAGGCAGAAGGAAACATCTCCGACCCTATAAAGTATATATATTCTTGATCAGTATCAAAAGAGATTTCGATTTGGCCATGTCCGTCTGTCTGTCCGTCTGTCCGTCTGTCCGTCCGTCCGTCTGTCCGTCTGTCTGTCCGTATGTATGAACGCAAGGATCTCAGCAACTATAAGAGCTAGAGACACCAAATTTGGAATGTAGGTTCGTGTATAGCGGGAGCAGGTCAAGTTTATTTTAGATTTGAGATATCTCCCCCCGTTTCCCCGCTATTCGATAAAAACCGTTTTACAGTTACAATTTTCAAGATATAGCTTTAAGATTTGGCATGTCCAGTACTTTAGTCCCTTTTAATCTACTGTCCAAATTTTAAGTCGATCGGATAATAAACACCTAAGTTATTCACGAAAGAAGATTCAGTGCTGCAGCAAGGGAAGAAGAAGCACAGTCACAACTAAAAATGCCTGGCTTGCGCTGTGGCTCGTGCGTGTGCGTATCTGTGTATGTATGTGTAAGTTAACGAAGATGCGATCGGAAATTTTTGACCTGGGTACAGGGAGTTTCGTAGTCGGGTATACTCGACTATAGCATTCTTACTTGTTTATTTTTGATGCAGATTTGTCCAGGAGCCAACATTAGTCTATATGCCAAATTTGGTGACTCAAGATTTAAAAATGTGGAAGATACAGGTTATACCCGAATTGTGGGGATAAAGGGGCGATCTTGAAACGTCATTAATTGAGGGTATAACATGTGTACCAAGTTTTGTTGCTCTAGCTTCAAGGGTGTGGAAAAAATTGCGTTCATACGGACAGACGGACATTTCTCAAACCCATTTTGGGTTTTTATTTTTTTAAAGTCAACTCTTGTTTGCGATCCCTGCTTTCAAGAAGGTCATCAGTAGACCTCATATCAAATGATGTAAGAGACGTGGTGTGAGACGTAACCGTATAGCGGGGGCTGATGCTGGCATTGGTAAACAATCTGACACTTTATCTGATGCGGGTAAATACCAACATGAATGCCAAATTTTGTTGCTCCAGCTCTAATAATTCCTAAATCTATTCCTTTTCCTATTATTTATTACACGCTGTACCCATTAAATAGTTTAGGCGGTACTATAACAGTACAAATGTCTCTTACAGGCAGAGGACGGTATCCCCGACCTCATAATGTATAGATATTCTTGATCAGGGCCTGTCAGATCGGGTCCGGCCAGGTCTGTCTGTCTGTTTGTATGAACGCATCGATCTCAGAACAATAACAGCTAGAGACACCAAATTGACGTGTAGGTTCCCGTGTATTATACGCAGAACCAATTTGTTTTATATTTCAGATATACCTATGTTAGACTTAGTGTATTTCAAGATGATCGAATAATAAACACAAAACACATTGCTTGAAACTTTGAACTGCTTGATGTAAATGGGTGTGTGTCAGAAGATGGGTTTTGAGTTTTCTTAAATGATTTCGATTTTATTTCAACTTCCTAATTTATGGAAAATCTGTCTTTCGTTGCTTTCGTGTTGTACATAATGCATATTAAATTTTCCAAACTCACTTTCATATTGTATTTGGTCCTGGTTTAACCTACAAGAGAGAAGTGCAATACAAACGAAAACTGAAACTGAAATATGTCTCAAGTAGACGACCACATCGATCGAATTTCGGCAGGACTAGGCGAATATCATTGTAGGGTAAATATGAAGGAAATGTCCGAAGAAGGGGGCCAAGTCCAACGTTGGAAGCGCTGCAAAAGGCAGTGTCATTGAAGTGAATTGAACGCTTTAAATAGACTCCAATTACTAGAAGCTAAAATGAAAGCTGACTGATTGAAACTGAACAGAATGTGGCCAACGTTCTCCATTAAATTAATGACGTCAAGGGCTGTCCACGTCTCAAAGTGTGAGTTTGGCAGTGACAGTACACATACTAGCTGCCAGGTCAGGGGCAGACACACAATTACACTTATGCCACACTGCACTTTAAGCTATTTAAATATTTATAAGCATCTATTGTACATAAAAACTGACTTCGAATAGAAAGAATAAGCTGCATTTCTGTCACTTTTCATTGCCAGGAACATCAGGAGCTGGAAAATTTCGTTTTCAATTTGTGTTGCGTCTTTTGTTGTGTTTCTTGACTGCCTAAGTAGCGCTGCACTAAATGTGACAAGACGTCCGTTTCCATCTCCCTTGGAGTCTTTATCTGTCTGGCCCCAACAAAATTTCCCTCTTACAGTGTGCACCTGCACTGGAAGCGCTTTCTTAATGCGAACGAGTCCAAACTCCCCAGCAAACTAGACAGTTTCTTCGTTTACAAAGTCACTGAGTCAGTCATTCTCAGTGCACAGCCGGTTGCTTTGTCCTTTGTCCTGTGTCAGTCACTCAGTAGGGCAGTCAGTCGACCAGGCCATGCAATTTACAGAACTTGACATTTGATTCTCTGCATTGCTTAGTTTTTGACTGTGCCTATTTGATGTTTTAACTTTCCCCAAAATAGCTGTCAGTGTTTGCATTTGTCTTCTACATTTTGGGAGGTATTAGTTGGGCCCGAGCTGCAATTAGCTTACAGTTTACATGCAAGTCATATGATCTAAAGAAGAACATTAATAAAACAAGTAAGTAGTCTAGTATACCCGACTACAAAACTCCCTGTACCCATAAACATATACACAAAGACGCACACACACAAGCGACAGCGCAAGCGAGGCATTTAAATTGGAGCACTGAATCTTCTTTCGTGAATAACTTCCGTGCTTATTATCCGATCAACTGAAATTTGGACAGTAGATTAAGAGTGACCCAAAATTGTTGGTATAAATCGTTCTTATCGATTTGCGAGAAAGCGGGAGATATATCTGAGATCGGAAAAAAACTCCATCTGTGTATGGTATACAGAAACCTACATTTCAAATTTGGTGTATCTAGCTCTTGTAGTTGCTGAGATCGACGCGTTCAGACAGACGGACAGACGGACAGACGGACAGACAGACAGACAGACGGACATGGCCAAATCGAAATCTCTTTTGATACTGATTAAGAATATATATACTTTATATGGTCGGAGATGTCTCCTTCTGCCTGTTACATACATTTGCACAGATTTAGTACCCCTTTTGACCCATTTTATGGGTCAGTAAAAATAAATAAATAATTAAAACCAAACACCGAAAATCGATAACTTTCACATTGTTTAAATAAATCATTAATTATAATAACATATCAGTGGTCATTATTCCAAGTTACACTCATCACAGTTATGATGGGTGTCGATGTGGGTAAATAACACACGTTTGATCCCTCGGAAAAACACAACTACTAAATCCACAAAAGAAAAGTTATTGCTATGCCGTCCATAAACATTAAAGGCATAAATACATATATGCATACATATGTATCTATTAACCCAGTTACTGGCACGTTACCCGCTTATTCGACGTAACAACACGGACAAGGATACGCACAAGGACATTTGAGCAAAAGTAACGATATGAACACCATTACCACAACAACAAAAGCATCAAGAATAGCATGCATCTATGGCAAAGAGCAAATAATGGCGTTGATATTTGATGCATACATACATATACATAGAAGGTTTCTGGTTGCTATATGTTGCTGTAAGTGTGTAGTGTATGCGCGCATGTATGGGTGCAGAAGGTATAAAATGCCGGTCATTTATCCTGATGCAGCTTGCAGTGTAACCGTTTCACTGTGGGACGCTTTATGGGATTTACCTGTGTTTAAGTTGGGGCGTAAATTAAACACGGCAGCTGCTGACATGCGAAGGTGGATCGTCAAGGATACTGGCCAAGAGGGTGGTGGCAGTTTTTATGGAGCTGCAGAGAACAGCACACATACCCCATGATGGCATATGCCACAGATAATTTATTCTAAAAACGCGTGCCGACCTGCAAGCCCAAGTTCTCTACAAGTTTGTATGTGTTTGTGTGTGTCTAAGACTCTATGTACACAACCCAATGTGTGTTTGTTTGACCAAAGACAAATGAAGCTGAAGCGCAGATAGGGTAAAAGCTCGAACTTCTGTGGCTGAAAAGGAATTTGGACCTGGGCCAATTTAAGTGGGGCAGACAATATTGTAACTCGATGCTATACATGGAATATTGAAAACATTTCGTTTACAATTCATCTGAATTTCACCGAAAGCTTTCAAGCTGTAATATGGTTGAAATACAGCAGAAAAAGGTCAGTAATACTCGTATGTTTATTGAGTTATCTTAAAATTGCTTCGAATCAAGTTGAACCCTCTTATCAGCATCTTAAGGTTTGAAATAGTGTGGGATTTTTGGAATAGTAAGTTAAAAACAAGTAAGAATGCTTTAGTTGAGTATACCCGACTAGAAAACTCCCTGTACCCAGGTCAAAAGTTTCCAATTGCATCTTCGTAAACTTACACATAAGCACATACATACACAAATACGCACACTCACGAGCCATAACGTAAGCCAGGCATTTTAAGTTGTGGCTGTGCTTCTTCTTCCCCCGCGCTGCAGCACTGAATCTTCTTTCGTGAATAACTTCCGTGTTTATTATCCGATCGACTTGAAATTTTGAGTATTGTACATGCCAAATCTGAAAGCTATATCTTGAAAATTGTTACTGTAAAACGGTTTTTATCGATTTTCGGGGGAATGGGGGGAGATATCTGAAATATGAAACAAACTTGATCTGCGTATATTAAATTTGGTGTCTCTAGCTCTTATAGTTGCTGAGATCGACGCGTTCATACGGACAGACGGACAGCCAGACATGGCCAAATCGAAATCTCTTTTGATACTGATCAATAATATATATACTTTATAGGGTCGGAGATGTCTAGTTCTGCCTGTTACATACATTTGCACAGATGTAGTACCCCCTTTTTACCCATTTTATAGGTACAGGGAGTAATAAAGAAAGTTACTTAAAATTGTTATAGATGATTGGAGAGTTCATTTAGATAGTCTACATTCACCAGAGCCTGTAG
This sequence comes from Hirtodrosophila confusa, assembly GCA_035043065.1. Classification (NCBI taxonomy): domain Eukaryota; kingdom Metazoa; phylum Arthropoda; class Insecta; order Diptera; family Drosophilidae; genus Hirtodrosophila; species Hirtodrosophila confusa. Next base: position 146,879 of record JAWNNI010000045.1, read on the forward strand.
AATTTTATGAAACAAAAATCGAAGATAGGAACACATTGGTTGCGTTGGTGAATAACCCCAAATTTATGTATTGTCGAGATCACCAAACAATCCTGTCGCCATAAATATAAAAATATTATAATAAAATAATTATACTTAAAGAAAAAGCTAAAAAAGGTAAATAATAAATTATATACTATAATGACACTTATAACGACACCGATGGGGGAATTTTTTTGATTTAAATTGAAATGTGAAATGATTGCACATATAACAGTAATTATTATTCTTTATTAATTCAAAATGTCCCGAAACCAAAAATGGCAACATTTGGATTCTTGAAACAACCCTGCATATTTATCAGCAGCTCATCCCTGGTCCCATTCTGCAGCTGGCTTGCTGCACAAGTTCTGCTGAATACCAATGAGCTCACAAACACTTGTAATACATCAAAATCCCGGATGCAGCTGCTAAATGATGTCCCTTTGTTGTCTTGGCCTCCACCTCCCATCATCGGAGGGACGTTGGCCTGGACATGTCGTGTCGTGTCGTGTGCAAATCGTGACCAGTCAGAACATGCTCAATAGACGCTTGGCAGCCGCAAAAATGTTGCAGCGAAATTGATTGTGTATATTGATTTCAATAAAAAGTTACGCAGATTTAGCTCATCGAAGATTTAAGCAACCATTTAGCTTGGAGCTTCTTTGCACTGTATTGAATTGTGAATAAATTTGGCTGGTTTTCTCATTCATAGTACTATCATGTGCGAATGTCTTTCATTATGCTTTCTCGGGCAGGCATACAAGCAAACGAAACAATACCTAACCAAACAACAAGCTTAAACATTTATGGTTTTTGCCGCATTCGAATACGGATGATTTATGCATTTCTCCCATGTGCCACATTGTTGAAACGTACAAAGGACGCTCATACTCACAGTTCTGCATTGTCTGGCTCACACATGCATAGAAACGATATAAGTAAATTTATCGACATGGGGTTGAGTTTGACATGCACAGTCTCCTCAATACGTGATCCTGCACTTGCAACTGCAACAAACCAACACAAGGCAACTGTAAGTTTTTTGTACTCAGTATACTGTGCAAATGTATCTAACCGGCAGAAGGATATACTATTTGATCAGTCTTAATGGCTGAGTCGATATATCAGTGGCCATCACTATTTATTCCAGATATCAAATACTTAAAATTGTGAATTCGTTTTGGGATTTTTACTCCCTGTTCCCATAAAATGGGTAAAAAGGGGGTATTGGATTTGTGCAAAAGTATGTAACAGGCAGAAGGAGACATCTCCGACCCTATAAAGTATATATATTCTTGATCAGTGTCAAAAGAGATTTCGATTTGGCCATGTCCTTCTGTCTGTCCGTCTGTCCGTCTGTCCGGATGAACGCGTCGATCTCAGCAACTATAAAAGCTAGAGACACCAAATTTGGAATGTAGGTTCCTGTATAGCATACGCAGATCAAGTTTGTTTCATATTTCAGATATCTCCCCCGTTTCCCCGCAAATCGATTAAAACCGTTTTACAGTAACAATTTTCAAAATAAAGCTTTAAGATTTGGCATGTACAATACTTTAGTCTCTCTTAATCTACTGTCCAAATTTAAATCCGATCGGATAATAAACACGGAAGTTATTCACGAAAGAAGATTCAGTAATGCAGCGAGAGGGGGAAGAAGAAGCACAGCCACTTTTGCCGCCTGTGTGCGTCGTCTTTGTGTATGTGTGTGTGTATGGGTAAGTGGACTTAGATGTGATTGGATGTTTTAGACCTGGGTAGGGGTTTCGTAGTCGGGTATACTCGACTATAGCATTCTTACTTGTTATACCTAGCAGAGGGTATTATAATTTTGTTTTTGTTTAATTTAAATGAAAGTTAAGGTACTGGGCATCTTCTTTTAAAAGTTACAAACTATTGTCAACGATGAGTAAAGGCTCTATTCATTTGGAAATTTAATGGGACTTGGCTTTAATTTTGTTAAAACAATATTTGAAGTCCTTTAATTAATAATCAATGTGCATTTGAACATTACTAAAATTGATTTGAAAGCCCTTCTGGTAATGAATTTTAGGAAAACTAATGACTCTAAGAAGCAACATCTTCGATGCCGATTTCTAATAAAGTTTGAAGTCTTAGGGGTTGCAGTTATAATAATTCAATTCCTTAATATCTAGCTAAATTTTTTCCTCTCGATAAAGTGAGGCTTAACAAGATTTAATAGTCTTTATTGTTAATTGTTGATCCATTGACAGCCGCGGCTATGGCGTTATATTACCCGCTTCTTGGCCGAGTACTCCATCCATTCTTAAAATACTCGTTTTTGTCTCGGAGCGCCTTTCATGGCCTACTGCTTGGGCGGCAAATTTGTATTTTATTGGCTCCATGTGATAGCATCACTTTTTAATGCTGTTCAAAATGTCCTTTTCGGCCTTCACAAGGTACAGTAATAATAATAAAGTTTTTCGTCTTGCCCTTTTAGCACAATACATCGCCAGTTTCAAAAGATTTCTGCCGACAACAATTTAAAATGTTGACACATATACAAATAACAACAGATTTTGTTCACAGTGTTGCTCACATATTTAAATATGTTGATACGTAGTGTTGGTTTGTATATGAACTTAACTGGCAGCTAGTAAAACAGAAGTTGAATAAACCAATATAGAGCAATGAATGTTTAGCTAGTTAAATTTGAATTAGGGATTTCGCACTAATTGATCTTTATTTTTCGCGTAGCCTACATTCTCTAAACTTTTTATCTGCCAATCAACAGAATAGTTTTCTAAAGTTTAAAGTAAACTTTTACCTTTTAAGTGGAATAAGCAATCATAACCTGGGAGCGCTAATGAAATTACCAGCTAGCCATTGCGAAAAAGGGTCGAACAAACCCAAAGTTGATTCCCTTAGCGATGGTAGATGGAAGCTGGCAGTGTAAATGTATTCGCAACCGGGCAATCAAACAAACCAACTAACCGCAAAACAACAGCAACTATTAAACAACACAACACCAGCTATAACTGCGAGAAATTAAATGCAAAGAGGGAATCTGAATCCTTCAGCATGGCCATGGCTCTGGCTGGCTTGTTTGCTTTTGGGTAACTTGGCTTGGGACCAAATGAAATTAAAAACGAATGTCAGAACAGCGCATAAGCGCTAAATTGAATTTATTTAGTTCTAACTGAAGCTCAGCCTGCATTTTGCTGCCATGGCAAAGGCAACGAGAACAACAGAAATTGCAGCAGCAGGAGCAGCCGTCATTTGCTCTTACTGGAGCTGCCCTTCCATTTACTGTTTGTGCTGCTGGCAGGCAACTGCAACTTCACTCGTTGCTCGACCGGAAGTTGCAAGGCCCGACATTGTACGCCATTTTGCGTTGCGAAAAACGAATCGAGTCGAGGCGAAGCGAAACAAAACGAAACGTAAAACCGTTTCCATCTACATAATGGGATCAATTCAATTATAAAACGAGCTTACCCTGCTGAGCACCACGTCCGAACGGTTGGCCCAGATGCACCAACCTATTCTGCTGCTAAATCTACCACATTCAGCAACCATTTTGGCTTAGTTGTTGCTGCTGTTGTTGCTGGGTGCGGCTCGCGATATTGCCACGTACCTGCTGACATTTGATGAATAGCCTCCAACGGATTTGATTCATTTAACTGTTGCCGCCTGGATTTCTTGTGGCAGCTGCTGCTGCATACAATTTGTGTGGCGCGAATCACAACGTATAAAAAATATAACATCGCCGCATTGTACCATGAATGTGCCAAAAAATAAATGTTTGGCAGTGTTAAAGATTCTTGCTGTGACTTGTGTACGTGAGAGCCAAACATAAAGAGAATTACACTCGATTGTTTTACTGAGCCATCAAATGGTAGTAAGTATATAAATAAAACAGGTCGTTATGTGGAATACAAAACATATAAGACCCATTAATTCAAAATGCTGTAGATGCCGTGTTTATTATAAATTAAAATAATTGTTGAGAACTTGTTTTTATGACAATTTAATTAAAACAGCGAGTATCTTATACATTAGACATTACAGACAGACAAACGGACAAGGCCAGATCGACTCTGCTATTGATACTGACCCATTTTAAAAAGTATGAATGCTGTAGTCGGGTATACCCGACTATGAGACTCCCTGTACACATCGCACCACGCACAGAAGCAACTGTGAATTGCAGAGCAAGCGAGGCTGCGCTACTGCTCCCCCGCTCTACAGTACTGAATCTTGTTTCTTAAATAACTTCTGTGATTATTAACCGATTGTCTTGAAATTTGCACAATAGATTAAGAGTGACTCAAGTATTATGCAATCCCAAGGATATTTCTTTTAAACTTTTGCTGTAAAACATTTTTAACGATTTGCGGGTGTGCGGAGGGAATATCTTGATCTGCTTACGGTACCCATGAACCTACATTTAAAGTTTGGGTTCTCTAGCTCTTATAGTGGCTGATATCGACGCGTGCATCCGGACGGACTAAGAGACTGACGTACGGAACAGGGCCTGATCAAGAATATATACACTTTATAGGGTCGGAGATGTTCTATCTGTCTGTTACATACTACATTTTATGGGTACAGGGAGTACAAATTGATCTTTTGTATGAAAAACATTGATGTTTTTAATCGGTTTTTGTACAAACCAAAAGTGAGTTAAACTTACTGTTGAGAAATACTAGTTCACATCTGCTTCTCTTTCAAAGCATAGTTCAATCTGCATCTTTCCCTTAATATACCGATTATTCTTTTACAGAGGGTATTATAATTTTGTCACGAAAAGTGTAACGCATTCTTCGTGAAACTTGGCACAGATGCTACTTTTTGCTGGAGGCAGTACATAAATATATCGAAACCATTCGGATGGGATCACAATAACAAATAGCTACCATATGAACGATAGGAGGTAAATTGGCTTGTTTGATAAAATTCGTGTTTATAAAGATATCTTAACCAAATTCACAAGATCGATGTTTCATTACCTTCTGACCAAATCATACTACTACATTATCTTATAGCTGCCATGGAAACAATCAGTCGAAAATTAAGGTTTTGTACAACATTGCTGCAAGAACTTATATCCCCGGCACGCCGAAAGTAGCAATTCGTTTATGATACCTTCAATTCGTCTTAATTCTGGCTGAGCTCTGGGTTAAAATTGCTTGAATTCTATTGGAAATTCAATTTAGCTGGTTGGCAATATTGACTGGCGGTGCTTATGATTAATTAACTAAACTCCAAGCAGCGTTGTGTATACGCCATGTGTGACAGGCAGCCCTTACAAGTATATACGTGTTTCTGGGTCGTTTGGCAGTATGACGGTATTGATAGCTATCTCGCCATGACATACTCAAATGTGCTTCAGCATCAGGCCACATTTTAACCATATGCCGTGCAACTTGGCAGCCAACTATCAAAACTGTCTGCAGCAGCAGAAACTTTAAACTTGGTCTTCACTCGCAAATGTGTGTGTTGCCCAAACTTGGCCCGAGACTCCTGCCATGATGGATCCACAAAAGTTTCTTTTTGTGCGGTTGTTCCAGGAACAACAAATACACAAGCATGGGCAACAAAATAACAACAACTGCTGCTTAGAGGCAGTTTTCAAAGCAAGCTGCCATTTTAATTGATATTGCTGTGCTACTGTTGTTGTTGCTAAGTGCTTTCAAACACACTCACACACGTACACACAGAAACACAGACATACAAACGTACACATACACTGTTGCCATGCGAGAGTTGGGTGACTGTTTTCAGAGTATGCGTGCTTTTGATTGCGGACTTGTTTATTATAAAATTTATATGCTTTTCTTGCCTTTTTCTTACTTGCTTGTAACAACATAAAGTTTAAAATTAATTTTCAAAATTTGACCATTTTTGTGTGGGCGTGTCTGGGTCAAAGTTGCCACATTACCTTTCCCTTTGCTGTCTCCTGTTGCTCCTTAGTTGACTTGAGTTGAAGGTGTGCCTCTAGGCAGCCTCAATACAAGAATATTGGCCTAAAAATGCTTGATACCATGATTAGTTGCTTTCGGCCTATTATGTTTAGCATTGTTTGAGTATGTCTTCAACTTTTGTTTATAGTGGTTTCTTGAACTTTTCTTTTTGCTTAAATTGAAAGTCTTTTCATTTTTATACTCTGCTTCGAACAAATGTTTTGGAAAAATGACTGCGAGTGTATCGGGCTTATGCACCTAGTGCAATTAGAGCATCCAAACTTGGTACAAGTGGGTATATATCCTTGCTTCATTAAGTGTTATGATCACCACTTCTTCTTCTACCTCCCTGCAACTAAGAAAAAAATTTTTCAAGCACACCCTTATAGCTGGATATGAGAACTACACAGGACCGCCTTAAATCAAATAAAATACTTTTGACAGGTCCAGAAAAAGGGCTGAAAACAGAGTATACGGCAGGTGGGAACTTCCGCCTGCAACATTCTTTCTTGTTAATGTTTAATTTTTCGAATTGTGTTCGTTTTAATTAGAAAACATTTCGGGTTGCTTCCTTCGGATTGTATTCTCACTAATTAGAAATTGTATGCCCCCTACAGAGACTCTGAGCTTCTTTGCCATATTCCCTGAGCATAATAAATAATCGACAGCGCGCTTTTATATTTTTCGCTTAATTAGAATTCCGCGTTGGTGTCTCAGATCACACCTGGTCGCCCAAGTAGTTCCCTACGTGCCGGTTACTTGAGCAGGTTAAGCAAATAATACACACCTAATTTCGCCTTGCTCCACGTGCCATACAACCTTTGACATCTTTGTCTTGCTCGAGGCACTCATAAACCACATGGAATACTATCAAGCAGACTAATTAGGCAACATGTGTTGGACTTTCGCACATTATGCAAACACGCATCGCAATAGAGATGCGCTCTTCCTGGCACTGGCTTATGCATATTTGATGCTGCCCTCTTTTAGGCACTCTTAGGTCTTTGTAGAAGAAAGGGCTGCGAATCAAAGCAACGGAATTTGCGTAGCGTACCAAATTTCAAAATTATTAAGCAAACAAAAATGTTAATAAGTTCGAGATATCTTGAAAAATGTGTTAACTTTTTTGACAATTGGCATACCAAATACATATGTACTCTTTACTCCCTGTACCCATTAAATGACAAACTCGGGAAATATCGTCATTTAAAATAAGTGTTCCGGCAGAGTATTTCAACAATATTTGTTGCAAAGAATTCTGGCCCGACCACTTAGTCGTTAAGGAATATACGGCAAAAAAGAAAAATCGGCCTCCGATTTCACTTCCTTCCTCCGGTGGTAGTTCTAACCCACATATTGTAGTATCTGACAGTTCAAAAAACTAACATCCTCCCTCTCATTGGGCTATCAGAATGTAAGAGGTCTTTGTAGTAAACTTAGTAATCTTTATCTAAATAGCCTAACTTTTCCTTTCCATGTCGTTGCCTTTTCTGAAACATGGCTAAGGCCCGACATTCTTAATTCTAAAATTCTTTCTAATAAATTCTCTATATATAGAAAAGATCGCACTACTCGTCGTGGTGGTACTTATTGCTGTTGACGTTGATTTGTCATCTGAGATAGTAATAACCGATAGCTCTGTAGATATGGAATTTATTGCTGTTAAAGTTAGTTTTTGTGGTGTTTGTTTTTTTATTACTTGTTCATATATACCACCTTCTTCAGATTTCTCTGTTTATTCTTCGCATGTTTCTGCTATACATTCTGTCTCATCTATGCTTTCTGATCATGATTGTCTTGTAGTTCTTGGTGATTTTAATATTGCCGGAACTACCTGGATTTCTAGTCCTGACTCCAGCGTGTTGACACCCACGACTCAGCATGATTTTACTGATAGTTTATTTGGAATGTCATTGTGTCAAATCAATGGTATCCCAAATTCGTTACATAAAATGCTTGATCTTATTTTTGTCTTGGATTCCTCCTTCTATTCTGTCTCCCGAACTATACCTATATCCATTCCTGAAGATCCTTATCACCCATCTTTGGAAGTGTTGATTGACTTACCAGCCAGGATGCCAAGCCCAGGCAGAAAATTTGCAGAGTGAGTTCGTCAATTTCGGAAAACCGATTATTCTAAACTTGCTCTGCTCCTATCCCAGACTGACTGGTCCCAGCTGTACATGTTTAGAGATATGCATTGTGCAATCGAATATTTTTATTTAACTTTAAATTCATTAATTGATTCCTGTGTTCCATTTTGTAACCCACGTAGGTCTAACAAACCTGCGTGGTTTACACGGAATTTAACTAACTTAAAAAATAGAAAGTCGAGATTGTACAAAAAGTTCAAGGAATCTGGCTCTTTCTTGGATTTTTCGCGCTATTTGATTGCCCGATCTAATTTCTCTGTACTTAATATACACTGTTATAACAATTACCTCAGAAGCTGTTGGTTACAGTTTCAGCGGGATCCTAAAAGGTTTTATAACTTCGTTAATGCGAAGCGTAGTTCATCAACACTTCCATCAACTGTATTTTTCGAAAAAAGACAGGTGACTCAGATCAGGCTATTGCCGATCTTTTTGCCGAATTTTTTCAAACGACTTATAGTTCACAACCTTATCATATGGTTTCGCCTTATCCTTATCATGTAAATAACTCCAATTGCATTTTTGGACCTTTAATATCTGAAAGTTCGCTTCTACGTGATTTAAAGGCCATTAAGCCCGTATTTTCACCGGGACCTGATGGAGTACCAAGCTGTGTGCTTAGGTACTGTGCTGAAGGTATTTTAAAGCCACTATTTTCTATTTTTAAACTGTCCGTGGAGTTTTGCTCTTTCCCCAACATTTGGAAAGAATCATTTATTATTCCTCTCCATAAAAAAGGAAACAAGTCTAATGTTGAGAACTATAGAGGTATTTCTAAGTTGTCTGCTATTCCTAAGATTTTTGAGAAATTAATAACTTCTCAACTTCAACATTTATGTAGATCTATAATTTCACCCTGCCAGCATGGGTTTGTGAAATATAGATCTACTACCACTAACCTATTGGAATTCACTTCATTTGTCATCAAGGGATTTCAATCTAAAAAGCAAACAGACGTTATTTACACTGATTTCAGTAAGGCCTTTGACTCTGTTAATCATTCTCTTTTACTTCATAAGCTTCACCTTCTGGGATTTCCAAATAACTTAATTCTTTGGATCTCCAACTATTTAACTCTTAGAACCCAAAAAGTGTATTTCAAAGGCTTAGTTTCTAGGTCTGTTCAAGTTACTTCCGGAGTTCCACAAGGAAGTCATCTTGGCCCCTTATTATTTACTCTGTTCATAAATGACCTTCCTTCTGTTGTAAATCACTCCCGGGTGCTGATGTATGCCGATGATGTTAAAATTTGTCTGTCATCTACTGATTTCTTATCTGGTCAAAGGTTGCAAGCTGATCTTGATAGTTTTCAAGCCTGGTGTCGGGTAAATTTATTAAATCTTAATTGTGGTAAGTGTAACGTAATGTCCTTTTACAGGCGAATGCCCTTTCTTAATAATTATATTATTAATGGTAAGCCGCTTGCTCGAATTGAGTCGGTTGATGATTTGGGTGTCCTCCTAGATCCCAAGCTTAAGTTCGATAAGCATATCTTTTCCACCGTTAATCGTGCCTTTGGTGTCCTGGGTTTCATTAAGCGTTGGTCGAAGGAATTAAACGATCCCTACATTACTAAAACTCTTTATACTTCTCTTGTCCGACCTATTCTTGAATATGGTTCTTGTATTGGGTGTCCCCAATACAAGGTTCATCAGGATAGATTAGAATCGGTACAAAAACAATTTCTGCTCTTTGCACTCCGGGGTCTTAACTGGAATACTAATACTTGCTTGCCTTCTTATCGTAGTAGACTTTTATTAATAAATTTGCCTTCTCTTTCTGATCGTAGAACCATGCTGGGTGTAATTTTCTTACACAAACTAATTAATGGGAAATTGATTCTTCTGAATTAATCAGCCAAATTAGTTTTGCAGTTCCGATCAGATGTTCTAGAAACTTTCTTCCACTATCTCTTCAAGCTTGTAGTTCTAATTATGCTATTTATAACCCCTTTCGAGTCTTATGCTCTAATTATAACAATCTTTTCCATCAAATAAGTAATGCTACTTCAATTTCTACACTTAAAACTTTACTCTTACGTTATTTATGTAATCCTAAGGAACTTTTGTATAATGTTATTGTTGTATTTGCATGTCCGCGATCTTTCGCTGCCGGGAGGTGGGTTGCATTTATGCTTGGGTCCGCGCGTTAACAAGCCCGTGCTTGGTGTCGTTGGGCCACTTGTATGTACTGTTCGTTAGTACATCAACGTCCAGAAGATAAGACATTATCTGCTAGTAATCATGCCTTCAGAACCAAAAGCTTATCGTCGAGCAGTGACCCTAGAACTCATGACTCTCAAAGGCAGAGCATCAATAAATTCACGTTTCAGTATTCTACGCGAAATCCTGCGTGTTATAGTTAGACAAGCAGACAGTGGTTCAGAGAGATAGCCGAGTGCATTTTGAGGTCTCTCCTGATTATTAAATTCCCGACCATAGATTAAGTATTGATTAAGTTTGCCTTGGATGGATTTAACATAGGTATCAGCAGCAATATGGCAAATCCATAGGACCAGATGCGTTTGATTATCGTCTTGAACAAGAGAACCTTGGATCGCAAAGGAAGTTTCAACATCTATACAAACTTCTTGAAACGAGATTGATTGGTATGGAATTTCAATGTCAGTGATTTATCAATAGTGAGAAAAATGAGTTTTTTTATGATCAACTTTTTTCTTTATGCGAGTCTAATTATAAATTATTTTATCATGGGGGTGGGGGTCGATCTCGACACATCATAAATTGAGGACAAAAATTTAGTGCAGCACGCATCATTGCCATTTGATTTGGGCGGATAAATTTGGCAGCGGGCGACAATGTTCGTATACCAGTGGCATCATTCCAATCATCCTGCATCTAAAACACAAAGTTGCACCAAAAATGCAGTACATGGTAATATCACAGGAGAGGCCTGCTGCTGTCCTCGGTGCTTTCGGTCTAAAGGGTAGGGAATCACAAAAATGTTTCACACAAAGCAATTAGCGTGCGTTGTGCTGTCAACTGCAGCTCCCCCCGACTGACCATGCTTCCCTCGGGCAAGTGCACAACAATCGAACTAGTGGCTGGTGAAATGTGGAAATGTGAAAAGTGGCCAAAAGGCATTATCGGCCGTACCGGCAATCGACCGCCGGGCCACCTCAGCTAAAGTCCGTGCCTGACCTGCCATGAACCCTCCCGAATCGGAAAAGGCTTAAGTCAATGCGACCCTTTGAGGTGTTCGGATGCAGAATCATTGGGGTGTTCCGTTGACACAGCCCCGTATAATTATCAGTGCTCCCGGTTCGGATTGCCAAACCAGAGTGGCTGCTCAGTGAGCACTCAAACCTGAGCGGGAGGCGGAACAAGAGACCCTCCTGTTGATATAAACCAGGAGGTGGGGTGGAAGCATTGTCTGCAATTGGACAACACATTGATTGGTGGTGACAAAGTAAAGTAAAGTAATACGATTGGAGTGGCGTCCTATTTGGATTAAAAGCGGAAAACCATATCAATTAGTTTCCAAAGGAATCTAGATACAATATGATCAAACCACTTTTGTCAATCTCTAGGAATTTAGCTCTACTTAATCATATACGATAGCTGTCATACGACTAGTTCGAGCCAATTTGATTACCAAGCCTTCAAAAGTAATCTAACTACTATATACATATATATTGCCGATTTGTATAACAACCAAGCGTATAAGCAACCAAGGGTAATACACATGTTTGTGTATACCCTCAGTTTAGCCCACCACCTCCTCCTCAAAAAGAATAATCTCCATCCTTCACCTTCTTAGTAAAGTCACAAAATTTGACAGTCAAAATATTACAGACTAGAAACCGTTGTCTTTCTTTATTGTCTAATCCACACTTAATTTTTGATCTTGAATGAACGAATTGGGAGCAACTAGAATAAGTCAATGCAAACTAATAGTGAGGTGTAACACTCTAACTTCGTAATGTTTTGTGGCTAACCAGAATCGCTTAGCTAATCTGAGTCTAAGTTAGCCTTACCTAACCTGACCCCATTTTCGGGTAGCCGTAGCCTAACGAAGCCAATCGTTGCATTAGCTCCATCCTGAGCTCCTACACTTCACTCAATCCACCGGGTTGGCTTAACACACACACCAAGATAGGTCGATGGCTGACCCGAAGGTCTAAAACAAAGGATGAGAGGCGAGGCGCGGCTTGCAAAAGGAACTGCAGTTAGTTAGTAATTGCCTCCTTACCGGGGCTGGGACGGAAAGGACTCTGGCAACCTGGAATATGGTTTGATGTCCGCTCACTCGCACAGCTTCAAGTGGATTTTGATTAATTTGTTTGCTTCCACTAAGCAATTTGCAGGAGGCGCCAGCAGGGACAGGACTGCTGTGCCTGACCTACCCGTAAATGGAACAGTTAGCATGGATAGAGTTATAGCCAGGTGACAGAAATGGACCAAAACACTGTGTACTTTACACATTTGCCCAACTGCAATGCGTATGTTTGCATTTTGCGTGTCGAAGGAGTTGAGTTCTGTGGAGGAAACTCGTAGGGTAGCTCGGAATACCTCCATGTTGCCCTGGACAGCTCTGGCTATGGCTATGGTTTCAGTGGTCGGAATACGAATGTGCGCACATTTGTTAGCTGCCAGGGGATTATACAACAAGCGCTCGAGTATTTACCGCTGCCGCTGCCATGGTAGACCCTGTCCTTTCCTCCTGCTGTTGTGCTGCTGCGTGTCCTGTTTTCTTTAGAGGCAACAGTGCCGGAAAGGATATAGATTGGTTTTGGGACTGTAAATTGCAATGCGTTGCGTGTCCTTGCCAGAGAAGCAGAGCACTGACAGCTGAAAGCGTGACAACGTCAGATGCTTGTTAAGCAATTGTTAACAAATTTTACAAACAAAACCGCCAAATATCGCACCTCCCCCTACCCCTTCTTGTAGCCATGCTGAACAGATTGTGTAATCTTTCAAAGTGACAAAATTGAATAATACAATTTTTGAACGCACTAACAAACTAATTTAATATTTAAACACAAAACCATCCCCACTTAAGTGGCTCCCTGGATATTCAATTTGACTCATAACTGCGGCGCATTAAGTATTTATCGATAAAGTTAATTACAACACGGGGGAAACGTAGAGAAAAAAGTAAACTTCCAACTTTTGAGCCAAATCTACATAAAAAAGTTCTAAACAAAAATTATTTTAATTTACATTGGCAGGAGCATGGTGAGTCGACTGTGCAATACCCTCAACCTTCTTAACTTCGTAATATTTTGCCATTTTGTCCAAATAATTTAATGAAACAAAATATGTTTCAAATGACCTATAACGCCATAAAAAGTACTTTGAATATAATTTCATATATTGCTCCCAATTACTAATCCGTGTTCCAGTACAAACAAATAAGAATGCTATAGTCGAGTATACCCGACTACGAAACTCCCTGTACCCAGGAATGTTTTAACATTCAATCACATCTACGTCCACTTACACATACACACACACATACACAAAGACGCACGCACACAGGCGGCAAAAGCAACAGCGCAAGCGAGGCATTTTAATTGGTGGCTGTGCTTCTTCTTCCCCCTCTCGCTGCATTACTGAAACTTCTTTCGTGAATAACTTCCGTGTTTATTATCCGATCGACTTAAATTTGGACAGTATATTAAGAGAGACTAAAGTATTGTACATACCAAATCTAAAAGCTATATCTTGAAAATTGTTACTGTAAAACGGTTTTTATCGATTTGCGGGGAACGGGGGAGATATCTGAAATATAAAACAAACTTGATCTGCGTATGGTATACAGGAACCTACATTCCAAATTTGGTGTCTCTAGCTCTTGTAGTTGCTGACATCGAAGCGTTCATACAGACGGACAGACGGCCAGACGGACAGACGGCCAGACGGACAGACAGACGGACATGGCCAAATCGAAATCTCTTTGATACTGATCAGGAATATATATACTTTATATGGTCGGAGATGTCTCCTTCTGCCTGTTACATACACTTGCACAGATTTAGTACCCCCTTTTTACCCATTTTATGGGTACAGGGAGTAAAAATATATGCCATTTTTCTATTTTATAGGGTATGCCAAGAATTCATGGCCCACCCAACGATTGCTACGATTCTCCTGTTCAGCTCTTGTTGTTGTTGTTGTTGCCCAAACTGCCACTCAATTAATTTTATGCCCACCAATTGGTGGCAACACCTTTTCTATGTTATAATAAAAGGAAACTTTGACAGGAACAAAAACTTTTTGCTTTTTGCTTAATTTAACTCTGATTCATTGAAACATTTTTTTGTGTGACTTGTTTAAGTTAATTAAATATATTTTATAATAACAGGATATTAGAAAAACAATTAATGGCATAGGTATTCAACGAAAACGAAACGAAAGACCAGCTTTAATTCTAGGTCTTCCTACATATATAACCTTGTACTTTAGAAACTTATCAACATAAGAAATCCTCTGCAAGTGTATACAATTAAGTCGGTTTGCGGATTTTAAAATTACCCAAATATAATAAAATCCTTTACAAAATAGGCAACAATATTAAATAAATACTTTAACTATGTTTCCAAAAATTAATTTTTACTCGCTGTATCCATAAAAGGAGTAAAAAGGGGTACTTAATCTGTGCAAATGTATGTTACAGGCAGAAGGAGATATCTTCGACCAGTATCAAAAGAGATATCGATTTGGCCATGTCCGTCTGTCTGTCCGGATGAACACGTCAATCTCATAAGAGCAAGAGGCACCTGATTTGAAATTTGAGGTCCAAAAATTTCGGATGCAGATTTGTCCGAAGGTTGATCTCGACACTTCATAAATTGAGGGTATACACCAACATGTGTACCAAGTTTGGTTGCTCTAGCTTAAAGATAAAGACAAAAATATTGCGTTCATACGGACAGGCGGCCAGACGGACAGACGGACATTTCGCAAACCCAATATACTATTTTCCCTTCGGGAACATAGTATAATGAGCAAATTCTATACCTCCCACATGTGTAAATGTACCAAGTTTAACTACTGTTATTTTTACGCCTCCATCCTATCCCACAAATAACAATACTATACCGGACTGGAAAAAGATTATTGTTACTGACTCATTATTGTTGACTTTATCTTTATTGAATTTATTGGAAGTTTTATATAAAGGACACATTTTTACACCCTGTATTCATAAAATGGATAAAAAGGGGTACGAAAACTGTACAAATGTGTGTAAGTGGTAGAAAGAGGAATTTTCGTTCTTACTTATTTAATGATAATAAGTATATTATATAATGTCTATTTATTCTATAATAAATGTTCCATCAAGTATTCGTATTTTAGCATAATTATACATTGTCTTCCTTGGCCAATTCCCCACCACTTCCCCTTCTCAACTGTGCTAACTTCTCGCTAATCAGCAACATAACATTCCAACTTAGCTGAGCACACTTTTCGTCCCCTCTACCCGCAATATTGCGGCAATTGCCGAGCTGCACAATCAGGTGTTGACATCCTGCTTCTAGAATGTGGGTTGTGGAACGTGCCGCAATATTTTATAGACAACAGCAACAAATCGAGCGCAAAAATCAATGCAATCAATAAAAATGTAGCCCGCCTCATCCCACGGACCCAGTTTGCCGCCAGTGGAGGTGGCACCTGCTCCGTTAACCGTGTCATGTCAGGAGCCAGCAACCTGAGCTATTCTGGTTTTCGTACCGACTCACTGACTCACTCCGCACCACCCACCTTCACTGCAATGCCAATCTTAGATGGCGCATACAATATCCACATACTGCAGCTCATTTGGGGGTCCTGGCAAGCGTCGTCAGCGTCAGCCTGCGGCAGACAAGCCAACAACCTGGAGCCTTGGCTGCGTGCTAGCCTTCATTTTGGCATTCGCTATTATAAATGCAGGTGAGACCCTGAATTTGTGTATGCATGTGCATAAGTATATGTATGTGTAAAATACACACATGAGACAAATTTCAGGTAAACACACCTCAGTTGCCCGGAGGCTCAACGGCATGACAACCGAAAAAGCCATTACCTTGGCAAGCGCCGGGTCGACAACGTGCCAAGGACACGTGAAGGATTCAGATTCATTTACAGCGTTGTCGGAGGAGTCTGTGTTGTGTGCGATGCGCCATTAGAAGCTTTGCTTATAAGGATCGTCAACCGGTTGCTTGGCTGCTCTACCACAGGTCGCATGCAACGGCTTCTAAATTAAGATAAATGCGCATTTCCTAGGAGCAACTCCTTTCCCGCATGCAGCGAGTGTGGTATTGAAAGTGGCACGTGGGAAAAATGAAAATGCTAGCGTGAAATATTTGATGCCAATTTTTCTTGTGCCCTCTTCTCCATGTTTATAAATGTTGTCTATTTGCAGCGTAATTTGTTTTGCGGCTAAAGTGCCACCCACCCTTTAAGACCCCATCCCACCCCGCATGTCCTGTTTAACATTAAAGGCAGTGATGTGCCCATGCGATGCCATTTAAAGTCATCAACAACAATTCAATTTGCATTTTGCATGTGCGCCATGGCAAATGCGTTCTAAGGATTATTTAAATATTTGTTGAGTTGCATAGGAAAATGGCGTGCAGACGGCACTGCAGCAGATGCCAATATCTCCACCTCCTCTCCCCAGCTCATGCAACTCACAATGGAGAAAACCAAACCAATAGCACAAAAAAAAGTGTAATTCAACACTTATTTAAATAAAATATACAAAGTTTTTAACAAAAACAAAAATAAAGAACTAAACAAGTAAGAATACTATAGTCGAGTATACCCGACTACGAAACTCCCTGTACCCAGGTCTAAAACATCCAATCACAGCTACGTCCACTTACACATACATACACAAAGACGCACACACACAGGCGGCAAAAACGACAGCGCAAGCGAGGCAATTTAATTGGTGGCTGTGCTTCTTCTTCCCCCTCTCGCTGCATTACTGAATCTTCTTTCGTGAATAACTTCCGTGTTTATTATCCGATCGACTTGAAATTTGGACAGTAGATTAAGAGAGACTAAAGTATTGTACATGCCAAATCTCCTGTACCCATAAAATGGGTAAAAAGGGGGTATTGTATTTGTGCAAATGTATGTAACAGGCAGAAGGAGACATCTCCGACCCTATAAAGTATATATATTCTTGATCAGTATCAAAAGAGATTTCGATTTGGCCATGTCCGTCTGTCTGTCCGTCTGTCCGGATGAACGCGTCGATCTCAGCAACTACAAGAGCTAGAGACACCAAATTTGAAATGTAGGTTCCTGTATACCATACGCAGATCAAGTTTGTTTCATATTTCAGATATCTCCCCCGTTCCCCCGCAAATCGATAAAAACCGTTTTACAGTAACAATTTTCAAGATATAGCTTTAAGATTTGGCACGTACAATACTTTAGTCTCTCTAATCTACTGTCCAAATTTCAAGTCGATCGGATAATAAACACGGAAGTTATTCACGAAAGAATATTCAGAAATGCAGCGAAAGGGGGAAGGGGAAGCACAGCCACCAATTAAAATGCCTCGCTTGCGCTGTCGCTTTTGCCGCCTGTGTGCGTGCGCCTTTGTGTATGTGTGTGTGTATGTGTAAGTGGACGTAGATGTGATTGAATGTTTTAGACCTGGGTACAGGGAGTTTCGTAGTCGGGTATACTCGACTATAGCATTCTTACTTGTTATGCTTATAATTTTGCCACGAATAGTGTAAAATTATTACCCCACTAAGTACATATATGTATATACATATATTCTTGATCAGCATCAAAAGCCTGAAAGCATGAATTTTTGTTTTAATTTTATTTAAATTTTCATAAGCCTTTCACAAACAACACGAGCCAGTTTATTTGCTGTTTTTATCAATTTGTTTTTAACTTGCTTTAAGTCCTTAAAATTTAATCTAATTTCTTGAAAATGTGCAAGTTTACTGACTTTGTGCGTACCTGGCTTGTAAGTCTCGTGGTTACCAAACTTCCACAACTACGCCATGATTCCCTTGGATCTATGTCAACCACTCCCAACTGGTGGACATTAGCACATGAGCTAGACTTGAAGGCAGGACATGCACCAGTTACGTGTAGTATTTGTGTGGGGTTCTTAGTCCTTCAGGCTGTGTGTGGGGTTGTGTACGGAAAACTTTCCCATTCAGTTACTACCAATAGCTTGGTTGACGGAATGCAATTTCAAAATATCTTGCATTTTTTAAGTAATTGCACGTGGATTCCTGTGCAACTGATGGTCAGATTTCTGTTACAAACATATTGATTTTGCTTTTGATGAATTTTTCACTTTTTCACAGATGCTCGAAACAACTTTGATTTCAAGCGTGATATTAAAAACTCACTAAGACCTTGGAGATCAGCTCTTTATTGAGTATTTTTTTTGCCTTAGTGTCACGCTGTCTGAACTTCAATCCCCAAAACAATCAACAATCAACGTCATTCCCAGGGGTTACGATTTCAAACCTCTCTAACGAAACTCGTTTCCGTCACATGCGAATTGGATTATTCTGAATTCAAAACAGGACACTACTCAAACAAGAGCCAGAAGCTTAGACTATTGCGAGGGTTACTTAATAGGTCAACCAGTACTCAAGATGATTTCTAAAATTTTCTTGTTTTATAAATAATCCCTAAATATTTTATTTACAATAACAATAGCTTAATAGAAAACAAGTAAGAACGTTGCAGTCGGACGCACCCGACTGCAAAATTCTATGTTCCCAGTCCTATATAATTTGGTTATTTGTGGGTTCGGAAAGAGACGCAAAAAAACAGTTGTCTGTATGCCAAATTTGGTGACTCTACCTGTAAAGGTGTGGGAGATATACATTTTTGTCCTTTGTGGGAGAGGGGGTGGGGGGTCCAACAATTTTTATGCAGATTTGTCCAGGGGATTAACATTAGTCTGTATGCCAAATTTGGTGACTCTTCCTGTAAAGGTGTGGGAGATATAAATGTTTCGCCTTTGTGGGGGAGGGGTGCGGCATACACCAACAGGTGTACCAAGTTTGGTTGCTCTAGTTTAAAGATAAAGGCAAAAAAATTGCGTTCATACGGACAGACGGCGAGACGGACATTTCGCAAGCCCAATATACTATTTTCCCTTCGGAACATAGTATAATTAGAAACCAAAAATATAAATGATATTACAAGTTTTAAAGTCACCGTTGATGAATAAAGTTTAAAAGGAATTAATTTTTCTGTTTTTCTTTCAGCGCAGTCGACATGTACTGCAATATTAAGAAGCAGCCCTCGTAAATAAAATAGCCACTTACACATTCAGTTAACTACACGCCAAAACCTGAGAGACGCACACACGCAGAGGTTGCAAATTTTTGGCATGCCAAACGACTTGCATTGAGCAATTTTGACAGCTGTCATTGCGCTAGACGGCTGCGAGGAAAGTCGTCCCACTGCCTTTGAGATTGTTCTGCTGTCTCGGAATACAGACGATTCATTTAACCCCTTTTCAGGCCAGGTGGCAGCTCATCTCCCCGGCCACAAGAGCGAGGAGATGGCATTGCTGCCAGACAATGTTGGAAGTGAATATAGCAACTTAAAGTGCCTGTCAGAGGAATGTAAGTGAAATACTACTAGGAGTTTTTCAACCAAGTTGAGACGACAGTTTTTATTTTCCGGGACAGAAATCTGTATGCTCGTATTTACATAATGGCAGCGAAGATGTAAATGCGCGAAGGAGCAAATTACTGGATTTACCCAAATGTATGTAACAGATAGAAGGAAGCGTCTCCCACTCTATCCTATTCATCATTATTAATTGCCGAGTCGATCTAACGATGTCCATCTGTCTGTCCGTCCGTATGTTAACATGAACGCAATATCAGACTATAGTATAAGCTAGAGACACCAAACTAGGTATAAAATCAGGTCAAACTTTTTAATTACACATTTATTTTAAACAAATTCAGTAATTTAATGTTTTATTAGAATGCTCTAAATTTATCATATTTGTATGACGATATCGATTTTTCGTATAAAATCAATATTGCAAGATTATATAGCTTTGGCTCTAGATTAGAGTTGGAATAGATCTAAATCAATTTGTCCTGCCCCATCGACAATAATTTTGGATTCAATTCTAGGCATCCATCAAGTTTTCCGTCTATCAGAGGCCGCTTTTCAGGTTTTATGCGGGATTAATTTGCACGTTCTTTGTCAAACCACAGGCAAACCCCTAACTCAGTTGCCTTTCGCGTCAATTTCATCGGCAATGGCGCTTATATCGCAGTAATGATTACAACGAGAGAAAGTGTGCGAGTAAAGACCGCATTATGCACAGGACATCCGTAAACGAAGCCAGAATTCCATACATCCTTTCCCCGCCCAGCGCTGCACCTGAATTCTCAAGGGACAGTGCGAACTCATTTCAATTACCCCATGCGAATATTTCCCGCTGATATTGCGCATTTGCACCTGACTCACCTGGCTAGGTTTCGACCCCGGCACCCCGCTCAATTGTACACACATTCCTTTATTCGATGCCGTCAACAACTTAGTCTCGCGAATATCCTGAACGGAATCATTATCGCCAGTTTTGTCATGCGATTCGCATTCTAAAATAGTTTGCTTGGCGTTGACTGCAAAGTGGACGTAGAGCTTGGTCTTTTGTAAGAGCATTATAGTATACACGTAGTCGATTTTCCCAAGTATTGCATACCTTAATAGTTGTGTTTAAGAGCGATAATTGTGCAGCCAAGCGGTTGACAAGTGATCCCATAAAAAGTCGCCAATAGCGAACAAATTTTACATTTTAGGGAAATTCGTTCTAGGGCAAGTATACTAGAGTTTGTACATCTGTTTGTGGAGGAAGTACATCGAATTAGCTGCCTTTTGATAAGTAGTAGAAAGTGTATTTGATTTGCTTCAACCGAGCACCTACCTACGAATGTACTGTTAGTACGAATTTGATATTTAGTAAACGTGGGCATAATATCTACCCATTCTGATAACTTTAAATCGATCGGGTATTCACATTATGTATATTTAGTATCTATGAATAATAAGAGTGAAAGTTCTCGAACAACATATCTATATATATTCGATTTGGAAAGAAAGGCCCTTAGGTTGTTGTTATATTCGCGGTTCCAAGAGCAAATGGTCTTTCATAATTGCTACTAGCTTTGTTGTACATATTTGTCTTGTGTTTAATATAATTCATGTATTTTTCTAGAAATGTATTTTGAATAATAAAGTTTTCGTGAGGAAATTATTAAAATACATTTTTGCAATTCAGCTTATACATTACCATACATTAAACATTGTTTTAAACTACGTGATTGTTTTACATTTAGATACTGATGCTAATTTTCCATAAACAAAATGAAGTCATGTACCTCATTGAACTTCCGCCTGTTTAATAATTGAAACAAGTGCACAATAAATTGCCATAGCAATTGCAATTTAATTATCTAAAATATACAAATACCATTATAAACGAAACCATTTGCATGCACTCACCACGGTTGATTGCAGTGTGGAAAAGCTTATTTTCAATTTGTTCAATCTGCTCATATACTCAGTCTGTTTCGACTCCTGGCATGAAAATTACATCAGCGCTAAATGCAAATGATACTTAACTATTCATTAGCTGCAGCGACATATTTGAAATGCACTCACACTCGATCGCACATACTCACACTCACACTCACACTCACACTCACACTCGCAAAGACATCTTGGCTCTTGGGAAGCTGTTGACAAGTTCCGAACCCCATTGGCGCATTGACATTCAATGAAAATCCTTTTCACAAATGCAATTACAATTAGAATATATGGGACACGCCCACAACAGCATGGAGCTTAGTTCTCCAGCGCATGTCCTAATTACAAATTTATTGACTGCAATAAATGTCAACGGAGCTTCAAGTTGCATTAAATTAATGCAGTCGACGGAATTACTACACATGCCACGACTGTTGGACTGTGAATCCAATCGGATTGTGCTACTAATTGAGTGATTACGCAATGTGGCTAGATTCAATGTTATGTCACCGCATAGTAAATGTCAAGGTTATCAAGGTTCTTCCCGACTGACTGACATATTCATAATCAATGTCCTAGCCGTAAGACCTATTTGTGGACAAAACTTCAATACCAAACGGTGTCGAATGATGCTTGCTCATCTAAGGTGACCATATGTTTTTTGTTAGTATCCCTATTCCGTAATACCATGTGAGTATAGTCTAATAAAGCTGTCCTATCCCTAAGAGCTATATATATATAAGTTTAGAAGAGAAATCCATTAGCTTACTATTTGAATATTATAAGCATCGTTCAATTGAGAATGGGTTGTAATGTTTTGCAGATTTGTACATTTAAGGTAAAAACATTTTTAACATTTTTTTTAAACTTAGTAGCCTCTTGGCTTTCCAGATCTTCAAGTATATAAATTAACGCCCATCGAATTTTAAACTTATTTCTGACGTAGTAGCCGTTGCCCTTTGAATGAATACACATCCCCCGTTCGGCATTTGGTAAGCTCAGTTAACATTTTAATCTCAACCAGAAAACATCTAAGAGTAAATTTTAAAAATTATTTATAATTATATATATATCTAAATTGACAGTAAAAATATATTTAAAATGAAAGTACGTTAGCGGTCGAATCATGGGCTAAACAGAAGTGGGACGAAGATAATACCCTGTCGCGTAATGGCTGCCAACCGCATTGCTTTGACGAGTTGCCCCGCACCGCACCATATTTCTAAGCGTCCTTCTGAACCACTTAGTTCTGCAGTGCGGGCTGGACTTCATTTGCTGGTATAATACTAGCAGAGGATAGTAAATTTTCAAGTCAAGAATATCGTTAAGTGGAATAAGCAGATTAAACAAGAACCTGTCAATCCGTAAGCATATTTTCCAAATACAGTTTCATTAATCGGATAACCCTATAACGCCAACTTACAGACAAATACGGAAATTACAGTCGTTTGGGGACTGTTGTTTCTGTCAGTACTGGGTTTGATTAGATCCCCAATTTTCATCGTCGTAATCATTTTCAAAATTGCTCCAGATCTTCACAATCTTCATCAAAAATGTCACCAGTATAACACAGTACGGCTCTCGCAATAATTTAAGCACGCAAAAAGAGACTGACCTCAAAGTCTGTGGCTATTATCTGCTGCGAATCATCACCAGTTGGGACTTCTGGTGGATTAAAAAAATTAAAGAACGAATCTCTTGGAACCTGTGTACAATAGTCCGTACGGCGCCACGTTCTTTGTGCTCCTGCTGCTTTCTGATTCCCAGTTAAAACAGTAATTGCATTTAAAAATTTCTATGGTTTCGAATGCAAGCGGATCATCTGGGTGGATTTCAGTATTCAGTATTTCGGAAAGTATTGCTTCGTATCAGGAAGGTATTCGAAAAATACCCATTGCTGTCGAAATGAAATTCCAAGGTATGTATATGATTGTTAATTATTAATTATCTACTAATGTTTCAGTGAATCGCGGTTCGCAGATTCCTTCCAATTGGGTTGCTTCAGGATCAACGATGCCGACAAGTTATACACCTCTTCAAAGAACTCTGCTTCGATTATCAGCTGCTCTAGTTGTAAATTCTTCAGTGCCACAATTCGGCCTTGAACGACTGCCGGAAATGTTTTTACCAAGTCTTGGAAGCACTGTCGCCGAATTACTGAACTCATGTTGGCTGGCATGGATTGGCATTCAGAGTTTGACTTCATAGTCTTGATTGCAGGACTCAGCATTGATATTTCCTTGTGGTGCGTCAATTTAGAATAAATGCAAAAATTTATTCAAACAAAAAGCACACCGCAACAATGCCGATTCAAAAAATGATTTCTTATATTTGTTTCCAGTTAATTTGCAATTTATGTACGAGTACATTCAGATTGGAAAATTTGTAAAGTTTACCCTTAAATTGTTTGTGCGCGAGGTTAAATTGTTGACGGAACTAAGTAAAAACCGAATGACAGACATGTGTCTTACACCCTGTACCTACCTATAAACTGTGCAAGTCTGAGGTAAAACGAGGCATTTCGGACCTTATAAGCCGATCTAGCCCTGTCCGGCTGTATAAGCGCATGGATCTCGGGAACTACAAGATTTAGAGACCAGTTTTAAAATGTAGGTTTCTGTTAAACATACGCAAAGCAAGATTGTTTTAGATATCATATTCCCCCATAAGGATAATTTGAGATTTAGGTTTGGGGTTTGGCATGCATTATAAATATTTGAGTCGCCCTTTATATGTTGCATAAATTTCAAGTCAAAAATCAAAAGTTTCTGTACTGCTGAAACCAGGTAATAGTATATTGAAAAGCTTTGTTGGCACTTCGGCTTGTATGCGTGCGTGTGTCAAGTTACTCGTTTACAACATTCTTGATTTGTATTTTGTGTTACTTCTTGGTCTTAAAATTTGATCGGACTTGTGTACCTGGTGTATCCTGGTCAGGCAATCATGAATCTATTAATCATTGTATAAAATCATATTAATGAGAGAAATATACTTAAATTCGCAAAATTGACAAAGATAGCCATACAAATATCTAAAGACGCTTACCTTATACCCGAAATGCAGATTTTACGATATTGAAAAAATCCAGCGCATAAATCAAGCTATGAGCTGTCCCTGGATTATTAATATGCGGAGGAAAATATATTTGATGATTTATGAGACAATCGCCAAATGGGCAAATCCGAAGCTGGAAAGCCCCACTGCAGGGCACCAGGATTAGCAGAGAAGCTGGAGGATGCCACAAGAGATTGCATCCACGCTCACATACACACAGGTGTGTGTTTCTGTGTGTGCGAGTAACAAGTCAATTTGTACTGAAAATTCATACAGTTTATGCCGGCACAAATCATTTGCGTTTGCTCAGCATCGGTCGCATGAGAGTTTCGCGAATTTTAATGAATGTCCTGGCCAAAAGGAGCTACAGGCACATTTAGCAATCTTTGTTAGAGTTTTTGAGTGCGTTCCCGTTCGGAGCGAAATCGAACAGCTGCACCCATTTGGTTAACCGCAACAAGCCAAATCTAATATACCAAGTGAATAAAAAGACATTGGGTCTATTCGACTTGAGCACATTTATGGTTCAGGACTCATAGCGCTATCAATAATGGCGCAGTCTCTAAAAAATTAAGTAATATGAATACTCATATCAAAGTAGATATTGGTGATTAGTAAAAACAAATATATATCAATTAGGATAAAATATTTGCTAGTAATTATTACAATATATTCTTTGTGAGTAAAGATATGAATTCGATTTTTAAGAATAAGGTGGCTGCTTTTAATGTTAAGCAGATAATAAAGGTTTTACGATTAAAAGTCTTTCAAATCTAATTCAGGTAAGCTATTTAATATCATTTTTTCCATTATGTCAGCTAAAGCATTTAATTGTAAGTGTAATATCGAAATTAGGAACAAAGTTATTAATTGAGTGTTTTTAATAAGACTATAACCTGTATTGATTGTATAGTAAAAATATAGCAATTGATAACTTTTTTTAAGTCCGAGGCTTTGCGTTGTTTGCTTTTAATGAGTTCATACTTTCTCAAGACTGCACTATAGTAATTTTAGACTATTGGTAGTGCCAATGTGTTGATAGTTTGCAGATCGGTAGGATTTTCTCCTATAAACGAAGAATTTGAAATAATTAGTGGGAAAATTATTATTTTTGTAAAAACTTATAAGCTTATTAACTAGAGGTGTCAATTCTAACAGTCCTTGGCGTTTTTTGTCTGTTTTATTTGTAATTTATAGTCTCCAGGACAATAAACCATCAACTCTAATTCATAATGGGCATCTCAAAATGACATCTTCAATACCATTGACTTGCTACGTGGATTGCTTCTGTAGCCCGGTTTTGGTTCCGTTGTTTCGGCTCTCAACTGGCATTTGCCGTGCTCAGTGTCAGAACAAGGACAACAAGTGCAACTACGACCTCGGCTATGGTTCCGGTTTTGGTTGTGGTTCTGATGCTGCTTCTGGGTCTGGCTTTGGGTTCGGGGGCTTGGCTTGGTTTATGATTGCAGAAAGCAGTTGGGTAGCAATTATTGCTCATGTTGGCTTGTGATTTGAGGGTGAATAGAGGGAGGCACGACTGCTTAATGCGCTTGGTCGAGTGTCATTTGCCACGTTGGTTTGTTTACAGTCCAGCTGGTTGCAGTTGAGCATGAAATATGTATGTTCCAGAGTTGAGAGTCCTGGCCCAAGCTTGAACTCGGGACGAGTTGGGTGTTTTCGGCAGATCGCTACTGGGGAGGAGCCAGCAATCCAAGGGACAGGAGCCAGCAATCCGCTTAACGACCTTACGCACCTCGTGAGTTAAATAGCCTGCAATTTGATTAACTTTATGCCCAATATGAACCGTTTCATTTACTTTGTCAAACGGGCGGCACAGTGTATCGGAACTGTTTGCAGCTCAACTTCAACCACTGCATTGCAGCAATAAATTGCTACAAAGTTTCAGCAATTAGGTAGAAATATGTGTGTTGTGCAAGTTTTGTTGCTAACCGCACGAAAACAACAAATAAATGCCCTTGCATGTTCACACCAAATAAAACTAAAGAAAACATCTGTTCTTGTTATTGTTGTTGCAATCTATTTGCCGACCTCACTGCCAAACAGTCTAATCGTGCTTAGTTTGCCTGCTTTTTCTATTTGTGGCCTTTTTATTTGCTTAATTATTTTGGAATCTGTTACCAATTTTGGCAAAACACATCAAGAAGTCGAGAATTTCACAACAAAGCGTGGACAAACTATATGAGAACAATTACAACAAGTATATCTCGACACTTCATAAATTGAGGGTATTCACCAACATGTGTACCAAGTTTGGTTGCTCTAGCTTAAAGATAAAGCCAAAAAAATGCGTTCATCCGGACAGACGGACATTTCGCAAGCCCAATTTACTATTTTCCCTTCGGGAACATAGTATAAGAACCCAACCGAAAGATGGAAAAGAGACAATAACCCATAGATATGAGACAAATTAGAAATTTGCAAAGGACATTTATTTTCGGGGTTGCCAAAGACAAAAACTTTCATATTTAGAAGATAGATAAGCTTATTATTATTTAAAATCTTGTCAAAAAATATATTCTTGGTAACTTTATTTAGAATATTGGTATTTAATGCAATTACGTTTTAGACCAATCCATTATTGAGATTTATGACCAATATTTGATGTAGATATTATTAGTATTATTAGTCGCTCGTTTATTGGTGTGTTCATCTGAGTGTCGTTCATATTCATGTTCTTTCGTGCTAGTTCATTTTGTGTTACAGAGTTCTTAGTTCATGTGAATAATCGCATTACAATTATCATTTATATGATGTCTAATTCTAAATATTCAACAGGTGTTTTTATAACAATATTTAATATATTGCATTTGTTATGAATGTTATGGAAAATGTAAGGCAATTTATATTTAGGCAATGTATCTAATTGAGATTTCCCACGCTATGTCCCCTATAGGGCGTTTGTACTGCGATCTAACCGGCGACAATTTTATTGCTGTAAAAGCACCCTATAAATCATATCACGATCAAAAGTCAACAATAAAACCAAAAAGAACAAAAAGATAATAAAAAATTAAGCAAATTCTAAGCAGAGAATGACTTATGAATAGATTCCTTCAATAGGGAAATTTCACAAATTAGTGAACAATGTGCAAAAAACACTTGAATGAAAATAATAAATCCTGTACCTACAGCCGATGTAATACGAAAAAAAGCAAAACAAAGAGATTCAGACATTGAATAAAATGCCAACGGTATAAATATAAATAACAATAAATAATCATTCTGACCACAATAGATATAAATAAAAGCAAATTCAATGAAACAACAGCTAAAATAATCGCTCTACCCACGCCCTCTCCTCCCGCACCAACAGCAGGAAGGAGGAAAGTACCCAACAATGGGGAGAGTCAACAATTGTCATTGTCAACTTTGGATGCCAATAAATTATGTTATTAGAGCATACTTTTGTGGGGAGAATTCAGCGGATAACTGTTTGTAATACAATCAGCATTTCTGTGAGTCCAACTATGTATGTGTGTGTGCGTATTCCATGTGTGTGTGGCTGTGTTGGTAAGCGTATTTGTTACAGCAATTGTGAACATAAACAAAATTAAATGTACATTGGTGGAGAAGAAGAAGGCACCCAGCTGACATCCACTACATACCCGACAGAGCACAAACCACACACACACCACACACACACACATACACAAAAAGTACCTGTCACAGGCTGTCAAAGTGACCATTTCATTTAATACAAATGCGGCAGGCATTTGTTTCTGCCCTCGAAAAGTGGAAATTAAACACAATCTTCACACGCACACACAGTGAAATGTGTCCTGGTCTGGATGTAGGTCTTCTTGGTGGTTCTCAAACGATTTGGCTGATCATTGAAACGAACTCACACGCAGGGGATGCATACAACTGGTCCTGTGAGGACCCAACTCGCCATAAGGCGACACTTGCCATATCCATTTATCTGTCTGGCTAAATTCGCATTTGGCTTTGCTTGGAATATTTGTTTTGTCACCTTCATTTAATTCGAAGTTTGCGGTTTTCCCTTTTGTGCAGAGACCTTTCAAAGAATGTGTAGAAAACAGTTGGAACTGTGAAGGCTACACTAATCAAAATTGTTAAATAGTAGTTCTAATATTTCCTTAATTCTTATTCCCCTTGGAAGTCATATAAAGCTAGATTATTTGTATCTTCTCGATAGTTGACTTAGTAATCAAGGACCCTCAAATGCGAGGACCCGTCGTACGTCCCTGGCTGAGATCATTTGTTTTGATGTCTTACCGAATGTCATTGTTCCACTTTCGAATCAAACTTAAAGGGCCGTGTCATAATTCTAATTTAATGTACAAATCAAAATTTATCGACGAAGATACAGTGGGAGAAATAACTAATTTGAACCATTTTAAAAGAAATCAACAAAAAAATTAAACAAGAACTGTCTCGAAAGAAGCCGACACTCACAAGCTCTACTCCACTTAAGATAGATAGATAGATAGATAGATAGATAGATACGTTAGTAAAGATTGGTCTTACCACTGAAACATGCTCGTATTAGCATACCCCTGTACCCATAAAGTGGTCCAAAGGGGTTGACATATCGGACAAAAACTATTTCCATGATGACTTAGGATCATTCATAATCTCTCTTATTTTTAAATCCAGTGTGAAATTGTTGTTCCTGAACTTCCAGCCGCACTTTCAGAACAGCTATAGTCTTTGCACGATGTGTAACCGCATGGAACAGGAAAATTTGGAAAATATTGTGGTAAAGCGCCCAATACTGGAGGAGTCGAGATCTCTGTTGTCAACGGAGGAATATTTGCATATTCTAAATGGCTAGAACTGGACTGCACTGACATCCTTTGTAAGACGCACATCTCAATACCGCTCGCAAATTATGCGGGAAACTTATTAATATGTTGTATATTGAATGTTTAAGTGTGGATAAAGGCTATATGTTTGTAATAAAATAACACGTTAATTCGTTTAAATAAAATAAGCTCTTGAATTATTTAGATCAACTGTCCGAAAAACTGTATAATAATAATAAATATTAACATTACATTTCTACTACTAAAACTGATCAAATGTATGTAACAGGTATTCGCCGATCGGTATGAACGCGTCGATCTCAGATATTATAAGGTCTAGAGTTCCCAGATTTTGATTTCAGATGCTTTTATTATCTAAAACTAGTAAAAATGCTCTTGTCGAGAATACCCGAACGGTACACTCGTACTGTATGCGATCGAGCAGATGGACATCCGTGTTACATATGAGCCGGTCAGTGCACACATTGATAAATTCCATTTGACAAAAAGTTGAGATATGCGATGAAATAAGGTCATATTTTTTAAAATTCTATTTATAATATAAATTTAAGTATATATTTTGGAAGCCATAAATGCAGAGATAGTGTGTTCATCTAACCCTACATTAAACAAGTAAGAACGTTGCAGTCGGACGCACCCGCCTGCAGAATACTATGTTCCCAGTCCTATATAATTACTCCCTGTACCCATAAAATGGGTAAAAAGGGGTACTAATTCTGTGCAAATGTATGTAACAGGCAGAAGGAGACACCTCCGACCCTATAAAGTATATATATTCTTGATCAGCATCAAAAGAGATTTTGATTTGGCCATGTCCGTCTGTCTGTCCGTCTGTCCGTCCGTCCGTCTGTCCGTCCGTATGTATGAACGCAAGGATCTCAGCAACTATAAGAGTTAGAGACACCAAATTTTGAACGTAGGTTCGTGTATAGCGGGAGCAGGTCAAGTTTATTTTAGATTTGAGATATCTCCCCCGTTCCCCCGCTATTCGATAAAAACCGTTCTACAGTAACAATTATCAAGATATAGATTTAAGATTTGGCATGTGCAATACTTTAGTCACGCTTAATCTACTGTCCAAATTGCAAGTCGATCAGATAACAAACACGGAAGTTATTCACAAAAGAAGATTCAGTGCTGTAGTGCGGGGGAAGAAGAAGCACAGCCACAACTTAAAATGCCTCGCTTGCGCTGTGCTCGAGCTGTCGCTCGTGTGTGTGCATCTTTTGTCTATGTGTGTGTGTGCATGTGTAAGTGTACGTAGATGTTATCGGAAATTTTTGACCTGGATACAGGGAGTTTTGTAGTCGGGTATACTCCACTATAGCATTGTTACTTTTTTTGGTTATTTGTGTGTTCAGAAAGAGACGCGAAAAAACTGCACAGGTGTGGGAGATATAGATTTTGCTTCTTTGTGGGGGAGGGGGTGGGAGCTCCAAAAATGTTTGATGCAGATTTGTCCAGGGGGTCAACATTAGGATGTCGACACTTCATAAATTGACGGTATACACCAACATGTGTACCAAGTTTGGTTGCTTTAGCTTAAAGATAAAGGCAAAAAACTTGCGTTCATACGGACAGACGGACAGACGGCCAGACGGACAAACGGACATTTAGCAAACCCTATATACTATTTTCCCTTCGGGAACATAGTATAACAAGTAAGAATGCTATAGTCGAGTATACCCGACCACAAAACTCCCTTTACCCAAGTCAAAAATTTCCGATCACATCTACGTACACTTACACATACTCTCACACATACACAAAATACGCACACAAATTTGGTGTCTCTAGCTCTTATAGTTGCTGAGATCCTTGCGTTCATACATACGGACGGACAGACAGACGGACATGGCCAAATCAAAATCTCTTTTGATACTGATCAAGAATATATATACTTTATAGGGTCGGAGATGTCTCCTTCTGCCTGTTACATACATTTGCACAGATGTAGTACCCCCTTTTTACCCATTTTATGGGTACAGGAGTAATTAATAATATAATCGTCAGTAAATTTAGTAATTGTTTGTGGCAGATGGAGTTAATCAATCTGTGCACTTACCGGCTTATATGTACATTTACACAGATATTACTTACCCATTTCTCGCTGTGTACACAATCAGATTGCTTCACAACGTCCTCTTTGTCACTTAGCGTACACACTCACACAAAGAAAGGGACCGATATACAAATGGCCTTTACATTTCTTATGCTTATCGTTGTCAGTCCAGGCGTTGAAATTGTAATTTGTGTAATCTCAGGTGGCCAACGAGGAGCTGAGGCAAAGACAAAGAAGTGAAGGAGTACCGCTCCAGTCAGAGCATGTATGTATGTTGTGCACAACTCTAGTTGGATGGAGTGTGATGGGGTGTGAGAAAACCACTTAATCCGTGTGGCAGCTGTGTCTGTGGCTGTTGCGTGTGTTTTCCTAATTAACACGCAAATAATGCTAATCCAATGAGAAGGGGGGAAAACACATTGCGTGGAACAAACCAACTTGATGTTTCTATTAAAATTAATTTATTAATTTATTTCATAATATATAAGTTACATTTAGAATGGCTGCACGGTGGCTTACAGCGCTTAAATCATAAAAAGCGCCAAAAAATACAAATCAACTTGGTTTTAACTTATTTGTTTTTGGTGTAGTTGCGTGAGTATTTGTGTGTGTGTGTGTGTGTGTGGGTGGGTGGGTGCCTGCGGGTGTTAACTACCATCTTACATGTGGCGCGTATTGCTGAAGCCACCATGACCCGCCTGAGAGGCGCCCTTGTTGAAGCCCATCTGCAGGTTCAGCTCACCCTCATGGGCACGGAGCTGTTCCTCGGTGAAGGTGCGCTCGTTCTTGTCGGCCATCTTGGGGCCCAGAGTGGGACCAGTGAACTCGGGATGCTTTTGCGTCTATCGATGGCATATTAAAGGTTTAGCTTGTGAAATGGGGTACAGCAAACAGGAACTTACAATGCGACCCAGGGCATACAGCGACAGGGTTACTTGAGGAATATTGCGACGTTCGAACAGATCGGCAGTTTGGAATATCTCTGACTCGGGAAGACCGTACTTCTTGACCGCCGCCTGGAAACGCTGCACGTTCTCCATCAGCTGGAAGTTGGTGCCGCGCTCCTGGATCTTCTTAATGGAGCCTGGAGCCAGTTTGTTGGCCAGCTTGCAGAGCCAAACGCCATCCTTAAGAATATCCTCGTACTGGCCGCTGGGCACCTTCTCGCCAAGCACGGCGAAAATCCAGTTGAGGACTTCCTGTTCCTGTTCCTTGTTGCGTGGCTACAAAAAGGAAACGAGACCAAAACAGAAACACAATATCATAAACTAAGTGCCAAACAAATCAATTTGCTGTAATTGAAGACAAATTGGTAAGCATTTTGGCTTGCCTCTGCCCAGACACAGAAACAGCTATCCATTGCCTAAAAATAAACAAGCCAATCTTGCAGATTGCCCAATTCAACCAGAAATCAACAGAATGGAGGCTTAATTTGTGTTTTTCACTTGGTAACTGTGCAAAAGTCTAAAAGCAAATAGCTGACCGCTGGACCCAGATCCACTCCTAGGCCCCGGCATTAGCCACAACAGAGTCACCCTCTTCAAATGACGGCCATATTACGGCGACAACGCTAAATGCGTTGGATAAACGAAACAAATAACAGAAAAATAAACGAACAAAAGTACATTCATTTTCCAATTAATTAATTTTGATTTAAATAGCGCGGCACGTGAAAAGCGCACTGAAAACTCCAGCCGCGGTCACTGGAACCGCCAGGACCCGACAGGCGTTGCCATTTATGTGACAGTTGACAGTAAAAACCACTAACCGTTTAATTGAAATTAACTTTTAGGCGGGCGGACAGTGGTGCTGGGTCACGATGACTCAATTATCAGGGGGCAGTGGCGGATCTAGGATTTCCTTCTGCTTCTGGCCGAATATTTTGGACTGTTCCTATTTTAAATTCCGTTTAAAAAAATTGTTAACTGTTCTTAATTGCGAATACCCATAAAAAGTTCGCTTTAAAAATGACTACCTTGGAGGCAGTGCAATAAAATCTTTGAAAAGGAAAGTCTCTTGATATTTCAATCCAAAGCGGTATCATACAATCAATAATCATATGGATCAAATTCATTTCATTTTACAATATTCTTTAATTGTTAACTCTAATATAAGTTTGTGAGTATTGGGCTTTGGCTCGGAATTTAGGAGACATCTCAGTATAACGGAAATTTAAAGTATATCGAAATTTTACACTTGAGGTGGCCTACTACCTACAGTGGGTTAATTTAAACATTTTCCAAACTTTTCAAAAATTTTGGAATTGTGTAATTGGAACAATTGAACAATTACTGCAAAGGCAGAGAGTGGGGGAGGAGGCTATAACGTCCCTGCTTAAAATGTATTCAGCATATCCACTAATTTATGACGACATGAAAATAGGTATAATCTTTATCTTACACAATAAATAAGTTACAATCTTGGAATCTTAAATTTGTTGAAATGCTCTTGAAAATTAATTATTGTGTAAGTGAATGTGTATTCCCAGTTTTAATGTTCTAAGTCGAGTCTACTGAACCAATCATTATGAAACTTCGAAACTACTCCTATGTATTCCTGTCAGTCAGTTTTCAAACTGTTTCAGGGCAATTCCACTGAAATTTAATAAAGAAAATGGTTTATAGATTTGTTGTGTTAGATTGTACATACAGGAGTACATATCATATTCGCGGTTTATATTGAAGCTTGGATCTGTTTCCAACCGATCTTAATTGCGTCTATACATTTATTTGATAACTTTCACAAAAGGTTTATGACTAGGTTATATTCAGTATTATGTGTTCCATACTCGTAAGCCTTTCAAAGGTGATTCGTTGCCATTAATAAGAGCTTATTAATCCCTATGATTATAGTGTGGAAGAGTGTTATAAGTAGTATTAAATTGAAAATAGCTGTGTATACTTATGACGTATTGATAATTGTTTCCCAAGTCCAATTTATTTCATTTATAAAATTGACACAATTATTCAGAAAAGTTCTTAAATTACACTATTTAAATTTATTAAATACTCTCTGTGGGTTTTTTTATATCTGGTCTAAAAATGCATTGCCTTTCGATGCAAACTTCATAAAAACTTAATTAAACCAACTAGTATTGCAAATTATATCCGTGGGGACTTATGCATTATTTATATTTGGATGTACACATACCATATTATTATTTTGAATTTTGGAATAATCCAGCAAATATGGAACAATTGAATAATTGAACAAGATGCACTAATGTGAATATGTATGTATATGTTTTAATTGAATCTCATGAGCGCAAAATTCATTAATATTTTGCATATTTACGCTAATTTATGGAGATTTGTATTTTGCGTTGTGGGTTTGGTTGATACATACGTATAATTCAAAGTTGTCATTTGATTTGTGGCCATGTGCACGAATAAAATACATTTTGGAAAACCGCGATGATAAAACTAAGCCATCCATGTCAAAATGTATACAAAGTGCA
Organism: Hirtodrosophila confusa; assembly: GCA_035043065.1. Taxonomy (NCBI): domain Eukaryota; kingdom Metazoa; phylum Arthropoda; class Insecta; order Diptera; family Drosophilidae; genus Hirtodrosophila; species Hirtodrosophila confusa. The sequence continues at coordinate 181,851 of JAWNNI010000045.1, forward strand.
AATAAAAAACAAGTAAGAATGCTATAGTCGAGTATACCCGACTACGAAACTCCCTGTACCCAGGTCTAAAACATCCAATCACATCTAAGTCCACTTACCCATACACAGATAGACAGACGGACAGACGGACAGACAGACGGACATGGCCAAATCGAAATCTCTTTTGATACTGATCAAGAAAATATATACTTTATAGGGTCGGAGATGTCTCCTTCTGCCTGTTACATACTTTTGCACAAATCCAATACCCCCTTTTTACCCATTTTATGGGTACAGGGAGTAACAAGTAAGAATGCTATAGTCTAGTATACCCGACTACGAAACTCCCTGTACCCAGGTCTAAAACATTCAATCACATCTACGTCCACTTACACATACACACACATACACAAAGACGCACGCACACAGGTGGCAAAAGCAACAGCGCAAGCGAGGCATTTTAATTGGTGGCTGTGCTTCTTCTTCCCCCTCTCGATGCATCACTGAATCTTCTTTCGGGAATAATTTCCGTGTTTATTATCCGATCAACTTGAAATTTGGACAGTAGATTAAGAGAAACTAAAGTATTGTACATGCCAAATCTTAAAACGGGGGGAGATATCTGAAATATGAAACAAACTTGATCTGCGTATGCTATACAGGAACCTACATTTCAAATTTGGTGTCTCTAGCTCTTATAGTTGCTGAGATCGACGCGTTCATACAGACGGACAGACGGACATGGCCAAATCGAAATCTCTTTTGATACTGATCAAGAATATATATACTTTATAGGGTCGGAGATGTCTCCTTCTGCCTGTTACATACATTTGCACAGATTTAGTACCCCTTTTTACCCATTTTATGGGTACAGGGAGTAATTAATAAAAGTAAAACAATAATGTGTATGTGCCAACTTTAATTTTCACATTTTATTGTAATTGAAATGATATGCATTTTATAATTTGGTTGGTTTTCCTTTTCATGAACAGTGTCCTTGCATCTGCATTTGTTTGTGTGATTATTTATGCAGCTGGAAGTTGAAATACTTCAGCCAATATATATTAATAATTGTTTTGTTTATTTATATATTTATTTATTTATGGGCCTGTTTGTCCGATATTTCAACTACATTTCAACGGCGGCAGCGGCACGCTCAAATGGCATCCAATGAACCAAAGGCATTTTAATGAATTGCGCGTCAATTTGCATTTGCAATGGCTTCGATTTTCATTTTGCGTATCGAACGCCACTCCGAAAGCAGTCAGTTTGCCTTCATTTTATTTTTATTAAATATATAAATATATGTGCAAGCAATTAACAGTTGTTGTGCTTGCCATTGCAGCTGCTGTTGTCCTGCGATCGATCCGTCCTGAACACTTGCTCCTTGCTGATGGATGGATTCTGTGCTCGTTCATTAATTGGTTTATCTGACACTCCACCCGATAGCGAACTTTCTTTAATAATTACTATTTTTAATGTTGTTTAAATTCGTTTTTCAGAGACGAGTATGTCTTTATCTATGGCTAACAACTCGATAAGTATGAACATAAATATACGATTTTGTTCTCATTACTCCCTGTACCCATAAAATGCGTTAAATACTATACTGTGCAAATGTATGTAACAGCCAGATAACACATCACCGACCCTATAAAGTATAGAGATCTGTATCCATAATTCTACATATACTTTCTTAAACTCTGAGTAAAAGAGATAATCATGTCGTGGAAGCTTATGGGGCAGATAGATGGAAGCATCTCCAAACCTATTAAGTAGAGTAATCCTCATCAACAGCACCACCCGAGCTGATATATTCCTGATAGCCTGTCTAAATAAACTCGTTGATCTCAGAGCTTAAAAAGGTAGAGACCCCAAATATTGATCTGAGATGTCATACGCAGATCTTTTGTTAACACAATCCCGAGTACTCTTAAGTACAGAACTTTAATTTATTTACAGACTATACTCCAATGCAGCTCTAATTGTATTAACATATTGAGTCGCAACAATTGTTATGCACTTGACCTCCCTGTGTGATGGCCTTCCTGCCACCAACATAATGTTGGCTACACGGAAAACCATGACCTTCAAATAACCTCACATTGTGCTGCTTGGCGTCACCTTTTCAGTTTTCAATTTTCAGTTTTCAGTTTTTTCAGCTGTTTGCCTTTTTGCGGCCACTCGCATAAATAAAAATTTTCATTTGAACGTAAAGATAAATGTTCATTTTTGCGCTTTTTTTGTTGAACGCCAACAAGCGTAGGTCGTTGTTTTGTTGTTGTTATTATTTCAATTTGTCATTTGGACCACTGCCAATTGGTGGTCGCCCTCCAACATTAACCAACAAATGAAAAAGAAAACTGCATGCGGCGCCCACACGACTAAGAAGACCATTCAGCGGGGACCGGGAAACGGTAATAACATATTTATCTTTTATGTTTATAACTTATTTTTGTTTTACATTGTCGTATCCTTTTATCGAATCTATAGAGGGCATATTGAGTTAAGGTGTTAATGTAATACACAGAAGTTGTTGGAATCACAATTGTTTTAGAATAGTTCAAAATCAGACAATAGTAAAGTTTGTTTCTATTTTAGCAGCTAAGTTGATGCTCATTCATAATTGATAGGAAAATTGTCAACCTGAGACTTATTTATTTCCAAAATAAACATAATCGAGCAACTTAGTTACTCTACAGTTGAGTATGACTCTAATTCATGGTTCTAAGGTTCTCTTATATTAAGAAACAAAATACTTAGCAATATGCCCAATATATGTACATACATCTATTTATTTTTACTTGTGGACTAACTGACACTCGCATAGGAGGCTTTACTGTAAACATCTAACATATACAGAGCCTAAATTGTATTACAATTTTGCGTTATGGTTTTCGCTTTAATGGTTTTTGTTTCGTTGCCAAAAAAACTGCAGACGCAGGTCAATAAATTTTCGGGATCGTATTGTTGTTTTAACCGCCCGAGCAACAGTTTGTTTTGAAACTATAAACAAAATTGTCAGGCAAAAAAAAAATGTTGAAATAAACAACATATTTAATACTGAGGCCATGATATTTTCATAAACATTTCAATTAATTTTCCAATTTAATCTACAAATAATTTTACAACGACAGAAGTAAGTGAAAGCATAATTAAAACGTTTCGAAGACTGCGAAAAAAGTTCAAATAAATTCGCATCATACATTTGACACATTCACTTAGTTTTTCAGTGAAATAGATTATAATTTGATAATGTTGAACAACAATGTTAGGAATTTAAACTGTGAACTTAAATTTGTGTAATAAATTAAATTAAATTAAATATAACAAGAATGAAAAACTATCTTTGAGAGCTAAGATTAAATAACCTTGTAGAAATGCTAATGAAATTTTTCTTACTACTGAGTACTATTCAAAACAATACGGCAGCTATATGATATAGTAGTTACCCCATTCTGTCGGTGTGAGACAGCCAGATATGACTCTATCAAATTAGCCCAACGTTCTCAACAGGAATATATATAAATGGAAGGTCGGGGCGCCTCTTTCAATGCATAATATATTTCTAGAGAAAATTGAAAATGTCCCTAGGGTATGCAAAAGATTTTATTTATTGTTCGAGTTATATTTGATCTTTAAAAGCATCTGCATCCACTTTTCACTAATTCTTAAAATATCTGAAATAATTCGGAACAATGAATCGCCTAATTATTTAATTCTGTCGTCGTTTGTCAAATTTAAAATGAAATATGTTTAAGAAATGTTCTGTGCATATTTGAGTATGCATATAGTATCAAAATACGAGTATCATTGTTGACGTGCGCAAAAAACAACAGAAAACCTACAAAATATAAATAAATTTAAATAAATTGAAATTACAGAGCTATAAAGGCCGAAATAGTGCATTAAAATAGTATATGCATCAGAAGAGTTAAATGAAAAAGTAAAAACTATATTTATGAAATATTTAAATGTGCCAGTGGTGAGTTATAGCCAATGGTCCCGTTCTCATCGATCCAGACTGACAGCTCATAATTTATGATATGCCACTGGTAAGTGTTACAGATCTGCGGGATTTGGGGCCACAATGTCAACAAAGTGATTTTTTTATTTTAATTTACAAAAGCGAAAGTAGGCAGGCCCACATACTCGAATGATATATGGATGAAATATGGTACGCCAGCTGCACGGGGTGGGCGTGGAAAGTGCTTGAAATGTGCCAGAAATCTGTGCGAGGCCACAGGGCGTTTGGCATATACACATACTTATGTGCATAACTGTACCTCTGAATCTATACTGGCGCGTTGTTTGATTTGATTGCCTATTTAAATATTTATTCAATTAAGAATTTTTAATTAATTGGACAAACATTGCGAGCCTTGCAATTAAATGCTTTGGTGTTTAATTGTTTATTCAATTATAATAAATTAAAGTAGTCTGTGTATCGATTGCCTTGAAATTCCCATATTCGGTTTAATTTTTATGCGCGATTCGGCATACAATTAGTAAACATATTAATCGCAAAGTATTACTCTTATTTACATTAATTTATATACCCTACAAAAGGATATAAATGTGACAGAAATAATGACACTTTTAATAGCCACAATTCTCTGAAGTGTGTGTCAGCGGCGAATAATTGCAAGTCTCTAACTAACTTAGAGACTGCAGTTCTTCTTCTTTGACTGTAGGACACAGACAAAATAACTAGTTAGTCTAGAGTGCGAATACTCCACAAGTCGTATTATCTGCTGGAGTATCTTAAGAGTCAAATATCTTAAGAGGCTAGATACATCCAACAGTCTCATATTGATCTTTTATTTCTTTCTCCTATTACGCTGCTCAGGAGTTGATATACTATTCATACATTGTGCATTTAAAATGTCTCTACAAAGTACACACGAGTGCACAATATACACAATTCGGCATTACAGGGTATTTTGAAATCGAGTACCCTTTTTTCTGAACGACTTAAACATAAACATATTATTGCAGAAGTATATCGCATTTATGTTTTGTGTATATAATGATTGTTTGTTTAGTTCCATCCGTACGTGACTTTAATGGTATTTTTACAATTAAATGATTCACTCTGCTTGTATTATGTTACATTGTTGTAAATGTTTTTCAAATTACCAAAATTTTGTATTAAAAGCTTTTAGATTGCTAGACATGTGGCTGAATGCCATCAGCACTCGTATAGTAATCTGATCTTGAGAATTCTAGGGCAGCCAACAATTAACAAAAAGTACTAAAATTTGTGTACATTCCTTTGAAAAGGCAAACCAAATCTATTCCTCAACCAGATATATGATATACGATATCGCTTTTACACAAAGTACAATACTGATGAGTACTAGACACAAATGTCTTTAAAAGCTAACACATTTTTATTTTAGCATAAATATTTTCACACAGCTTCTCGTTCAAATCATTAATCTCCGGCCGCTCCCTCGAAACCTAATCAGACCTGTTCCCAATTCCGATTATATTTTAATCCGAAGCGATTTCGAAAATGTGTTCCCGTTATCAAAAGAGTACCAACTCCTTTTTCCATTTTGAACTTATGTTTTCCTAGTTTATCTACCTCTGGCTCAAAAGCAACACTTTTCAAATCGAGCTTTCAATCATTTTGCGGAATTTAGAACAGCGATGAGGAATAACTTAAAATAATGAAAATATATTTTTGTATGTTATTTGTGTATGAATGTAACACAGCTGATTCAAATTCAATTCTTCCTAATTATATATTAAAGGCCAATTAATTTAAAATAATTTTTTAAGTCCAGTTTGCTTAACCGAGAGGAAATTCCAATTCTGCAAAATATTTTTAAAAATTCACCTAAATAAATTGAAGTTATTCTCTTTTCATATTATTAATGAAAAACATATCATTTCACCATGAGAAATTACTTTTCACATAAGACCACCAGAAATTATGTTTTAATTTGATCGAAGTTGCCATCAAAACTTGAATTTCATCTTTAACGAGTAAAGTACCAACTCTAGTCTGGTTCACATTATGTATTGAAGTTTCATTTTAACCACATCCTTAATTTTAACTTTTCGTTTTAAAAAACACTTAATTCCGTATAGAATAAATATCTTTCCATTAACACTTACAGCCATTGTAGAATTAGAATTTAAAAGAAACTGCTTAGCTTTGCGCGTCTTAAGCGATCAAAATATAAATTTCGACTGACGCAAGTTGCCGAAACAGTTTTCCATTTATCCTAAGAGCCCAAAGATAATTTACGAAAATGCTGAAAATGTTTTAGGTTAGCCTAATTTCGCTGCTGGCGTCGACGTCAACAGCAACGGCAACGGCAACGGCGACGTCAACGTCAACGCCGACGCGGCATTCAGTTTATTTGAATGCCAAAATCGCCAGAAATAAAGCCAATGTAGGCAGCACACAAACAAATTTCGATATTAGCAGCGGAAGCTCCTGGATACGTCACAATGGCAACAACAAAAACCACTCTAGCGAAATCTACCAGTGAAAAATATGAAATTAAAGTGAATGTTAAGCAGAAGTGTGCCTAGTGCTAGTGCCAGAAAACAAAAAATATTTGGTTCCCTTTCGCTTTCTGGCCGAATACATTTAAAACAATTTGCCAGCAGTAATGTAGGACCCTGAACACAAATTTGTATCTGATAGATACATTCGAGTGCATATACTTTTGTGTGTGGGCGCTTTCAGATGCCAAGTTCAGCTGACGAGTGTAGTATATTAGTCTATACTAATTGCATTTGTTGATTAATTTGCACTCATCTCACACACTTGCAGCTAATTTTGTAAATGACGTTGACTTTGCATTGGACTTTTTGTTTTTTGAATGCCATTTGCCAAAAAATGCACTAAATTGCTTTTAGCTTATGGGAAATTCATTTCATATTTTTGTTCGCGCTTCATTTCAAACAAATTGATGCGCGACACGAAGGTCGCACAGAATTAAATCGCAATTTCTATTAAAAGTTTTATGACATTCAAAAATTCAAACTTTCTGCAAACAATTTCGCTAAAAGCACAATATTTCAGTGCTGGCCCCAGCAAGCCCCCTACAGTGTCCAAATGCACAAGGTGCCGGAAAGTTTGTCATTCCTTTTGATTATTTGAAACTAATTAAATTATTTAGCAAAACATTTTGATCAAGTTCAAGTTGAACTGCTGCCATTGAAAATATTTCTTTCAAGACTTCCCAAAATAAATATACACAAAGCATCAGCAGGCGAACTTCTTTTATTTCACACCTGAGACTCATAAATTTTCACACCTCTGACGTTTGTTTTGGCCGCGTCTATTCATCAGAATTGTGGGGGTCAGTCCAGCCGACTGCTTTTTAAAGCTAAAAAGAAAATTACTTTGTTATGGAATATGAGTATTCACTTTCATAATTTGATAGGAGAAGCAATTTCAACACAAATTCAAAAAATACAGATTCATATGTAGTCGTATGCGTACTGCTCCTTTGTATGATTGAAATTGATTGTTCTTTAATTTCCGTCTTGATTATCTAAATTTAAATAGGAGAGGGCATCACAGATCAGTACAGCCCTAAACCAAAACATATGCCCTTGACTCTGTTACAAATGGGCAATGGTCACTCTTAATCTACTGTGTTTGAGGATTTCAAATCTTGATACAGGGTGTCTCGTAGTCGAGGACACTCCACTAGAGAATATTTCATTGTTTCTTTTTTAGTCTTAAACTTTTTAAATATGTTTAGATTGCCAAGAATTGTTCTCATTTTGAGTTCTCACAAGAGGTTCTGATTTACTCGGATTCTGAAAGGAACAAGATTGTCTTTTGTGAGTCGTCCTTCCCTAATACCGCTTACACTATTAGCTATATTAACCAAAAAAATCAGGAAGAAATGTTGTAGGAAGCAGTCCGTTGGTGCTGCTCTTCGCATCGCCGTTTCATCTGATGTACTACATGATACCACTTATAATTTGCTAGTTTATAAAAATGTTATTGTTGGCATGTTCAGTGGATTTTGACACAGTGTGTAGAAAAAAATCCAAATGTTCATAGAAGCATATGCAAATTTATCAATGAAACGCAGAAACAAACCACAAAATGAAATGTATTAGTTGCTCATAAAAAATAACGAAAATTTATGGACTTATGAACTCTACAATGAACTCAGATATATTCAGCATTATGATTTTGCTACAGCCTGAAAAATGTCGATGAAAACCAAAAATAAAGGACAGCAAAACAACAAGAATACTCCTACGTAAAAATTTCCATGGAACTTCTGAGGCTAACAGCTGCCAAGGTTGCAATCAAAATTAATTGAGCGACTCAGAGCTCAGTGCCAGCTCATATGTGTGTAAATATGAACATGCAGATGTGTACATACATACTTACACCCACACACACACATACACACCCATACGAGTGCGTCGTACATTGGGATGTGTTTGTGTGTGTCAAAGCGAGCGTGGGCGTCCACACATCGACCCACAAAAAAACACACTGCTCTGACAAGTGGCGGACCGTCAGCATGTTTATTTGGTAAGAGTCGGCAACAGAAGCATTTTTGTAAAAAGCATCGAATTTATGAGAACATAATGGACCAGATGTATTTCGCCGCACATCGAAGATCCTATGCTCTAATACAGAAAGTGTATGAGAACTTGTAGGCAAGAACACACCCTATATGCAGACGCATACAAAAGACGTGTTTTACGCGTACTTCCTTGGGTAATCGTTTATTAAAACAAAGGAATGACTGAGTATCAAAATCTCATATTTTCACTGAATTTCAGATGACTCAATAGCTTGTTATACTCTTCATCGAAAGAGTATTAAAACAAAGAAGCAGCTGCTTTTCTTTTGGCTGATACAAACAACTGTTGCTCGTAAATATGAAAAAATGGCTTTAAAACAACAGACGAAATCACAACTAAGCTGCTTTCATCGTTATTCCATTCCCCTCTCCCCATCACACTTCACAACGGGTATCAATAATTATGTTCAAGGGAACCTCACTTGAATCGAGGCCAATTGCACATTGGCTCCCACCACCCAGAAATTTGTATCTGCTTTATACGAGTATCTAACAGATTCTCTTGTATTTCCCGCATACATTTCTTGTCTAAATGCTCCCATTTTATTTATCCCAGCTCTATTTCAAGTTTATCATTTTTTTTCTATTATGGTTGGTATATAAACTCTCTTAACGAGTTTTCAATAAGCAAAGCAAACAACAATTTGATTAATTTCTAATTAGATTCAAAAGCTCACAGATAAATACACAATCATCAATATAAGCTAAGTTTTTGATTAATGTTTAATTTAAGAAATGCTTCTCCTTATCGTTAGTACTTTCCGCACAAAATCGGTTAATAGGGTAATCAAATTTGCAAGACCGGTTGGTAATTTGTTGTGTAACGCATTGAGAAGCATTTTCGAAACCCAACTTTCTTTTTATTCTTAACGGCCGGACACACAGGCGGAGAAGTATTGCAAAAGCCCAATATACTCTTTCTCCTTCTGGAAATAGATTGCGAATAGAGTATACTAAAAAAAAAAATTATATACCCTTGCATTTTTAAACTTAATTCGTAAGGAAAGGTAACGTAAGGCACCATTTTACATAATTCTACTAAGGAAATTTAAAAACATCGCTTTAAGCTAAACAATTATAAGAAGTTTCCGTGGGTCGAAACTATATCCAAAAGAAGTAAAACCGACATAAAATATTAGTATAAGCAAAAAGTGTTAAAAAAAAAAACAGATTTTGTTATACTACCTAGCTTTAAGACATATGTATGTATGTAAATAGCCGAAGTCCCAAGCAGCCAGTGCTTTTATTCCCAGGTTGGCCATAGTTAATCCAACTTAATCAAAAAAAAAAAAAAAAACTTTTTACATCCGATTGCTCTTATAGCAGCTATAATATTGTGACAGGATCAGGCCCGTTCTGAAATATGTAGTGTCTGTCATTAAAATAAGCATATATGTCAAGTTTCTCCACGATCTCTTTAAAACTAAGAGACAAGTTCGAATAATGACTATATTAACAAAGCTCTTCGTCCTGATTAATAAAACCTATTCTTAGGGGCCGAAACTTCAATGCGTTACACAATTGAAAACATAATTAATATAGCTCTCCTCTCCCTCAATTTCAAAGCCAAAATCACAAAATTTGATAAACGGCTTAAAGACAGCTTTGCCAATTTGATTAAACAAATGCTTGCAATGCTCAGTTTATCCCAAAACTTGAGCCACCAAAATAGATTAACAAATAAACTCAAAGGATGAGGATGACTGAATGCTCATTCCCGAGAGTGGAAATAAAGTAAGCGTCTATCGGAGTCGTTAGCTAAGGAATTCAATTTATTTACTTGTCTCATTTAGTTTTGTGTTTGTGTCCATTTCATCAATATCTGGTTAGTACTTGTAGGTCTATTTACCGATGTTAAAATTTTATTAACTGTATGGGGTATACAGTTTGGCATTGGTGTGAGCGCTAACTGCCCATTTGTGGCGAGTGTTGGTAAACGAGTCAGTGTTTTTGCAATTCACATATTTAACGGATATTGCGACAAGCAGTTTGCATAAATGTCCACGGCATCGAGCGAGACAACATGTACATCAGCTACATGTTTCAATGACCTAAATATCAACTAGCCAGTAATTACAAAGTCATACAGTATATGGTTATTGATGTATACTCGTATACAAAATGTATCAGTATCCATCACAAAACACCAGCAGTGCTACTGTGAAAGGCAATGGCGAATAGCAGAATTGAGACGCTGTGTGCTGTCCAATGTGTACCATTAAGATTCGCATTACTATTTCAATCTAACCCACATCATTTTGTGCTGTTACTATTTGCTGACTTATGCAGTGTGGTATTTTCCTCCGTGCTGCTACAAAATAATTCCCCCCCGTTGCTTGGCTGGGAATATTTATCTCCGTCTGGCGCCAACAACTGCAAGACAAACAATTTTCAATTTAAATAATTTTGCGTGCATATCTATGTTTTTTAGTTATACTCCGCTCGCTTTAGCTATCCCCCAGCAGCCAGTTCAGTGAAATAGTTGAATACATACTATTAAGATAAAAAAAAATATTACAAAAATATGCGAGCTGCAGGCAATTTGCGATATAAACTCATATAAATCCATGAAGAAATAAACGAGTCAACTGTTATTGTGTATGTGTTTTGAATGCGTATCTATAAATGTATCTTCTGCTATGCTAACCATTTTATTTCACCCCAGGCTGTTTACTAATAAGTCGCACCATTTGCATTGTAGATTTGGCCCGCACTTTTATATCCCATTCCGTGCAACTGCAGCATGTAAACAGTTTCTTGTATCATCTTTTGGCTAATAGTCAACATTTGTTGAGTTTATTTTCAAAATTTACCATCCATTTCCGTTGTGTGCCTACGCAAAATGGTTGTTTTTTTCCCTGGCACAAATTTCATGACAGCTGGCATATGTTGCCCATCGGCTTCAGGTTCAATAAATACACCGCGAATATAATATATATTTATATTTTTATTTTTATTGTGGTATGTGCATATATTTTTTATGTGTGGCTAATTTTGCACAGCATGTTTCATTTATTTTCTGTTAGTTTCGCTGGCATTTATTATGTGCTGCTGTCAATCAGTTTAATATCTTGTTTATAATTATAATTATTATTTATAGTTCTAATTAAATCTTATATTTTTTTATCATCAATATTGCTTTATCTAGATTTAATCTATCCCAACTAAGGATTCTGCTGCCTGACATGGCGTAGTAGAGCTTAATTGTTGTACACGTGTTGCATTTAAGCGTATTTCAATAAGTTGTGTCAAATGTGTGAAGCTTAGGTTATACTGTTTAGAATATTAGTTTATTGTGTACAAGCTGGCAAAACGACAGCGTTGCCCGGTGAAATATTTACATTAAAATGCATTATGTTGAATTTGAACATAAATCCCGCCCGCGAGTAGTCGTTTTTAAATAGTTGAGCCATATGCCCAATGACTTTTTTGTAGGGCGATGAAAATATTTTCCCGAAAATCAAAATCATTTGACCTATTATAAATTATTTTCGATTTTACTTTTGAAAATAAATACTACTAAAATTCTAGAATATTACTAAAATTCCAACTATTTCCCGCTCGTTGTGTTGACCCCCAAAGTACCGAGCATATTATACCCTAGCAGGGTATTATAATTTTGTCTCGAAATTTGTAATGGACTGAAGGAGACATTTCCGAACCAACAAAGTATATATATTCTGAATCAGCATGAATAGCCGAGTGGATATAGCGATGTCCGTCTGTCCGTCTGTTTCTATGCGAATGAGTATCTTAGCCTTAAAGCTATCGTAATGAAACTTGGCACAGACCCTTCTTTTCACTCCTGTACCCATAAAATGGGTAAAAAGGGGGTACTAAATCTGTGCAAATGTATGTAACAGGCAGAAGGAGACATCTCCGACCCTATAAAGTATATATATTCTTGATCAGTATTAAAAGAGATTTCGATTTGGCCATGTCCGTCTGTCTGTCCGTCTGTCCGTCCGTATGTATGAACGCGTCGATCTCAGCAACTATAAGAGCTAGAGACACCATATTTGAAATGTAGGTTCCTGTATACCATACGCAGATCAAGTTTGTTTCATATTTCAGATATCTCCCCCGTCCCACGCAAATCGATTAAAACCGTTTTACAGTAACAATTTTCAAGATATAGCTTTAAGATTTGGCATGTACAATACTTTAGTCTCTCTTAATCTACTGTCCAAATTTCAAGTCGATTGAATAATAAATACGGAAGTTATTTACGAAAGAAGATTCAATGATGCAGCGAGAGGGGGAAGAAGAAGCACAGCCACCAATTAAATTGCCTCGCTTGCGCTGTCGCTTTTGCCGCCTGTGTGTGTGCGTCTTTGTGTATGTGTGTGTGTATGTGTAAGTGGACGTAGATGTGATTGAATGTTTTAGACCTGGGTACAGGGAGTTTTGTAGTCGGGTATACTCGACTATAGCATTCTTACTTGTTTCTTTTGCTGGCAGTACATATATCGGAACCGGCCGGATCGGACCACTATAACATATAGCTGCCATAGGGTCGAAGACTATGTTTTTGGGACAGTCTTAGAGAGTTTATGCAATTCTGACCAAATTTGGTCAAAATCGGACCAAAATCTGACCAACTTTCTTGTACATACAAATGTTTTATCCAAACTAAGAGAGAGTTTTATTATAATTCAAATAGTTTCATATAATTTTATCAAAATTGGAGCAATCAGACAAAAATTAAGTTTTCTATAAAATGAATTCCTGGTAAGGTATATACATACATAGGTTCGGCACTCAGAAGATAGCTGTCCTTTCTTGTTGTGTTTTGCTTTGTAAATTAGTATAAGGCCATTCGCATGAAAAACGAAAATGCAGAATTCCAGTGTTCATGCATTTTCCAAAATCAGAATGTGTCGAATTATTTAATGTGAGGTACTTTTAAAATGAGTTTGAAAATAATCGGACAATAATCAAAAGAGTCTTATACATTAGTTTTCCGCGAATTTTCCGATTTCGGGGTAGATTTTCCAACACCTTTGCGCAGCCTCTCCTTTATATTTTTGTGTAGAGACCCCATTTGCCGCCCATAGCGGGAAGAGATTTTCCAAAATCGGTGACATATATATTTGGAAAAGATTTTTCGTATAAATCTTAAAAATGAGTCAAATTTTTACTCCCTGTACGCATAAAATGGGAAAAAGGGGGTATTACATCTGTGCAAATGTATGTAACAGACAGAAGGAGACATCTCCGACCCTATAAAGTATATATATCTTGATCAGTATCAAAAGAGATTTCGATTTGGCCATGTCCGTCTGTCTGTCCGTCTGTCCGTCTGTCCGTATGAACGCGTCGATCTCAGCAACTACAAGAGCTAGAGACACCAAATTTGAAATGTAGGTTCCTGTATAGCATACGCAGATCAAGTTTGTTTCATATTTCAGATATTCCCCCGTTCCCCGCAAATCGATTAAAACCGTTTTACAGTAACAATTTTCAAGATATAGCTTTAAGATCTGGCATGTACAATACTTTAGTCTCTCTTAATCTACTGTCAAAATTTCAAGTCGATCGGATAATAAACACGGAAGTTATTCACGAAAGAAGATTCAGTAATGCAGCGAGAGGGGGAAGAAGAAGCACAGCCACTTTTGCCGCCTGTGTGCGTGCGTCTTTGTGTATGTGTGTGTGTATGGGTAAGTGGACTTAGATGTGATTGGATGTTTTAGACCTGGGTCAGGAGTTTGTAGTCGGGTATACTCGACTATAGCATTCTTACTTGTTAATACTATTATATATATATATATATAATATATTTAATACTATATATATATATATTAATACTATTACTATGTTGTCCCATAGTATAACTACATGCAGAAACAAGTAAGAATGCTATAGTCGAGTAAACCCGACTACAAAACTCCCTGTACCCAGGTCAAAAACTTCCAATCGCATCTACGTACACATACACACACACATACAAACAAACATACACAAAAGACGCACACACACGAGCGACAGTTCGAGCGCAGAGCAAGCGAGGCATTTTAAGTGGTGGCTGTGCTTCTTCTTCCCCTTGCGCAGCATTACTGCATTTTCTTTCGTTAATAACTTCCGTGTTTATTATCCGAACGACTTGAAATTTGGACATAAGATTAGGAGTGACTAAAGTATTGCACATGCCAAATCCCAAAGCTATATCTTAAAAATGTTTCCTGTAAAACGGCTTTTATCGAATTGCAGGGGAACGGGGGAGGTATCTCAAATCTAAAATAAACTTGACCTGCTCCCGCTATACACGAATTAACATTCCAAATTTGGTGTCTCTAGCTCTTATAGTTGCTGAGATCCTTGCGTTCATACATACGGACGGACAGACGGACAGACAGACGGACATGGCCAAATCGAAATCTCTTTTGATACTGATCAAGAATATATATACTTTATAGGGTCGGAGATGTCTCCTTCTGCCTGTTACATACATTTGCACAGACTTAGTACCCCCTTTTTACCCATTTTATGGGTACAGGGAGTAAAAAGTGTCGTTCAGATTTTGCAAGTTTGTTTCTTGTTTAAAAATATTATTTGCTTGTCTATTAAGTAGGAGAATGTGGTATATGCTCGTGTAGTTTGTTTTGTTTATTCAGCCAAAAAAGAGTTCTGTCTGTAGTAAAACCATCATTTTAAATGTTTTCTGCATATTTATCTGTTGACACTCTAAGATCACAATAGCCATGTTAATATAAAAATAACAAAACGCATTTAATAGTAAATGCATGCCAAAAATTATGATTGTTTGCAATTTCGTGCTTATATTATCCATCATTTGAAAATCGTTTAATTTTGCTGTCAGTAGCAACAATGACGTGTGTAAACTAAATTATAAACAATGTGTATAAATATTTGGTTACATTATATGCTAACACGAGAGCATACAAACAAACCAAATAACGTTCCGCACACACATATTTATACATAAAACACTTATATATGGATGTGTGTCTGTAAATGCAAATGAAATTTACTTGTCTCCTGCAAGAAAGTGCATTAAAACATAAACATCTCCTACTCCTCTGGCTTAAAAACATCCTCCAAATTGTTCTTCATCTCAGTTAAAAATGAGCAATTCCTGTGCCTGAGGCGCTGTGACTGAGTCACAGAACAGTCTCATCTCAGCTCAGACATTGACAGTCACAGACCCGATAACAGTAACATTCCCCATAACAGTAACAGTCACGATATTACCAGCTGTCAATGCTGATTTTCAAACCATCGGATTTCATTCGATATTACTCTCTTACCTTTTTCGAACTGGCATGGTATCAAGAAACAAAAATGATCCCTACTGCCCCGGAAAAATTGTTCCCATCCCGATCCTGTCCTTTCCCATTTTTCCCCCTAAGGTATACCGCGACTTTTAAGTACCGCCCGTACTCCTTATGGCATGAATATTAGCTTTAAACGTTTCCTATTGTTTCCTTTCATCCACTGGTGCACACTTTTATGGTCGAACCAAATTTTACAACGCCAAGCTATTAATTTAGAGTTGCTTTCATATTGCAGAACTATACTATTTATATACTAATCTACACAAAGTTTTTCAGAGCACGAAAGGAATTTTGGGACCGGTGAAACGATAGGGATATGCACGCCAATCCCATAGAACTTTTCGGGACCGGTGATACCCAACATATTCAACATTTGGCCAAGTTTTTATCGTGAGATTCAATTCGATGACTCAAATGTAATTACATAGTCTTAAGTCACATACATTGTCAAGCGAATATTTATATTTGGGAACAGGACGACACATAGTCACAGTCACTGATATTTGGAAGCATAAGTCACAGGGTTCTTACTGTGACTGCAAAGAAGCAATATCACTCATCTCATATGGGAGTAGCGACTCTGTCTATGTATGTGTTGTCTTTGTAATCACTTTATTTTGTTTATGTGAACGCAGTTAAGTGTGTCTATATGCGTGTGTGTGACAGTGTACATAGTAAATAAATTGCAAAAATATCTTAAAGGTTGCCACGTCGCTCTCAAGTCTTAGCTCAAGCTCCCCGCTGGCAACAGGCAAATGAAATAAAACTTAAGGCAGCGACAAAGGGGAAGGGCAAGACAAGGAGTATAAACTCGCTCGAGGATTTGTAAAACTTATCGTAGACATCATTATGCGACAATTTCTCATCCTCACGCCCGCTCACCCAGCTGCTCCACTCCCGCACCGCCCGTTGCCCCTGTTGACCCCACCAGGCAACAGCAGCTGCAACATGCAACTGACTCCTGTGCTGGCATTTTTGCATTTCACGTCTTACATTGGCAAAATCGTTTTAAAAATGCAAAAAATCCTCTAAATTATTCAAAACATAAGCAAGCCATGATATATTATAGGAAACTAACAAAACCCTTACTGTGTGGAACTGAAGAGCTCTGCATTATGTCCTGGCAGCACTTCGGAGCTGAAGGTAGTTAACATGAACGTCTCTGGAAGATTGCATTAAATTCCAAATTGATTGTTCAGCACTAAGTGCAGCTGATAGCATTTAAATATGAGCTGAAAGTACTTACTGACTTCTAGAACTATCTGGGAATGTGTTGTTGTGGATAAACTTAGACGATGGAGAAGGAAGCATTTAAATGTTATGCCACATGGGTGTATTTATGCAGTTAGAACACTGTTTGTGCTGACAGACTGACTGGCAGATTGGTGATAATCTGCGCACAAAGCAGCCTTCTGCATTTTTCACAGTATTTTCATAGTGTTTAGTTAGTTTTCCTAAATAAATCATATTTTATAAAATATAAATATTGGTTGGTATATTCGTTTATTGGCTGTTGGCCGACTTTCTTTTAAATTATAGGGAAATTTAAAAGATTGCCGGCTCGGGGTCTGTAAATAAATTAAAATTTTGCTGCAGCAAAACTTTGCCCCAAGATACAGAACAATTGAAATATATTGCACACTTTTGGGCGAACATGCAAAATGGATTAGGAAAATACACTTGAATGAAATACTGCCAGTCTCGAGATCAATAAAAACTAAAGCTAATACATTTGCAACGACCGCTCAGCTTCCCCACTCAGCACTTGGCAGCCATAAAAACGTGCAAAATGAATCATTATAAATAACAATAAGCGAGACGTAAGCCATATTTTAGCCATAATAGCTAATAAAACACACAGAAAAGTGGCCAAGAGTGCCGACCAGTAGGCCTGGTAATCATGCAAGCATAACAGCGGCATGCCCATGTCCGACTACATTTCAAATGATAAAGGCCTACCGCAAAAAGGTTGCACGCCTAACAATAAAATGAATTCACAAAAAATATAACAAAAAACACCAAACATAAAACAGACAGGAACAGAACCCCGCCTTGACATTCAAACCGAGCCAAAAGAAGGCCCAAATGGAAAATAACGCCCTCGGATTGCTTTTCGTGTTCATTCAGCCGTCGGTCTCTGCGTCTTCTACCTTCCTGTTATCCACGTGGTCATGGGCAGAATGCAATGTACGACCGAGACTGGGGCACTCTGGGCAGCTCTGGACAGTACCCAGCGCCAATTGTGACTGTGACTGCGACTTTTGCTCATATATTTCACGCTTGAACGTCTTTGGGGTCAAACAAATCCGATTTACATGCAAATAAATAAAATTCATGTCGAACTTCGAGTTGCAGACAATAAATTATTGAGTGCGCCTCAGCAGACCCTGGAAGAAGACGAAACAAGTAGGAATGCTTTAACCGAGTATACCCGACTTCGAGTTTCCCTGTACATGGACCTAAGCCTTCCAAAAGACATAAGTCATATATGTACAGCATTGAACAAGTTTCTTGAATAATTTCTGTGTTCATTATCTCATACAAATTTGGAAAACTGATTTAAAAGCACTTAGGACGCATGCGTAAAGAAAATTAAGACTCTCTCTTTGGAATTGTCTTTATAACGCGATTTTAACAATTTGCGGCGGTGTGGATGGCTTTTAAAAAAGAAAGTGGACTTATCTTCAGCTGTAATAATCCCAAAGACAGACGGACAGGTCCAGATCGAATAGGCTATTGATGATGATCAAGTATATATATTCTTTATAGGGTCGGAAATGACTCCTTCTGACTGTTATATGCATAGTACCGCCTTAATCTTTGATGGGCATAGGGTGTAAAAAGTGCAAATAAAACAAAAGACATGCAATACCCAATACACTCATCGAACCGCACACATTAATTTTTTGACTTTCGCTTTTTGAGCAGGTCACGTAACTACGCGCTGTGAAATTGTATTTATTATGAATAAGATGTGATCTGCAGATTTTCCACATCCTTTGCCAACGCACCACACCAATATGTACACAAAACTGTACTTCAATTTGTCTACAGAAAATATATTGCTATATATAGTATAACTTTACTGAAAGGCTCAGCATTATGACTCTGCACTGACCCTGACTTAAAATTATAGATATGCTCATTATACCCTGTACCCATAGAACTTATAAAGCATATATATTCTTAATCAGCATCATCAGCCAAGTCGATCTGACCTTGACAGTCCGTCTGACGATCTGAGGAACTATAAGAGCTAGAGATTCCAAATTTGGAATGTAGGTTCCAGTATGCCAAATTTCATGGGTGAGCGGGAACCCACAATTCGATAAAATCGTTTTACGGAAAAAATGTTGAGGATATAACCTTGGGCATTTATAGTACTTGGGTAATTTCTAGTTGATCAGGAAACATCAAACATACGAGAGTACAGGGTGTCTCTTAGTCAAGTGTACTGGACTAAGGCTTTCTTACATTAAAAATCAAAACTGCATGAAAAAATTAATATTGGCAGCTACGGATGTAGAAAACATCGATTCATAAATTGTAAACGATTTATTTATCACGAAAAGCACTTGATAGAACTGGAATCCTTCAGGCGGCTTCTTTAAATTGATCGCCTTTTAAACCCAAGTGACCATTGATAATGTGAAGAATCGATAATCAGAATCATCGAATATTTTTGATTTATGTACATCCCTAATGCCAACAATTTCAATAACCCAATTATTGACCTATGTAAAAAGTGTGGGACAAACTTATGCGCTTAGTTTGCCGGTAATAAAACCACGGAAGCCACGAAATGAATAAATAACAAAGATGACAAAATGCTAAACTACGGTAACTAAAACACAGAGCGAAATAACGGACCAAGATATAAAAAACGATTATATTTTATTATTTTAAAATCGTCAGAAGGAGAGCTAGCTGAAGAAGTGGCAGCCGACATTGTTGTTGCTATTTTGAATGACTTTTGTTGTTGCACAGGTAACTGTCTCTTGCCCCTCCTGTGCTGCCTGTGACGAGAATGTAAATTACCCGGAAAATGCGACATATACAGAAACAACAGCTACAACAAGAAGGGGCAAGCACATCGCATCAGCAGCTAGCAGTAACAGGGCTGCAGGGCGGGGCTGTTGCCGCAAATGGCTGCTACTGTCAACTAAAGTGTAAAAAAATGGCAGCTTGAGCGCTGAAAGCACCGGAAGCAGCCCACACGGGCAAGCCGAGCTCTCGCTCTCGGTCTCGCTCCATGTTCTTGCCCCAGCAGACAACAATGGAACATAATGGCGGTAACATTGAGTGCCTACATAAGTCCATTTAATTTGAATATTTTACGTTCGCAACTTAGACGCCCCACCTGTGCATAAGTTCCTTTTTCCCTGTGTTTGTTATGTGATTTAATACGCCATTGGAGAAAGAAGTGTCAACAAAACTGCGCCCAAATTGTGTGGCGCCATAAGACAGACAAGAAAACCCAAAATCTTGAGCACGTGTTGCAGTTGTCAAGTGTCAGAGCCAACTAGATGGGAACTAGGGCTAACTGCGTGTTCTACGAGTTTGGCGCAGTGGCAACCGGAAAAGGAAATGGCGGCATTGCGCGAGGGTGAGCTTCTAATCACCAAAATGATAAATTGACGTTATCGTTGTGTCGTTAATGTGAAGTCTCCCTTGGTTACGGCAGGTTCGCATCTGTAGCTTGTGCTTATCATTGAAACTCTAATATCTATGTGTCGAAGGAGTTTTGTTGATTTGAAGAAAAAATATTTAAGTAGCCGAGTTGTGGCAATGTATATCGATAGAGCTATGTTAATTAAGTATTTATAAATATATAAACGGAAGTATGAGAAAATTATATTTGAAAATTGTATGAAAATCTCAGTATGCCCCAACATTTTACCACTCATGTTGTTTCATATTTCATTTTTTTATAGTATCGAAATATTTAAATAAATCAAACACATTTGCTTACAAATATCAACAAATTTTAAAAAGGGGTATTAAATCTGTGCAAATACACATATATACATATGTAACAGATATAGGAAGACATATGCGACCCTATAAAGTATATGACTTTGGTTTTAAACGACGCGTCTCAAAATTAGAAAGCGAATTCCGGCGGCGGAACAAGACTTTATTGTCGAAATAATGAAATGAATGCAAATAAAAGTTGACCGATATGCGTATATCGACAAGAAAATTGAAAATTGATAATTTTGGAAAACATCAAAAACTTACCGGAGTTGCCAGACTGTTGAATATAAAACCCCACAAACCCCACTTCGATCTCGACACTTCATAAATTGACGGCATACACCAACAGGTGTACCAAGTTTGGTTGCTCTAGCTTAAAGATAAAGGCAAAAAAATTGCGTTCATACGGACAGACGGACATTTCGCAAACCCAATATACTATTTTCCCTTCGGGAACATAGTATAAAAATCTTCCGACTCATAGTTCACCGAACTCGGGAAGGGAACTCGGGAACAAGGAACACCCTTGGCGGCAAAAGGGGCTTAAAACGGCAATTTTTTACACCGATTTTGGATAATGCACGCGCACGGTCGGGTTTTTGCGAAATTCAACTTTTTTGGTTATCGTATGTTCTGTTAAAAGTATGCTTACCGATTTTGGAAATTCTACCCCCACCCATGGAAAATTGTTTAAAGCTTTTTTGGTGGATTTCTTACCATTGTCGTAAGTAGTCAAATTAAACGCTATTAATTTTAATCAATATAGTTCACCGTGCAACGCTGGATTTATACCAACTAATTAAATTCGTAATTGGTAATGAGCAGCTGCATGACACCTTTATGTTTTCTCATCAGATCAGCCTTACTCAAAAGCTAAAGCGGCAAGTTTTTGAAACCTAATGGGATATGATTTAGGTATAAATAATTTTAACGGGCAAGGCCTGTCAAAACCAGCTAGTAAATACATTAATCTATATATATAAAAGAGTTCGTGCTGACTGACTGACTGATTGGCAATCATAGCACAGCCCAAACAGTAAAAGCTAGGATGCTGAAATTTTCACAGTAGGTTCCAACTATGATGAAAATGCACGTTATGACGGGATTTTGGAAAATTCCACCCACAAGCGTGAAAAATCCCGGAAAACTGTTGTATGAAACTTTTTTGTTTACCATCAGATCGGCGTCAAACTCATATTTAAAGATTTACATAAAAATTAATTTGACACATATTTCACCGATTTTGGAAAATTAGCCCCACTGGGCGGAAAATGGGGGTCTCAAGGTTGTATGGGCAAGAGGCTAATTTTAATGCGATTACCTTCAAATTCATTTTCATAGCTCTTTACGTAAAATAATTCGACACGTGTATCAGCGATTTTGGAAAATTCAGCCCTATGGTCGGAAAATTGGTGGACAACTCTGGCATTTGACATTTTTAATTTTCATGCGAATGGCTTCAAACACATTTTAAATTTTCTATGCGAAAAAATAATAGGCGAAGTGGTCAAAGGTTTTGGAAAATCTTCCCGCACAATCGGAAAATTCGAGGAAAACTGTTGTATGAAACTTTTATTACTATCGTCCGATTGGCCTCAAACTCACTTTCAAGGGTCTACACATTAACTAATTTGACAAATGTACCAGCGATTTTTGAAATTTCAGCCCCATGATCGGAAAATTAGCGGAAAACTCTGTCATTCGACATTTTTAATTTTGATCCGATTGGCTTCAAACTCATTTTCAAGGGTCTACACAAACTCATAATAGGCGCGGTGCCCAAAGATTTTGGAACATCTGCCCCCATGTTCGGAAAATTCGCGGAATACTGTTGTATGCAACTTTTTTGATTATCGTCCGATTGACTTCAAACTCAGTTGTGGCTGTGCTTCTTCTTCCCTTGCGATGAAGAACTGAATCTTCTTTCATGAATAACTTCCGTGTTTATTATCCGATCGACTTGAAATTTGGACAGTAGATTAGGAGTGACTGAAGTATTGCACATGCCAAATCCCAAAGCTATATCTTGAAAATTGTTACTGTACAACGGTTTTTATCGAATTGCGGGGGAACGGGGGAGATACCTGAAATATGAAACAAACTTGATCTGCTTATGCTATACAGGTACCTACATTCCAAATTTGGTGTCTCTAGCTCTTGTAGTTGCTGAGATCGACGCGTTCATACGGACAGACGGACAGACAGACGGACATGGCCAAATCGAAATCTCTTTTGATACTGATCAAGAATATATATACTTTATAGGGTCGGAGATGTCTCCTTCTGTCTGTTACATACATTTGCACAGATGTAATACCCCTTTTTACCCATTTTATGGGTACAGGGAGTAAAAATATGCAGGCTTTCAGAAAACAAATATGTTGTTAGAAGACATTGGACATTTCGGCAAAAAATGCCTCAGTCGGATAATAAAATTGTCAGAAATTTATATCAGCGACACATGAAATCAAGACAACAATCTTGGAATGTTGAAAATTGGATTGGGCGACACTAATGTCACTTTGAATAGAAAAGTAACATGCCTATAAACAACAAAAAATATCATGTGTATGTAGTGATGGCAAAAATTGCATTAATCGATTATTGAATCATATGATTAATTTAAGCCGAGCGATAATTAACCGCGATTAATCGAACAAAAACGAAAAAAATTCATTAATCAAATCATTTTTTTAAATTTGCACCAATTTTTGATATTTTACATGTGAATGTGTAATGCAAAGGCTATTTGATACCAACAACAATTATCAAATACATAATAGTGCACATAAATGAACCTTTTCACTCAACTTTAATCAATCTTTGCATATTGCTCCTCCACCTTTTATCTTGAATTTACGCGCAAATAGTGATGCGAAAAACTGAGCATATAATCGATTAACATTTCAATTAATCGAAACCCATTATGCGATAAAATTAAATCGTGAGTTTAGACAACATAATCGATTAATGTATATCATATAATGAATCGTGCCATCTCTATATGTATGTGTGTAACTTACTTCAGCGCTATATAAACAGCTTGAACTTGAATGTTGTGGGACTGGGTAATGTAGGGCACTGGCAATAAAAAAATGCCACGCAACCAATAAACATGTTCATTTTACGCCACGTGAACCGGATATAATACTAAATAAGGCGGAATTGAGAATAACATTACAAGAATTGAAAGGAAAACAAACGTCATCAACATCAACATTTCTTTTCCGACTTTTCTGCTTGTTAGCTAGTATGTTTGTTGTTTTATTGCTGGTGCGCATGTGTGTTACTTTTTGGCTGCTATAGTAAATTTTAAAGTGTAATAAAACGTGTCGCGAAAGTCTTCCGGCCTGAGAATTTTATACTATGTTCCCGAAGGGAAAATAGTATATTGGGTTTGCG
This sequence comes from Hirtodrosophila confusa, assembly GCA_035043065.1. Classification (NCBI taxonomy): domain Eukaryota; kingdom Metazoa; phylum Arthropoda; class Insecta; order Diptera; family Drosophilidae; genus Hirtodrosophila; species Hirtodrosophila confusa. The sequence goes on from JAWNNI010000045.1 coordinate 206,089, forward strand.
AAATGTCCGTCTGTCCGTATGAACGCAATTTGTTTGCCTTTATCTTTGAGCTAGAGCAACCAAACTTGGTACACATGTTGGTGTATATCGTCAATTTATGAAGTGTCGAGATCGAGATTTTGGACCCCCCCACCCCTCCCCCACAAAGGAGCAAAATCTATATCTCTCACCCCTGTGCAGTTTTTTTCGCGTCTCTTTCTGAACACACAAATAACCAAATTATATAGGACTGGGAACATATATTCTGCAGTCGGTGCGTCCGACTGCAACGTTCTTAATTGTTTTACCAGGCGTCGTGCCTGGCACGTCAAGATGTAATATATATTATTGGGCATAATTGCTTAGTTTGGCTTCAGTAGCCAAATTACATTTATGAATTTAGACACCTATTGATTAATCTTAGTATAAGTACTTCGTATAGTTGCTAGTAAATATTGAAACTAGTGATACTCCGCATTGCCCGGTGGAGTACTAAAATTCAAATTAATTCTATTAAGCTTTGCTACCTGCGTCAATACTAAGAAATACATAAGTGCAGCAAAAGCTTTGATAATTTAACTGACCGTGGGTGTAGATTTTCCTAACTTTTATGCCGAGTTTTGTTTTTTATGTGGTGGTTATGATCGGCATCTTGCGATTTTATCCAACTATGTATTGAGTTTAACATGCCATGATCTACATATTTACAGTTCGTAGATGTTAACTAAAGACTAACATTACATAAGTTAAAACGCTGGAGAGAATAACGAGATGAGCAGGTTGTAACTGAGGGTGAATCCAAGGAATAAACGAACGAAAATGAAAACGGCCGTCATTAAAGCTGGCCCAAAAGCAAGGTAAAATTGCGTATACGCCGTGTTCACGAAAAAACACTTGAAATCGCTCAGTTAAAACGGAAATTGTGTTGCTCTCTCTCTGTTACAGGGTGTAAATTGCCAAAAGGATACAATTTAGAACGTCTTTAAGCCAATGGCTATGCATACCAACAACCTTTTTTTGAAAATTTTTACTCCTGTACCAATAAAACGGTAAAAAGGGGGTACTAAATCTGTGCAAATGTAACAGGCAGAAGGAGACATCTCCGACGCTATAAAGTATATATATTCTTGATCAGTATCAAAACAGATTTCGATTTGGCCATGTCCGTCTGTCCGTCCGTCCGTCTGTCCGTCTGTCCGTATGAACGCGTCGATCACAGCAACTATAAGAGCTAGAGACACCAAATTTGGAATGTAGGATCCTGTATACCATACGCAGATCAAGTTTGTTTCATATTTCAGAAATCTTCCCCGTTCTCCCGCAAATCGATAAAAACCGTTTAACAGTAACAATTTTCAAGATATAGCTTTAAGATTTGGCATGTACCATACTTAAGTCACTTTTAATCTACTGTCCGAATTTCAAGTTGATCGGATAATAAACACGGAAGTTTTTTAACAAACAAGATTCAGTGCTGCTTCGCGGGGGGAAGAAGAAGCACACCCACCATTAAAAATACCTCGTTTGCGCTGTGGCTCTTTGTGTATGTGTGTGTATGTGTAAGTGTACGAAGACGCGATCGGAAATATTTGACCTGGGTACAGGGAGTTTTGTAGCCGAGTATACTCGACTATAGCATTCTTACTTGTTTTGTATGAAAATCTTTGTTGTTTGTGAAGATATTTCCTGAAACTCACCCAAGCCGAGTCTTTGAATAGATTATCCCATCTAACTAAATTTCGTCAAAGTCGGACCAATATCATATTGCTGCCAAAGGCACAATCGCGTGAGAAATGAGTGTTTCTATGAAAACTTTTCTATACTGTTTCAAAACTTTTTTTTTTAGAAAAGAATATATTGGGCTTGTGCAATGTCCGTCTGTCTGTCCGTATGAACGCAATTTTTTTCCTCATCCTTAAAGCTAAAGCAAGCAAACTTGGTACACATTTGGTGTTTACCCTCGGTTCATAAACTCTAAAATATAAAGTGTCAAAGTCGCAAATACTAGATGGTTATACACCGGATTAAAGTGCATTATGTTGAACTTGTCTACTTTCTTCAATCTCAAGAAATACACGAAATTTACGCACTTCGAATTTTTTATGCAGATTTGTCCAGAAGGTTAACATTAGTCTGTGTGCCAAATTTGGTGACTCTACCGGTAAAGGTATGAGAGATATACATATTGCTCCTTTGCGGGGAGGGGATGGGGGGTCAAAATTTTTTTGCTTCAAATCTGTTGGGAATCTCAACATTAGTCTGTATGCCAAATTTGGTGACTATAGCTTTAAAAATGGGAAAGATACAGGTTTTCCCCAAATTGCGGGGGAGGGGGTGATTGGTCGATCTCGACACTTCATAAATTGACGATATACACCAACATGTGTACCAAGTTTGGTTGCGCTAGCTCAAAGATAAAGGCAAACAAATTGCGTTCATACGGACAGACGGACAGACAGACATTTCGCATACCCAATATACTATTTTACCTTCGGGAACATAGTATAACAAGTAAGAATGCTATAGTCGAGTATACCCGACTACGAAGCTCCCTGTACCCAGGGCAAAAATTTCCGATCGCATCTACGTACACTTACACATACACACACACATACACAAAAGACGCACTCACACGAGCACAGCTCAAGCGCAGCGAGAGCGAGACATTTTACGTTGTGGCTGTGCTTCTTCTTCCCCCGCGCTGAAGCACTGAATCTTCTTTCGTGAATAACTTCCGTGTTTATTATCCGATCGACTTAAAATTTGGGCAAGAGATTAAGAGAGACTAAAGTATTGTACATGCCAAATCTTAAAGCTGTATCTTGAAAATTGTTACTGTAAAACGGTTTTAATCGATTTGCGGCGGAACGGGGGCAGATATTTGAAATATGAAACAAACTTGATCTGCGTATGGTATACAGGAACCTACATTCCAAATTTGGTGTCTCTAGCTCTTGTAGTTGCTGAGATCGACGCGTTCATACGGACAGACGGACAGACAGACGGACATGGCCAAATCGAAATCTCTTTTGATACTGATCAAGAATATATATACTTTATAGGGTCGAGATGTCTCCTTCTGCCTGTTACATACTTTTGCACAGATGTAATACCCCCTTTTTACCCATTTTATGGGTACAGGGAGTAAAAATATAGCCTTGGGATTTGGCATGTATAATACTTACTCACTCTGAATCTACCGCAAGAAATTTCAAGAGTAAGTTTACGAAGATGTAAATGGAAATTTTTGACCTGGGTACATGGAGTTTCGTTGTCGGGTATACTCGATCAGAGCATTCTAGCATATATTGACTGTCTGTTTCAAACAGCCGCTTCGATTTCTAATGCTGAATATAGGTTTCTGTATAGCGAGCACAGGTCAAGCTTACTTAAAGCTTTGGTCATTGCCCCACACCTCCCCAAATCGATAAGATCGATTTATAATGCACAATACTTTGTCAGTTCTAAATTTTTTGTTTCCAGTTCAATTGGTTAATATACACAGATATTTTTCAAGAAACTATTTTCAGTATCGCAGACCAATAATGCAGCACCAAGTCCGCTACTTCAAATGCACTGTCGCTTGTATGTATGTGAGAGTGTATTTGTAAGTGCACGAAGATGTGTTAGAGACTTTTAGACTTAGGTACAGAAAGTCTCGTTGTCGGGTATACTCGACTTCTTGTCCTTTATACTCTTGAAAAAGATATTATAATGTTTCCCCGAAGAGTGTAACGCATTTAAAGAGACGACGACTAAACAAAGTATCTTTATATGAGAAACAGATGTAATAATCTAATCTTTTCATTAGTATAATTAGCTATGGCAAGCTACATTAATCTAGTATTGATATTTAAAATTTGACGAAATGTTATATTTTACATAGCAATTTGACAAACTTTTTACTCTGGGTGTAAAACCAGTAAGAATGCCCTAGTCGACTACAACCGACTGCAAGACACCTTATACCCAAGCCTAATCAATCGTAAGAAATACACACAACAGCGTACCACAGTATTCCCGCCCGTGGGAGTACACTAGTCGCTATGAAAATGACATCAGGCAGTTAAATTTCTAACATCGGTTTGCACACTCTTAAATTATTATACTCTGTTCCCGAAGTGAAAAATAGTACTTATATTGGGTTTGCGAAGTGTCCGTCCGTCCGTATGAACGACATTTTTTTCCACACCCTTGAATCTAGAGCAACCAAACTTGGTACACATGTTGGAGTATACCCTCAATTTATGAAGGGTCAAGATCCGTCATACGGCTACAGCAGTCACATATGACGCATTTTATAGCGGAAGCAAGTCTCTTTGAAGGCACTGAGCTACCAGGGGTAATAAGATATCCTAAGGCGAGTTTAGATAGTCCCGGCATGGCCGCCTTATGCGAAGTCCAGAAAATTGGAGGGTTACTTTCCCATTAAGTTTGCGGCAAGCTGAGGTATAACTTCAGCTCATTATTTTCCGAATCGTGCACATATTTGATATTTGGGTAAACAAAATATCGCGATGTAAATATATCAGTTTTTATAAAAATATCGATATATTGATATTTTGATATATTGTCAACAACCCTACTAAAACAAGTAAGAATGCTATATTCGAGTATACCCGACTACGAAACTCCATGTACCCAGGTCAAAAATTTCCGATCGTATCTTCGTAAACTTACACATACACACACACACATGTGCGCCACACACACGAGCCACAGCGCAATCGAAGCATTTTAAATGGTGTCTGTGCTTCTTCTTCCCCCCTCTCACTGCATCATTGAATCTTCTTTCGTGAATAACTTCCCTGGTTATTATCCGATCAACTTCAAATTTGGACAGTAGATTAAGAGTGACTGAAGTAATGTACATGCCAAATCTTAAAGCTATATCTTGAAAATTGTTACTGTAAAACGGTTTTAATCGATTTGCGGGGGAACGGGGGAGATATCTGAAATATGAAACAAACTTGATCTGCGTATGGTACACAGGAACCTACATTTCAAATTTGGTGTCTCTAGCTCTTGTAGTTGCTGAGATCGACGCGTTCATACGGACAGACGGACAGACAGACGGACATGGCCAAATCGAAATCTCTTTGATACTGATCAAGAAAATATATATACTTTATAGGGTCGAGACGTCCTCTGCAAAAGCTACAATACTCAACGGAGAAGCGGTAAGTGCAAATTGAAGTCTCTTGGACCACAAGTTGCGCCTTCGGATCCATGTTTTTCTGTCAAGAAAACCTTCAGGAACTGACGGAGAAGCGGTAAGTGCCATTTGAAGCCTCGTGGACCACAAATTGCGTTTACTGATCCATATTATGCTGTCCAGAGAAAGCTTCAGGAGCTGACGGAGAAGCGGTATATTCCATTTGAAACCACTTGGACCTTAAGTTGCGCAGTAAAATTCATATTTCCGTCTCTGGAAAAGCTACAATACTCAACGGAGAAGCGGTAAGTACAAATTGAAGCCTCTTGGACCACAAATTGCACCTTCTGATCCATATTTTGGTGTCCAGAAAAGCTTCAGGAGCTGACGGAGAAGCGGTAAGTGCCATTTGAAGCCTCTTGGACCTTAAATTGCGCATTCTGATTCATATTTCCGTCTCTGGAAAAGCTTCAATAGCTCGACGGAGAAGCGGTAAGTGCAATTTGAAGCCTCGTGGACCATAAATTGCGCCTTCTGATCCATATTTTGGTGTCCAGAAAAGCTTCAGGAGCTGATGGAGAAGCGGTATGTTCCATTTGAAACCACTTGGACCTTAAGTTGCGCAGTAAAATTCATATTTCCGTCTCTGGAAAAGCTACAATACTCAACGGAGAAGCGGTAAGTACAAATTGAAGCCTCTTGGACCACAAATTGCACCTTCTGATCCATATTTTGGTGTCCAGAAAAGCGTCAATAGCTGACGGAGAAGCGGTAAGTGCCATTTGAAGCCTCGTGGTCCTTAAATTGCGTTAACTGATCCATATTATACGGTCCAAGAAAGCTTCAGGAGCTGACGGAGAAGCGGTAAGTCCCATTTGAAGCCACTTGGACGCTTAAGTTGCGCAGTTAAATTCATATTTCCGTCTCTGGAAAAGCTACAATACTCAACGGAGAAGTGGTAAGTGCAAATTGAAGCCTCTTGGACCACAAATTGCGCCTTCTGATCCATATTTTGTTGTCCAGAAAAGCTTCAGGAGCTGACGGAGAAGCGGTAAGTCCCATTCTGAAGCCTCTTGGACCTTAAATTGCTTAGTTTGATTCATATTTCCGTCTCTGCAAAAGCTACAATACTCAACGGAGAATCGGTAAGTGCAAATTGAAGTCTCTTGGACCACAAATTGCGTTTACTGATCCATATTATACGGTCCAAGAAAGCTTCAGGAGCTGACGGAGAAGCGGTATATTCCATTTGAAACCACTTGGACCTTAAGTTGCGCAGTAAAATTCATATTTCCGTCTCTGGAAAAGCTACAATACTCAACGGAGAAGCGGTAAGTACAAATTGAAGCCTCTTGGACCACAAATTGCGCCTTCTGATCCATATTTTGCTGTCCAGAAAAGATTCAGGAGCTGAAGGTGAAGCGGTAAGTCCCATTCTAAGCCTCTTGGACCTTAAATTGCTAAGTTTGATCCATATTTACCGTCTCTAGAAAAGCTTCAGGAGCTCGACGGAGAAGCGGTATGTCCCATTTGAAGCCACTTGGACCGTTAAGTTGCGCAGTCAAATTCATATTTCCGTCTCCTGCAAAAGCTACAATACTCAACCGAGAAGCGGTAAGTGCAAATTGAAGTCTCTTGGACCACAAGTTGCGCCTTCGGATCCATTTTTTTCTGTCAAGAAAACCTTCAGGAACTGACGGAGAAGCGGTAAGTGCCATTTGAAGCCTCGTGGACCACAAATTGCGTTTACTGATCCATATTATACGGTCCAAGACAGCTTCAGGAGCTGACGGAGAAGCGGTATATTCCATTTGAAACCACTTGGACCTTAAGTTGCGCAGTAAAATTCATATTTCCGTCTCTGGAAAAACTACAATACTCAACGGAGAAGCGGTAAGTACAAATTGAAGCCTCTTGGACCACAAATTGCACCTTCTGATCCATATTTTGGTGTCCAGAAAAGCTTCAGGAAATGATGGAGAAGCGGTATGTTCCATTTGAAACCACTTGGACCTTAAGTTGCGCAGTAAAATTCATATTTCCGTCTCTGGAAAAGCTACAATACTCAACGGAGAAGCGGTAAGTACAAATTGAAGCCTCTTGGACCACAAATTGCACCTTCTGATCCATATTTTGGTGTCCAGAAAAGCGTCAATAGCTGACGGAGAAGCGGTAAGTGCCATTTGAAGCCTCGTGGTCCTTAAATTGCGTTAACTGATCCATATTATACGGTCCAAGAAAGCTTCAGGAGCTGACGGAGAAGCGGTATGTCCCATTTGAAGCCACTTGGACGTTAAGTTGCGCAGTAAATTCATATTTCCGTCTCTGGAAAAACTACAATACTCAACGGAGAAGCGGTAAGTGCCATTTGAAGCCTCGTGGACCACAAATTGCGTTTACTGATCCATATTATACGGTCCAAGAAAGCTTCAGGAGCTGACGGAGAAGCGGTATATTCCATTTGAAACCACTTGGACCTTAAGTTGCGCAGTAAAATTCATATTTCCGTCTCTGGAAAAGCTACAATACTCAACGGAGAAGCGGTAAGTACAAATTTGAAGCCTCTTGGACCACAAATTGCACCTTCTGATCCATATTTTGGTGTCCAGAAAAG